>CM071636.1:23147906-23747906 GCA_036419045.1 Scirpophaga incertulas
TCCCAAGTGGGGACTGATGTTTGTGTGATAAATGCCAGCATTTATACCTTAATTATGGTTGTTAACATATATATTTCGTACCCAATTTATATATATATAATATATGTATGTCTATCCGTTACCCTTGTTCCCATAATACAAGCCTGTCAGTGCCTACTTTGGGCTAGGCTAATTGGTGTAAGTGTAAGGAATATTTATTTATTTATCACAGATTTAATCAAACCGCATACAGCCGTTTTTTGTTTTTAAAAAAAACGTCGCCCTATACTAGGATTTTTATCCTGTGTCGTGGGTGCAGTCACAAACACAGAATTCTCACATGCACAAACATCCAGACCAGTACAAATTTTTGTAGGTCATACCAAATATTTCCGTGCGGGAATTGAACCTGCGACCCGTTGCGTAGAAGCCGTTTACTCGACCACTTCGGTAGACGTGTCGTCTATCCCGAATCCCGTCCACTCGACCGTTAGCTTCGAATATGAATGAATGCTCACACGACGCTGTAAATAGCCGCTAGTGATTTCGACTACCTTAAATTTTACAATATTTAACCGCAGTCTACTATAAAAAAACACCGACTTGGTCTGTGCCGGGGCACACGGCCGTTGGTTTTAACGTGAAACGTCATGTTAGGGAATCACTTTAAAAGTAAGAGATTGAAATAAAAAAAAGATTGACGATGTTTTAAGTATTTTTATCTACTCATGCTATTATATATCATGCTATTAATATTAATCCTCTATAAAAGAACCTATAACAATTAACTTATTGCCAACATCAAAACACTCAATGATGTTATGATCATTATATCTTCCAAACGCGTGATATTATGAATTTCAAAAAATAAAATCTCATTTAATGACATTTTCACCACCAGATCGCTAAAATTTTCAAAAAGGAATAACAAATTGTAGACTAATTTGTAATTTCGGATTCTCGTCTTATCGTGTTATTACCCGCCATTTCTTCACTCGAATATTGGAAATTTTAAATTCTATAGAAAATAGAAATAATGAAGTGGTGAATATAAATATTCCAAGTACATCAGGGTCTGCGAACATTCAACAAGGTGCAAATGTTCAAGTGCATTCCAATAATTGTACGATCCAAAATATAAATAATTATTCCAATAAATAATTATTTTACTTATTAAGGTTTGTTTATTTTACATGCTTCGCAATTAGACTTTTCTTGAATTTACATAGTTGTTACAGCACTGTACAACACCCTATGGTATGAGAATCTTTTATAGAGGATTCACATCATGATTGTAGATAAAGTCTTGTATGCAACTGTTATAATTACGTATTAAAACACTCATGTGATACTATTATCACACTCGCAATACCCCTGATTATAGAACAGTTGCATAAATAATTATTTCGTTACGGTCCACTGTTTAAACCTGGTACGCGTAAGTTTCGGGGCGATTTTAAAGACGTTTCACGTAAAAAAAAAATGGCTACCCAATCGTTAGTAATCTATTCAGCCCTTTTTTTGAGAGGGGGAAATGCGACTTTATGCACCATTACACCGCGCTGGCAAGACGTGTGGGGCTCTCCGGTTAAGAGGACCGGCCTACCCAGTAACCCCCCCGAGTTCTCTGGGCCCACACGGGGCACATGGCGGGGTGCGCTCTCGCGATTCGACCGCCATGTGCCCCGGGGCCGGCTCGACCAAGAGTTGGTCAAGCCGCCGCCAAAGAATCTATTCTGCCCTAGTTAATCTAAGCCCAGGCGATATAGGATTGTGGACTGTCGCAGGTGACCTGGCGGCCAGCAGCTGGCGGCTGTCCCCCTCCAGCTCGGGGTACAAGACGCTCAGCCTGCGCAGCACGGACTCGGTCACGCCCTCCCCCACTGGTATTGAGCTTTTTTATTTTTACAAGCTTTTATATTAGCTTCACTTGTAACTATGTAAAAAATCTTGGAATCTTAATTTGACCCACTTCTCGGTCTCCGATTGAACTGACATTTTGCATGCGTGTAAGTCGGATGACAATGTGTGTAACGAATGTGTTATCTTGTGTGACGTCATTCTAAATCCAACATGGCGCATTACCAAGATGGCGGATCATTTATTTTTAATGCACCCCTACAATATGGGTATCAAATGAAAGGGTTTGCTAAGCTTGGTTTTTTAGTCGAAAAATAAATTAAAAGTATTTTGGTAGGTCGAGAGGGATGATAAATAAAATAAAAGTTCCACTCACGGTACCCGAACAACACTTATCACTAGTATTTATACATATATATATATATATATATATATATATATATATATATATATATAGTATATATATATAATATATATATATATATATCAAAAGAATATAATTCAATCAGCCAGGAAGCAGAAGCGAAAAAGCAATATATATTTATAAAAGCACAACAACAGAGAAATACAAAGATACAATATTCAGAAAGCACGTATAAAATTAAGCGTATTACTGTTTACAATTCCCGTTAGCTAACTACTCACTAAACCACTTTGTCTATGACTATCTAATTAGTGGGCAAGGCTTGTCGACATTGGCTTATCGATAAATGTATCGACAAGTCGATATTTATAGATGTCTATAAATAGTGAAAATATAAATAATGTAAATAATTATAATATATATTATATTTTAAATTAAATAAATAAAAATATGTAAATAAATAATATTTTATTTTGGTGTGTGTAGTGTAATATATAGGAAAGATTCCTACAGTATTTTTTTTAATACAAGCTTTTATTAAATGCGCTATAAAAAACAAAATAAACTTTTACATATAAAAGCTTGTCGTTAAAAGTATTCTATAAGTAAATAAATCTCGCGACTTAATAAAAGCTTGTATTAATTTTTTTTTATGGGTCTCTTTAGAGGAATCATCTGCCTTGGTACCTCCGTCTTACCTATTTCTGCCGCAAATGAGCGTATGTGTTATAGGCTAAGTGATTAATTTGGGCAGTATTCATAATGCCCAGCCACATCGGGCCAAGTAATTAATTACAAACTAAACTCACCTATTTATCACATTGCCTTAGCGTTATAAATAATGCCCAGTGCTTATTGGGCAGATAGTGATGAATTGATTTTTTATAACTAGAGATCGGATAATCGGATGCATATTTACCTAAAGTTAATTTTTGGCTCACAAATTATGGAAGCGGATTTTTAAGATACATTTTGTTAAATAAAAATTCCGGGAAAATACGGGACTGCAAATTTAACGTAGTGATATTGTTTGAAAATTACTAAATTAGCACGTGGTATTTATTTTCAAAAGACCGAGACTCCGGGTTCATTTATACAACTATGCATACGTATTTACATGAAGTTTAGTTTCAGTTCCCCGTGCGATTTATGAATGTACGATTTATTACATGAAGAGTGTTATACGAAAGTAGTGAGCTAGTTTGTCTAAAACAATAATCAATTAAATTTAACAAAACAATAAAAAGCCGTTTCCATACTTTGTCTTAAACTAACTTTAGGTAAATATGCATCCGATTATCCGATCTCTAGTTATAACCACATTGCCCGCTCTTATTGGGCATTATGAATAAGCCCTTAGCCCATAACATATGTACTGCTGTGTTCCAGTGTGAAGGGCAAGATAAGCAGTAAAATTACTGGCTACTGCAACTTTACATCGTATGTCACACGTTGGCAACGTGCACTGCTTTGCAGATTTGCTTTGAATCTCACAGGAATCAGACATACTACTTAGGGGCTGTCCATGAATCACTCAATCTTTTTTAACGCCCCGTCCCACGTGGTGAGATTTAATACTAACACCCCCCTAATGTCGCGTGTATTTTAGTACCGACAAAGAATCTTTTTTCGAATGTTATCTTTAAATACAGGTATAAAATGTCATTTTATTCCTTTTGTAATATTTAATATTTCGTGATTTTTTCAAATGATTTATGGATGGCCCCTTAATTGATACTCCATTCAGAAAAATGTTAATTAAAAAATTATGAATGATGAGTCTCCTTGGAATGTTTCCTGTAACTACATACGAACTGCTTTAAACCTTACAGCACATGTATAAATGCAAAGGTTTAATTGGACAGTGACATCCCCACGTGAAATACAAATACAATATTTATTGTAGCAATAAATTAACCAATAAAACGTACATTGTCGTTTATTTTGTTGGATATATATTAAAAAGTTGATTATTATTCAAGAGTTTTAGTGAGGAAAAAGAAAGATAATTAGCCAATTGCCAAGGTTAATAATTACAAAGGGAAATGTGCGGTGTGAAAGAAAGAGATGCTTCGATGATTTGGACACGTAGAAAAAATGGTCGAAAGACGACTGGCGGAAGAAATTTATACCAAATATGTATATAATTATAAGGCCAGTGGGTAGGACACACTTGGATTAAAATGGTGATATGAAAGTCGGGTCAAGCGTACCCGTGATCGACGAGCGTGCGCGAAAGTATCAGTGACAGACGAGGTAGCTAGCGAAGTATGTTTGGATCGTAGTGGGAGGAAAGCTGTGACCTCTGCCTACGCCCATGGGAAAGCGTATGTACGCATGGAGATTAAATTGATGATATGAAAGTCGGGTCAAGCGTACCCGTAATCGACGAGCGTGCGCGAAAGTATCAATGACAGTCGAGGTAGCTAGCGAAGCATGTTTGGATCGTAGTGGGAGGAAAGCTGTGATTTCTGCCTACGCCCATGGGAAAGCGTATGTAAGAATGGAGATTAAATTGGTGATATGAAAGTCGGGTCAAGCGTACCCGTAATCGACGAGCGTGCGCGAAAGTATCAATGACAGTCGAGGTAGCTAGCGAAGCATGTTTGGATCGTAGTGGGAGGAAAGCTGTGATCTCTGCCATACGCCCATGGGAAAGCGTATGTACGAATGGAGATTAAATTGGTGATATGAAAGTCGGGTCAAGCGTACCCGTAATCGACGAGCGTGCGCGAAAGTATCAATGACAGTCGAGGTAGCTAGCGAAGCATGTTTGGATCGTAGTGGGAGGAAAGCTGTGATTTCTGCCTACGCCCATGGGAAAGTGTATGTACGAATGGAGATTAAATTGGTGATATGAAGTCGGGTCAATCGTACCGTAATCGACGAGCGTGTGCGAAAGTATCAATGACAGTCGAGGTAGCTAGCGAAGTATGTTTGGATCGTAGTGGAAGGAAAGCTGTGATCTCTGCCTACGCCCATGGGAAAGTGTATGTACGAATGGAGATTAAATTGGTGATATGAAAGTCGGGTCAATCGTACCCGTAATCGACGAGCGTGCGCGAAAGTATCAATGACAGTCGAGGTAGCTAGCGAAGTATGTTTGGATCGTAGTGGGAGGAAAGCTGTGATCTCTGCCTACGCCCATGGGAAAGCGTATGTACGAATGGAGATTAAATTGGTGATATGAAAGTCGGGTCAAGCGTACCCGTAATCGACGAGCGTGCGCGAAAGTATCAATGACAGTCGAGGTAGTTAGGGAAGTAAGTTGGATCGTAGCACACCCGTGGGAAAGTGTATGTGCGAATGGAATGGACGAACGTTTCCAAGGTTAGTGTGCCAGCAGTAGAATGCATCGTCAGAGAGGCGATTGTATAGCGGTGTGTGTCGCGGCAGGCGGCGCCAGCCCGGAGCCGCTGGCGCAGCCGCTGGCGTCGCCGCTAGCGCCGCCGCTAGCGCCGCCGCTAGCGCCGCCGCTGGCGCCGGCATCTGGCGCCAAAGTGCTGTGCGCCGTGGCCGACATGGCCGCCGTGCCGCCAGGAGCGCTGCTGCTGCACCCCAAGGTGACCCACCACAACACATTACACTGCATGCACCTAACTAGTATCATTTATTACAAACTAGCTTTCTGCCCGCGGCTTTTGCCCACGGCTACATATGCGCGGAAGTCGATTTATGGCGCGAGGGTTTTATCGCGCTTCCCGTGGGACTATTCGTTTTTCCGAGATAAAAAATACCGCAAAACCTTGCTCACGAATCTCTCTATCGATTGATGAAAATCGCATGAAAATCTGTGCAGTAGTTTTTGACCGAAGCCTTTATTGTGCATCCGTGGGATCTGTCGATTTTTTCGGGATAAAAAGTAGCCTATGTCACTCTTCATCCCTTCAACTATCTCCACGTATAAAATAGTAAAAAAAACACGTCAATTCGTCGCGCCGTTTTGCCGTGAAAGACGGACAAACAGACAGACACACTTTCCCATTTATAATATTAGTATGGATTCTTACGAAATATGCATTACAGATGTTGTAGGCAAACTTTATCCTATTTTTTTTTATAAGTTTTGTCTGATTTTCTGCGGACTCTTTGGTCCGCACTCTTGTTTGTTTATGTTAGTATTTTTTTTTATTTCCTTATTTATTTAACTTTATCCTATTTGAAGCTTCTTAAAAATTATAAAATGTAGGTGTCTGGAGATGAATATTTTGTACGCATTATCTATTTATAAAAATGAATCGCAAAATGTGTTGGTAAGCGCATAAATCAAACACGCTGGTGTACGGTGTACACTTGAGTATGTATGTGATGGGGTTGAGTTTGGTCGGTGTGCAGAGAAAGATCACCATAAGTTAAACTGACGTATATTGTCGAATAATAAAAGTTATATATAAAAGTAAAAGGTTAATTGGCTAATGCTTTCTCTGTGGCTGTTAATCGCACACTACACTTACTTATTACACAAAAAGAATATTAATAAAGTTAAGCATTACAACTCAAGGTTGCAAACGCAGCTAAAATTATATGAGTAAAAATATTGCTCAGTACTTAAAAGGTAACATTGCACAGTAAAATATTGCTCAGCATGTAAGCAAGATGATATGTACAGTATGAGACTGTACATGCTGGCAACCCAAAAGAAAATAAAAAGAATAAAAAGTTACTTAGGAAAAATCAGCCATTACAAAATTTATAAATCATTAAAATCAAATGCGCAAAATAATAAAAAATTACTTAGGTAGCATCAGCCATTACAAAATTTATAAATCATTAAAATTAAATGCGCAGTTGTCCGCTTCCGCTCCAAGGGTGACTTTCCGCGATGGTTTGGGCTGGCGTTCCTTTCCCAGGTCCTTGGGTGATGTTGTTGCGGTTTCATCCTTGGTGGATAATACTCGTAGCTCTATGTTTTCACGAGGATAGATTGCTGCTTCTTCAGTTGCACGGAGACGTCGTCGACGTGAACAGTATTTCTTCGTGACTATTACGATACCTGTTACTATTGCTGCCGTGACCAAAATATAACTGACCACATACTGATGTATGTCATGTGTCGATACTGCAGCTGGTAAGTGATCCTCGAATTCCTTCTGATTAATTATTTTTTCTTGAATCCTTGCTATCTCGGCACTCGACGACACAAAAACGGCAGGAACGGTACGATTTGTCAAATTCACTAATTTGTTAATGGATGTGTTTATTGTTGGTATAGTGAATTCATAGCTCAACTGTACTTTGCTATTATATTGATTATGTGCAGCTATGGTCATGTCGTTAGCTTGTAATAGGCATCCTTGCGGTATTGTGATGATGACCGATGACGTCATCGTTTGAGCGGAGATGTCTTTATCGCATATGATTCGTACGACACATGAATCACAGCATATCACTAACCAGCTGTTCGATGAATGTAATTCAATCCACTCGTCCTTGCATTCCCGTTGCTCGACATTGCAAGGTAACTCATTTTGATGTGACAGCAGTTTTGCTTCGCAAGGTGCATTATTGTTATGAAAATTATAGATCGGAAGATTCTTGTTGCATAATATGTTATTTCTTTTCTGTCTCGTACATTGATCATAATCTTCGCTTGACATCGAGATATAAGTGTTTCTGGTTAAGTCTACGGCAAAATATTTTGACCTTGTCTTAATGTATGAGTATCCCGTTCTTGATTTTACGGGTAACGGGATGACCTTGTAGAGGTTAAATTCTTCTGTAGATTTGAGTGGTATATGAACTTCAAACAGAAAATAGTTTTCAGTGACTCTTGCTTTTATGTTAATTAATTTGTAAAGGTCCATTATCTCTTCTCTTAAGTTGTCTGCTGGTAGACTTAACGTTCTTGGTAATCTTCCTGAGATGTCAGTTAACTGCTCCACCAGATGTGTAGGGGAGATAAGGTGCACATCTATGTGACCTTGGTACACATTAGTTAATGTGTTAAATAACATGTCTTGAACCTTTCTCATGCTATTCAGCAATAAGTAGGCCGTCAGGGATGCAGAGTTCACGTAGGTTGTAGCGGCCAAAGTTTGTAGTTCAGTTTCAACTGATGTCAACTTTATATTAGTGTTGATCATGTAAGAGTCAATCAATTTGAACTGACGTTTAACATTTTCTTCGGTTTTCTTCAAAACCTTATTTTCGAGCTCCACAATAGATGTTTGGTTCTTCACTAATTGAAGTAAATAGTTTTCGTTAGTTTCCAGAGATTTGATATCTTGTTGGTATTTGTCGGCAAATCCCTGATCTAATATACCAAATAATGTGTTGGCGATTGAACCGACTCCGTTAATCAGGCCTCGTTTTTTCCTGTTCCCAAGATGCTGATGTGGATTGATTAAGATGGTGTTGTAATGGTTTAACATTTCCATTTCGTGATCCAGTTGCTCCATTGTGGCCATACATTGTTTAAGTTTTGCTTGCTCGCATAAGTTTTTCACGTGCTCGTAATATGTTTTAATTCGATTTGTGTTATCCCAATAGTTTGTTAAGTTGTAATACATAACTAAGATCCATTTGTCATGAATCGTTTGCATCTTCCCTATGGTGTCGTAATACGCCGGCCTCTCCGGTTCCAGCTTGGTGATAATTGCACTCGATGCGCTCGTGTCAACAAATGTGCAATATGATCCAGTTACGAATGTAAACGTTGCTAATAATGTTATCAATACAGATGTTATAGTTTTATTCCCTGTCTTTCCTTGAACATTTTTCTTAATTAACTGTTTTTTCTTTATTGTTGTTTCGTTTGAATTTTCAATTACAGCTTTTTGTTCGGGAGGATGATCTTCTATAGGGAGAGGTTTTAGTACTGGCCGTTTTATTACGCCATTCTTAGTTTTTAGGGTTGTGACGCGCACGAAGCCGTCGGAGCCAGGATGCGCCTGTATCACGCGGGCCATTGCCCATTTTGCGGGAGGTAAGTTATCTTCTCGAACAAGTACAATGTCCCCTTCTTTTATGTTCTTGGTCGGTTTGTTCCATTTACTGCGAATTTGTAACTGTGTGAGATAATCGTTGGACCAGTTTTTCCAGTATTGATGAAAGATGTGTTCCACTAGTTGCCAACGTTTGCGAAGGTCAAGTTTGCTCGTATCATTGTAATCTGATAGAGGTAGCGACATCGTTGGACTGCCCGTCAGAAAGTGTCCGGGAGTCAGGCAGTTAAAAAATTCTTCAGGGTCTTCAGTAAGGGGTGTTAGTGGCCTTGAGTTTAGGCATGCCTCCTGTGCATGCCTGTTGCCGCCAATAATCCAATGGCGCTGCCGGATGTAGTTCAACGTCAGCCGCGTTCCTCCATGTAGAGTCATCATATGGTTTAGTTGAATAAGAAGTTCAGTAAATCTTCCTGAGTGAGGAATGATAATCAGGTATTTCATCTCCAGAGGTAAGTTAGATTGTTTTAGTCGCCCTCCAACTCGAATGATGTTTTTCTCATCTATATAGGGGTCCAGTTTGTAGATAGGACTCATGATGTTTTCTTTTCGTGCTAATGTTTTATATTCTTCGAAAAAATATTGTTGTTGAATATATTTAATTATTTCATCATTTGCGGCGTGCAGTTCGTTTGTTGTGAGGTAGGCAGTATCCAATTTCTTCTTGTTCCGAGTATTCGTAATGAATCGCTTGACCCAGCTGATGATTCTTATTGCACGTAGTAACAAACTGTATTTTTCCAGTAAATTACTTATAAAATTAGCATGACCTTGTTTGCTGTTGTTATGAACCACTTGTATGTGATTTATAAGACCCATGTTTGTTTGTAATAAAGTTGGTAAGTTTTCGTTATTTTCGCCATTTTTTAGGTCTGTCAGGGGGGAGCTGCGCCAGATAATCTTCTGTAAATTTTGTTGACCTTCGTTCAGCCAAATACACCTATATATTTTTTCAATGTCCGCAGTGTAGACATATTGGTAAGTTCGCCATTTAATTATTAGCGATTGTATATCTTTTTGCAAGTTCAGCCCCTTTTCTAGGAGATCGTTTAGGCTGTATCCAGTTGAATTTTTCTGTGAGGCGTTGAATACTACTCTCAGTTTAGTTGTGGTTGATTGCAGTTTCAGGACTCCGTGATGTGGAAGATAGCAGGAGATGTTTGAATTGTTAGGAGATGAAAGCTTCATATGCCCGAGATCTTTATACTCTTGAATGAATTCTTTATACATGTTGTTTAGTTGATGATTTTTTTCAAATCGCTTCTCTAGCTGTAGAAATTGGGATATTGCTATTTTTTTCGATTCGCCTATCTTATCTTCGTATTCGTCGCTAAGCGGCATCTTCACTATGTATCTCCCATCCGAATCTCGTTGAACGGTGTCTTTATAGAATTTTTCACATCTGTCTTCCTTCAGAGTATCGTGGGAATTATGAATGTCTTCGGACTCCCAAAATTTGGTAAGTTCTTCCATGTTTATCAGGGTCATGTGGCAGTTAAGAGTTTTAAGTTTTCCGCAAATTATATATCCAATTTGCGTATTCTGTGCAACCAAAGTGTTATTGTCACCTTTCAGGACACCATCCAAAATAATCTCCGAGTATACATCCGCCCCTAGCAACAGGTCTATGGGACGTGAGATATTAAACTCAGGATCAGCAAGTTTCAAATTTTCTAAGTGAGGCCAAGAAGTTTTTTTAAATGTCTTATTCGGCAGGTTATTAATTAATTTCTTCATAATGAAAGCGGAAGTTTCAAAATTATAATTTGAATGTATCGATGAGCACGTAAGATTTATCTGCCCTCTACAGTCTCCAGATGCGTTGCCCACTCCCGAAATCGTTGCGTTTAGTTTCCTTCTAGGTATTTGCAACAGTTGAGCCGCATTTTCGGTGATCAAATTGGCTTGTGACCCTTGATCCAAAAGTGCGCGTAGCGTCACGTAATCTCCTTTAATTGATTTTACTCTCAGTATGCGGTTGTTAGAAGAATCTCTGTGTTATGATCAGATAAATGATTTGAACTTGGTTGCTGAGCTGTTGACCCAATTTTACTTGCGCTTGTCGAAGGTAAAAACTTGGTTTGCCGTTCAAAGTTATGCAAGAGCGTGTGGTGTTTCAGGTTACATACTTTACACGTTTTAGCTGATTTGCATTGTTCGTTGCCGTGGCTGAACAGACAATTTTTGCAAAGTTGCAGTTTTGCAATCGTGTTATTTCTTTGAAATGTGTTCATGTTAATAAAATTTGCACATTGCATCAACACGTGATTTCCATCGCAATATGGGCATTTTCCATAGATTGTATGATAACTTTTCGAAAATGTTTTCTTGAAATCAATGTTGGTATTCTTGGCGTAGTTTTGCTTGTATGGGGTTTTTTGAACTGACGGTCTTTGTCCAATAGCAGCTTCTTTATTCGATGATTTCATTGTTTCATAAGCCAAAAATTTGCTTTCCAAAAAATATAAAAAGTCGTTTAAATTTTGCAACTCCCGATGATCTTGTAATTCTTTCATATATTCTTGATAAGTTAGTGTATCAAGTTTCAATGACATAATATGCACGACCATCGGATCCCATGAAGATGTATCGATTCCAATGTTATTAATCCCATTCAAGCTTTCGGTTATGACGTCATACATTTTTTTAAGTTGTATGCGTCTGGTTGCTGGATAGCGTGTAGGTTAAGCATGTTGTTCATAAAGGACGAAAATTGTCGTCGGCGATTATCATAACGCTGACTTAATATTTCCCAGCACGAGATATAGTTTTCTGCGCTGATTGACAGATGCTGTACCAGTCGTTCAGGTTCACCACGTAGTTTTGACTTCAAGTGCTGCATTTTTTGGGCGGGGTTGATTATAGGATTGTTGTGAATTGCTTCGGAAAATAAATTTTTGAACGAGATCCATTGTTGATAGCTTCCCGAAAATTCAGGTATCTCAATTTTCGGTGCACTTTGTTGATAATGAGATGTAGAGAAAATCTTATTGTTAATCTTCTTCTTAAGTTGATCATATTTGTCTTCAATGTTGGTGAACATATCATAGTAGACATCGTTAGTTCCCTTCAGCAAAAAATCTATTTCCCAGTGAAGCTTATCAATAGCTTCCCATTTACTTTTTAATATAGATAAATAGTCATCGAGTTCCCACTTCTCCGTGATTAGAGATAAATCAATTTTTGACATAACCCGATCGATTGCGTTAAAGTTACATTCTTGTTTGTTGAGAGAAGATGCTGACCTTGTTGTCCAGATTCAGACTCTCCAGGCATAGTTAAATCAAACTTGACATTTTGTTTTTGTTCTTTTAGGTTGCGCAATCGATTCTCCATGTTAGTTTTAGTTTCTTCATATATTTTCTTAGTTTTTTCGTAGACCCCATCCATGAAGTAGTTAATGTTCTTGTTTTCTAGCTCCTGTTCTAGCACAAAATTTCTCTCTTCGAAGTCTTGCCACTGACTTTGCAAGGACTTCAAGCGCTTGTTTAGATACTCTTCCGTTTTCCTTGACGAAGAATCCTTATTATAGTTACTGCATAAAGTTTTGATGTTATCGAAGCAGATTTGTTGAAATTCTAGTTTGTTCATCTTGTCGCGTAGTTAGTTAAAATAGTTATATTTTAATATTTATGTAGTTTTGTCAAACCTGGCACGCAGTTCTCGTACGCTGATGTTGACACGTAGTTAGTTAGTTGATTTTACGACACGAAGGTCACCTTTCAGTTAAGTTGTTCTCTTCTTCTTCTATTCTCTTCGTAGTTGAAGTTTCTTCTTGGACTTGGAATAGTCGCTGTTCAACTTTTAGTGCAATTGCGCCCTCACTTACAGTATTCTGCGCCTTCTCAATACTCCTGGTGAGACCCGCTGGTGGGAGGCCAGGTGCACCGATTCGCTACTGTGGCGAGAAACACAAAAACACCAAAAGTTTTTCCTCGAAGGACCATAAAATGTACGGTGTACACTTGAGTATGTATGTGATGGGGTTGAGTTTGGTCGGTGTGCAGAGAAAGATCACCATAAGTTAAACTGATAATAAAATAATAAAATATAAAAGTAAGGTAAAGTTCTTGGTAATCCTCTGGTGTTGGCGGGCGTTCATCGGGCACACTAAATTACTTACCAAAAAGGGTGATCCGTTGCTCGTTTGCATTCACATAAAAAAAAAACAAAACTAAAAACTGACGTATATTTGTCGACTAATAAAAGTTATATATAAAAGTAAATAGGTTAATTGGCTAATGCTTTCTCTGTGGCTGTTAATTCGCAACTACCTTACTTTATTACACAAAAAGAATATTAAATAATGTTAAGCATTACAACTCAAGGTTGCAACGCAGCTAAAATTATATGACAGTAAAATATTGCTCAGTACTTAAAAGGTAACATTGCACAGTAAAATATTGCTCAGCATGTAAGCAAGATGATATGTACAGTATGAGACTGTACACCTGGACTAATTTGGCCAATTTGTTTTTTAAAATGTTCGTTGAAGTTCAAGGATGGTTTTCACGGCGAGAAACATTCGAATAATTATCGGAAAAACCTAAAAACAGCCCTTTCTTCCCATACAAACGTTTTCTTAACTAAAACGCATAGTCAATTTGAACTTTATTGTTATTGTGTAAAGTTGTGTAAGCAATGTAGATGCGTTTCTAACATCAAAGAGTCAATTTGCGCTTTATTAACGCTATATACAGTTGAAATTCAATCATATCTATCAAAATAATGTGCGTGTGCGTTGGAGCACAGAATACATCGTTGGAGGATTTAATGTCACGTTCCAAAATTGAATAGTCAAATAAATGTAATATCTATACGATATTATCTATAAAATAAGTAAGAGCAAAAAATTGCCACTTTACAAATCTTTTTGACAGGACGAAGTCTGTCGGGTCCGCTAGTTAATAATAAATTTGACTGCATGGACCTAACTAGTAGCATTTATAACACAGCTCCGAGATTCGCTCTAAAGCGTAAGGTCCGCGTTGACAATTTATTTGCTACCAATCTTTGTCGTACAAACTCTGGACTTCGCTGTCCTCTAAATCGCATTTTTAAATATTATAGTTATGTTTGTAACTTGTTGTAAACAACATCTTGTAACTTTTTTGTATCGTGAAATCAAAATATTTGTCTAACCTAACTAAACTGAACCAATCTGAAATATAAACGAGAGTGGAAATTTACGAGATTGCTACGAATTAATAAAAATTTGTTTAACCGTTACCACACCAAAATCAACTTTATTCAAATATGACCTTATAGAAAGCTCTTTTGAATCGTCGAATTTTTTACCGGTTTTAGTCCTCCATTGAAACGGCCATACAAACTGTTCAATGTGTTTGTTTCTTACCAGACCGGCCGTCCTCTGACCAACGCTGACGGTAGCCTCTACTACTTCGACCCCAACAACCCGCCGCCGTTCTATGAAGCAGTCACTGAACCTCAGGTGAGTCTTATTGCCTTAGGCGTAAGGTGCAGTTTCACCCAATAACCCGCCGCCGTTCTATGAAGCAGTCACTGAACCTCAGGTGAGTCTTATTGCCTTAGGCGTAAGGTGCAGTTTCACCCAACAACCCGCCGCCGTTCTATGAAGCAGTCACTGAACCTCAGGTGAGTCTTATTGCCTTAGGCGTAAGGTGCAGTTTCACCCAACAACCCGCCGCCGTTCTATGAAGCAGTCACTGAACCTCAGGTGAGTCTTATTGCCTTAGGCGTAAGGTGCAGTTTCACCCAACAACCCGCCGCCGTTCTATGAAGCAGTCACTGAACCTCAGGTGAGTCTTTTTTTTTTTTTTCTATGTTTTTGAGTTTATTGCCTTAGGCGTAAGGTGCAGTTTCACCCAACAACCCGCCGCCGTTCTATGAAGCAGTCACTGAACCTCAGGTGAGTCTTATTGCCTTAAGCGTAAGGTGCAGTTTCACCCAACAACCCACCGCCGTTCTATGAAGCAGTCACTGAACCTCAGGTGAGTCTTATTGCCTTAAGCGTAAGGTGCAGTTTCACCCAACAACCCGCCGCCGTTCTATGAAGCAGTCACTGAACCTCAGGTGAGTCTTATTGCCTTAAGCGTAAGGCGCAGTTTCACCCAACAACCCGCCGCCGTTCTATTGAAGCAGTCACTGAACCTCAGGTGAGTCTTATTGCCTTAGGCGTAAGGTGCAGTTTCACCCAACAACCCGCCGCCGATCTATGAAGCAGTCACTGAACCTCAGGTGAGTCTTATTGCCTTAGGCGTAAGGTGCAGTTGCACCCAACAACCCGCCGACGTTCTTATAAAGCAGTCACTGAACCTCAGGTGAGTCTTATTGCCTTAGGCGTAAGGTGCAGTTTCACCCAACAACCGCCGCCGTTCTATGAAGCAGTCACTAAACCTCAGATGAGTCTTATTGCCTTAGGCGTAAGGTGCAGTTTCACCCAACAACGCCGCCGCCGCGTTCTGTGAAGCAGTCACTAACCTCAGTGAGTCTTATTGCCTTGGGCGTAAGGTGCAGTTTCACCCAACAACCCGCCGCCGTTCTATTGAAGCAGTCACTGAACCTCAGGTGAGTCTTATTGCCTTAGGCGTAAGGTGCAGTTTCACTCGACATTAACTTTATTCAAATATGACTTTATAGAAAGCTCTTTTGAATCGTCCAAATTTTTTTCCTTCCACCCAATCAGGACGTATTTTTTAGCTAATAAGAAGAATGGGCGCAAGAAACTTATCAGCTTTATCAAAAGTAATAACAACATTTACAATAAATTATGTCGTTATCATACAACGTACATATGTGCTTACAATTTATACGGGAAAACAAATATTTACACTTTAGAATGTAATATCTTCAAATCAACACCAAGCATTGGCATCATTTAAATAATCATTGACTTTGTAATAGTCCTTACTCATTAGCGTCTTTTTAACACATACCATGAACTTATGAAAAGGCAATTCAGCTACACTATGTGGAATCTTGTTATAAAAATGTATACATTTGCCTATAAAAGACCACATGTCCGAATCTCATGGTTTTATTTTAACTAATTTTCGAAGCATCTATTAAACCCAATCTGCCCTATTATCTGAAGCGCAAGTTGCTGTTTCACTCGTCCCAACATAAAATTTCCTTTGTTCCAAATTTGTACTTATTTACGAAGCTTCTGCTAAACCCAAAGTCAGTACTATTGTCTTAGGCGTAAGGTACTGTTTCACTCATGTCACGTCTTAGAGACAAGATATCGTTTCGCTTGTTTTAAATGTGTGTTTGTACTCACTTACGAAAAATACTCAAATGAGTGTCAGAATGAAAATTAAAACCGAACTATCGGATTTTTGAACATTCTATATTCCTACCCAGAAAAGACATATCACATTAATTTTGTAAAATGTATTCCTTATTAGCAACACTATCGAATAATAATAACACAGGTGTGTTTTTAATTTTTTTTTAAGTTTTCCAAAATCTAATGATGCCGTTTCAGTTTTCATATAAATCGGATCCGAGACTCCTTTGAGTACTTTTCACTATTTCTCATAGTTTCCGATTTCGCTACCCACACCAACTTAAAAAAATCGTTCTGTATAATATGCATGTGTGGTGAAAATGGCGTATGCTGTATAATTGAAGTTATCACCTGCAAGTCGCCCTACCATTGCCTTCGCATTTGCCTTAATTGACTGTAATCAAATCAAATCAAAAATTTATTCTTCAAATAGGATTTTACAATCACTTTTAAATGTCCAAAGATGCTACGCCATTGGTTCACAAGTCTACGGCGGATGACCTTGTACTGGAAAGAACCAGCAAGGGCAATTTTTTTCTCCCTGTATCATTACAGAGTCGTCAGTTGGAAGCCGGCTTCAGATACACAGTCTGAATCCAACCTCCGATACAAGTTAAAACAACTAACAAATATATATTTCAGTCACAAGAGTCATATCGCATTAAACAAATCTGATATGTATATGTCCGGTACAAAACAAAAGTATCATTTATTATAGAATCATTAAAATTATATATCGCAAAATTTACATCCAAGCATGTTTAATTATTCAGGAAATTAAATATCGTAAAAATTACATCCAAGCATTTTTATCATTCAAGAAATCATTGACCTTGTAATACCCTTTTTCATTAGAGTATTTTTAATATGTGCTTTAAATTCATGAAACGGTAAAGCAGTAATATTTTCTGGAAGTGTGTTATAAAAAGTTACACATTTCCCTAAGAACGAACCTCTAGTTATTGAAACCTGTATGTTGGATCGGCAAGTTTATTTTTATTTCTCGTGTTTAAATGATGAATTTGAAAATTTGTAATTTGAGAAGACACACGCCTTGTTGCAGGAAGGCCAGAAAGGCGATAAGAAACGCGGCAAGCTGGAGAAACAGCACTCGTTCATAGACCACGGTGAGTTATTTGAAGCTAATATGACCAAAGCTATAACACTAATTAAAATTTATGCTGTAAGATAATAAATTGTCGCCTGCAGTATTTCCGAACCGATGCGATATCGAAACCTTCAAAAAAGAGCATATTCCCATTTAAAAGGCCGGCAACGCATCTGTGACTCCTCTGGTGTTGTGGGTGTGTTATAATGAAACAAGCTTCCTTTAAATTTAATATTTATGTAATCTTTCATCTCCCATTGTCCTCTTCCGGCTATCACTTCCATAGATTAATAGTACATTATGGTACAAGTGTGTAATGTTGGTGATTACCGCTGAAGCGCATTGAGGCCCGAGCCGTCAGGCGAGGGTCTTAAGAAACCGAGGACGGTAATCATCAATACAGACGTGTATCATACAACGTTTTTCAACACACTTCGGAATAAAATAATACTTAAATAAAAAACCATTTTCTTCATAAATTGTATTTGCAGACATCTTAATTAATAACTAACTAAATAACTTCAAAAGAGAAAACGAGACGAGTTGTGAAAAATGTTTCGTAATGGTGGGAGAAATTAATCAGTTTTCCTATGCGCGCGCATCGGCCATAGACTAAAAAATGAGGTTTCTTTTTTTTTGGCTTTTCGCGGATAGCTTTTTAGCGCAAATGTAAGCGTAACTCAGCCAATAATATTAAAACTATTACTCACTCGTGAATAATAGTAATGAAAAAGTCACAGTTTGATTATAGGTGTCATTATGTGCCTAATTGCCATGGGATTAGAGCCACTTTATGAGGAAGTGTGTTGAAAAAATATTTTACTTATACATTATGCCACATCTCCCCTTTTATGCCAACTTATCAAATAACTCTCTCGTTATTAAAATCATGATTTATATATATTCTATTCACACACGTAATCACTGAGGTAATGAGGAGGTCTAGTCTCTCTATTAGATCTTCTAAGTACAACTTCTAAGTCAGATAATAATTGCTCTGAAGGGTTAGGATTATTTTCTAAGACAAGTTTTAGGTTATGTGATTTTTCTTCAAATTCAAAAGTATTGTACACAGTAAGTGCTTCTTCGCCGATTAAAGGAGAACGGCAGTTCATGTACAGGCTACTTTTTGTCATGTACCAGGGCCATGTTTATGTAATATCTTTTACATTTAAAAGACACTATTTTGCATTTATCAGATTACAATTTCAACTTGTCTTAAATCAAATCATACAAATTAAAATCAGTACCGCAAAACCTGAAACAAAACGCATTACGAAAACAAAACGCAACATGATTATCAGGTACTACATAGAAGAAAAATGTATTAATCGATTAAATGAAAATCGTTTTTTTGTGAAAGGAGATGTCCTCTTATTACAAAGAGGTTGGTTTTTGTGATCAGCGTTAACTAACAAACACCAAACTACATTAAATTGAAAGCCGAAAAAATATGAAGTATGAAACAAATAAAAGAAATATTTTTACCACCCCCAATTATTTTAAAATAAATCAAAACATGTTTTTAAGAAATATTTCATTATGGCAACACCTTAATGATGTTTTTATTATCTGTGACTACCGGTATCTTACTCTATGTTTGATATTTTCCGTTGAGTTATGACATTGACAGCAGGTGCCTGACTTGTCAGTTGATATTTTATTATATTTTTTTCTGGCTCTAGATAACATACATTAAGTAACATAGCAGTCCCTATATTTTGTTAGTTAAAAACTTCTCAAAATTAGAAATATTCGGTTCATTAAAGCAATTATGTATGTATTTAGATTTTTAAAAGGCTTGTTGATAATTTTTTTTTTAGCAATGTGTAATTATTGCATTAAAGATATTTCATTTTTTATTATACTAGAATACGAATTATTAAAAATCGGGGGTCTTGAAAATAGCATGACTTACGGCGATTACTTTCTTTTAGAGCCTTCTATCCAAATATATCAAATTTACCCGAGTTAGTTACTATAAACCAATATGGGATATCTCCTTTATTATATATTTTAAATCTTTAGATTTATGCAATGCAAATGGTAGCACAGTGTCTTCTTAATGCAAAAACTTTGCTTTAAACTATACTTTGACTGATATCGAAGAATTATCTAATACGTTATTATTATTGATAACTTGGATATGCAGAACAGTAACTAATATAATTTTGATGAATTATCTACATATTTCAATGTCTAATATTTTTGTTGCTGTTTGCTACGTGTTCTGTATCTCATATTCATTCTTAGTAAGATGTTTTGAAGAAGATATATAAGGCTTAATAATAATCAGTTACAGAGAACAATAATCTATAAACATAACCTCACTTTTTGTATTCAAAACATTATAACTATTGAATGACAACTTAATAATTGTTTTCTTTTTTTTGTTAGTGGCTTCCCAGAAAGTTATCATTATTTCGACATATGTTTCATTACAGTACGTTATAAAAAATGTGTGTACGAATCTCCCATACAAGCTTGCCGTTCTCCTTTAACAGGATGGCTATTTTTCTTGATTCTGATGCAACTGTGAGGCCACTCGCCTTAATGTATACCTATAGCAAATGTTTGCGAGAACTTCGTCAATTTTAACTAAGATTTCCTGACAAAGAGAGTTGCGCTGGCAGATTATACGATGAATTTGCCAGGTTCACTATATTATATTCTGTTTACCGACTGCGCCATGTGTTACAATTAGAGATCGGATAATCGGATGCATATTTACCTAAAGTTAATTTTTGGCTCACAAATTATGGA
This sequence comes from Scirpophaga incertulas, assembly GCA_036419045.1. Classification (NCBI taxonomy): domain Eukaryota; kingdom Metazoa; phylum Arthropoda; class Insecta; order Lepidoptera; family Crambidae; genus Scirpophaga; species Scirpophaga incertulas. The sequence continues at coordinate 23,168,192 of CM071636.1, forward strand.
AGCGGCTTTTTAAAATACATTTTGTTAAATAAAAATCCCGGGAAAATACGGGACTGCAAATTTAACGTAGTGATATTGTTTGAAAATTACTAAATTAGCACGTGGTATTTATTTTCAAAAGACCGAGAGCTCATATTATCGACTAGTTTTGCATTACCAAAATGTTCTACAGTACCGGAATTCCGGGATTTTTATTTATGGAAATAAAATAAAAAGACAGTTCCATACTTTGTCAAAAACTAAATTAGGTAAATAAATAAACATCCGGCTATCCAATTCCGCAATCCCGGATTTTTATTTAAGAAAACAATAAAAAGCCGTTTCCATACTATGTCTTAAACTTTAGGTAAATATGCATCCGATTATCCGATCTCTTGTTATAATGAAACAAGCTTCATTTAAATTTAATATGTAATTTTATAAATCACAGGTGTAACCACTTTTATACATTATGCCACAGCGGGTGTCTATGGGCAGAAGTTATCGCTTACCATCAGTTGATCCGCTAGCTCGTTTCCTACCCTATAAAGAAAACCAATTAGCCTAGCCCAAACTAAGCTCTGTAAGGCTTGTGCTATGGGATCTAGGGTAACGGATAGACATACATATATAAATATTTTATATAGAACTAAATATTAACAACCATGACTAAGGTATAAACGCTCGCATTCATCACACAAACATCTGCCACACCGGGACTCGAACCCGGGACCTCAGACATGGCGACACCTTGAAACCGGTGTTCTATCCACTATGGAGGCTCGAAACTATGGAGACTTTGGCAGCGTGCCCTTGTCTTATACAGTTATACAGGGAAAGTTACAACTTCCAACCTATTCAGCATCACCTCAAGGGCGCCATTCAACAGTTAAATTAATATTTGATAGATAGTAACATTTATTTTAGCAGAGACACGTTCTGAAAAATAGGATTGAAAAAATAACAAACTATTAAATTGTAGGAAAAGTTCGTTGAAAAATTAGGAACAAAAATATTTTGTACTAACTTTCGGGATTTCGGGAGCTTTTGCCCACGGTTACATGCGCGGAAGTCGGTTTATGGCGCGAAGGTTTTAACGCGCTTCCCGTGGGACTATCCGTTTTTCCGAGATTAAAAATACCGCAAAACTTTGCTCAAGAATCACTCTATCTATTGATGAAAACCGCATGAAAATCTGTGCAGTAGTTTTTGAGCGAAGCCTTTATTGTGCATCCCGTGGGATCTGTCGATGTTTCCGGGATAAAAGTACCCTATTATTTAATCCGGACTTTTATCTTTACGTCTGCAAAATTTTATAATCTAATATATATAAATCTCATGTCACAATGTTTGTGCTCAATGAACTCCTAAACTACTTAACCGATTATAATAAAATTCGCACACCATGTGCAGTTCGATCCAACTTGAGAGATAGGATAGTTTAAATCTCAAATTATCGTTGCAATTTTAATTTATTGCTAATTATTTTGCTGTTATTATTTGACAGTCACAATTATCTGTTAACTCCAAATGATTCTAACAGATGTCGATACTTTTCGACTGGGTTGAGTAAGTAATCAATAGATGGCGCTGCTATGATAAATCTTAATATTATAAAACGTTTACAGGTTTTTTGCAGTGTATTTAGTATCTGCATTGTACCCGTGCGAAGTCGGGCGGGTCGCTAGTATTATATAATATAGTAAGGATTAATTTTCATTATTAAAGTTTAATTCACAATATAATCGCCGTCGGAACTAATGACAATGCTCCATCTATTAGGAAGGTCGCTGATACCTCTGGCCCAAAACTCTGGAAGTTTAGAATCAAAAAACTTAGGCACCTCTGTTTTCTGATTCATAAAATCTTTGAAATTTATTTTACTTAAAATATGTTTTTAAATGCTTGAATACGTGATAGTCTGAAGGTGCCAAGTCGGGTGAATAAGGGGATGTGGTACGGTTTCCCAACCGAGTTCCTCTAATTTTGCTTGAGTCTTTTTGGTGATGTGTGGTCATGCGTTGTCTTGGAGGTTGATGATTTGCAAGGGGAAATGCTCCTTATGCACCTTGTCACTCCGGTCTCCGGTCAGAGTGACCGGCCTACCCTCTAAAACCCCCGGTGTCCTCCAAGCCCATATCGGGGCGCGTGGCGGGATGCGCTTTCGCGATTCTACCGCCACACGCCCACAAGGCCCAAGTGACCTGACCTACTTTCCTTGGCGGATTTGGTCACGACTCACTGTGACTTTCAGCCAATTTGTCATGCCCATGAAATGGAGGGGATGAGATGGAGTATGCTAGTCTTTTTGCTTCCGTTCTTTTGGTCCCTCTCCTGTGGTTGAGCTCTCAGATATCTCTTTTTTTTTTTAATTTATTTATCCACAAATATCCACATGTTACATAATTTACATATACGCCAAACTGTAAAGACAGTTTGTTGGCGAAGTTATTTGCACTCACTTATTTATATATAATTATACTCATATGTAAGGATCCTTTAATAAATACATGCAGCTCGACATAACTATGGAATCATCAAACGCTCTAGCCCTACAATTCCACAGCTACGCCGTATCTAAAACAAAAATTAAATTTCAGTTAGGTATATCAAGCCAAAACAGCATCTATCAACATTTTTTTTAGCTTGGATTTGAACATGCGCAAACTCTTAAAGTTATTCTCTGAGACTATATATTTTATTGTACAGCCTAGGTATTATATATTTTCTTGTTCTCTCACCATAGTAATTACATGCAGTCGGTTCTATGTATCTCTTTCTAGTGCTTACTCTAAAATTACGGTTGTATGTTTGTATTGTTTTATATTTTGGAGAATTATATTGTTCTACAGCAATCAAATAATTTACTTTTTCAGGCAGTATGTTGCATTTTTTGAATAAGGTATTATAATTCCTGTCTCGGTCGCATTTTTTTTTAATGACATAGCCCCTCACTAGGATTTTTATCTTGTGTCGTGGGTGCAGTCACAAACACAGAAATGTTTGTAGATCATACAAAATATCTGTCCCGTGCGGGAATCGAACCAGCGACCTGTTGCGTAGAAGCCGATTACTCGACCACTGCGCTAAACATGTCATCATTCCGACAAGTGCAGTTACCATGAGTTTACATTCGTTTGCAAAATATAATAACAGCGTAAATTTTTGTATGAAACCATTGTACAGCGCCCCTAGCGGAGCTTAATTGTACTATTCATTCATATTAAACTGGCATGACTTCTGCAGTTTGCTATACGTCAAATAACTATCCAAAATGATAGCAAACTCGTGGTAGAACCAATGGTCCCACCGTTGGTGTTTCTGATCCAATTTTCGCCAGTGAATCCCCATTTTCATCCCCATGAAATCTTCATGTACTGGAATCCAACTTAGATGTTGTAGTCTGTACTTCATAAATAAACTGTTTATTGTACACAATAAAAAATAATAACAGCAGGTACCAAGTTAATTGGTCTAAAGTACATTAACTGTTTGTTGAATGTCTATCTATCATCAATCGAATTTTGAAGCCAAGCGTGCTATCATTCAATGGCTTGAAAACCTTAGTTATAATGAATCTGAATCCTTCTTGGAGCAAGCCTTTAATCGCTAGTGTATTTCAATCAAATATACCGTTATATCATGCTATATGTAAAGTTTATGTATTTATTAACCTTACAATTTTACATTTGTTATTTTTTATTATCCTTTTTTTAATTCATAGTTGTTATACTTAACTATAATTTGTTTAAAGTGAGTAATAAAATACATAAATGTCTAGAGGTGAGGGAGCCTGGAGATCTGTAGAGCAGGTTTCTCCTTTTTCAGACTCCAGACTCTCATATTAAGGTTTAAGTTGTAACAGTGCAGCTGTTACATGCCTTATGTTGCCTTTTTTTTTTTTTTTTTTTTTTTTTTTTGTTCCCCTGAGGAAAATGCATCAAATTGCATACCCCGGCTGTGGCGAGCCGGGGTTATGTGGGGCTCTCCTCCCCAGAAGGGGGAGGCCTACCCACTAAAAACCTCAGGGATGGCCTTCCTCAGGCATGTAGGGAGCCCCCGGGAACACAAAGGCCACTTCCGGGAACCCCCAGCCTCCGCTCCCCTCTCTAGAGGGGAGCCCTCCTCGGGGGAAGCTACCACCTCCCCCGGTCCCCTCCACCGACGACGCCCCCGGCCACGGAAGGGGCGTGGTCCATCCCGGGTCGCCGTAGCGATCGAGACTTCCTCGCGCCCGCCGGCGACCGCGGCGGCGCCGCAGCTGTGCTACCGAGCCCGGCGCCGCCTCCTTCGAGCGGATCGGCCATCTCCCGACCCCGCTCGGCGGCCTCCTTCTGGAGCATTACTGCTTCACAGAAGGAGGCCACAGCCCTCCAAATGCCTTATGTTGCCTATGGTTAGTACTCATTGTTTATGATATTAGGAATCCTGTAGCCCTAGACAAAAAGCACGCGCGTCTTTTCTATTCTATTTCTACTATTATAATAGACTAGCTTTCTGCCCGCGGCTTCGCCTGCGTGGATTTCGGGATTGGATCTACAGAGGGTTAAGGGTCATAGCTTTTGCCCACGGCTACATATGCGCGGAAGTCGGTTTATGGCGCGAAGGTTTCATCGCGCTTCCCGTGGGACTATCCGTTTTTCCGAGATAAAAAATACCGCAAAACCTTGTTCAAGAATCACTCTATCTATTGATGAAAACCGCATGAAGATCTGTGCAGTAGTTTTTGAGCGAAGCCTTTATTGCGCATCCCGTGGGATCTGTCGATTTTTCCGGGATAAAAAGTAGCCTATGTTACTCAGGGATAATTTAGCTTTCCAAAATTGAAAGAATTTTTGAAATCGGTCCAGTAGTTTCGGAGCCTATTCATTACAAACAAACAAACAAATCTTTCCTCTTTATAATATTAGTATAGACTAAGCGTTTTCTAGAGTGTATCTACTGATAGAATGGCTGAGTCTACCGTGACAGTAGAAAATAGAATAGAAATAGAAAATAATCTACCGTGTTTCGCCTTAATTCCCTTTGCTCAGACGCGCCATCAATCCCCAGATCCGTCAATTCCCAGACGAGCGATAGAATAGAAACACAGTTAGCATCTTGTCTGAGAGTTTTCTATCAGCGTCATCAAGTCACGTGACGTATCTACTGGAAATGTCAGTTTCATATATTTTTTATGTTATCTATTATAGAAAACGCAAATAGAAAGGCATTTTTGTCTAGGGGGGCTGGCCGGTTTTTTTCAGTCGTTTTGTCAGTCGAAATTCAAAATATGTCTATCTACCAACGCAAATAAGCTAGGCTGACACACTATGTTTCGCTGCCGTACTAAAACAATCAGATATATAAATTCTACAAAAATGTATTCCATATTGCCAATATTGAAGAATTAATTTAATATAACAATTATAAGAAAGAGTCCTACACAGAATGCTGTACGACTCTTCTTTTATTGTACCTTTTATTTACCATTTCTAAATAAACCAACCTCAAGCAGCAAACCGTCGTTTGAACATTGTTGAATAAGAACCTTACCCACGCTCTACCGAGCACCGCGACAAAGTTAAATTATTATTATATAGTCTCCTTGTTTTAATATCCCATACCTTTAGTTGATTATCACATGTAATAATTTGACTTGCAGATTGCGAGTCAACGGATGGGCAGACAACTGAATACGCGAAGAATAAATGTTGCTGCGACTGTCTTAAATGCAATGATAAGGTACGTTTACAGTTGCACCAATATCAGACTATCACATGCATACATATACTCACGCCCAAGGGAAAGCCTTTGGGGGTACGCAGACCGTCGGTTATGGGTACTCTTGACCAGACCGTCGGTTATGGGTACTCTTGACCAGACCGTCGGTTATGGGTACTCTTGACCAGACCGTCGGTTATGGGTACTCTTGACCAGACCGTCGGTTATGGGTACTCTTGACCAGACCGTCGGTTATGGGTACTCTTGACCAGACCGTCGGTTATGGGTACTCTTGACCAGACCGTCGGTTATGGGTACTCTTGACCAGACCATCGGTTATGGGTACTCTTGTTACCAGACCGTCGGTTATGGGTACTCTTGACCTGACCGTCGGTTATGGGTACTCTTGACCAGACCATCGGTTATGGGTACTCTTGTTACCAGACCGTCGGTTATGGGTACTCTTGACCTGACTTTTTACTTGACCTTTTAGATGATACCTATTTGATTCAAGTACATTCGTCTAGATCAGAAGTCTCCAAACTTTTTTGTGTCGTAGACCCTTTACCATGGTTTTTGATTTTGGGTAGATCTCCTACTTACCTGATATTGAATGCCTACATCCTATAATTTACAAAATGTTTATTTTATTTTTATTTTTATTTTATTGAGGTCAAATAAACAATTGTACAATGAGGTAATTATAACAAATAAATGTAACAATAAGACTTAATAATTGCACAACCAACACCATTAACCCCAGATTTGCAATATTATTGACTAGGAAAACACTAGACACAACACATATTAATTATTAGAGTCGTACTCCCTTGCCAGATTCGACAAGAGACGACAAGAAATCCTTTAACCGTTGTGTCTTACAAAGTAGTTATTTTATTAGAGAAAGAGTAAAAATAATTTCTAGGCTTAAAGCAACTAATCATCCGCAAGATGTTCCAACACACGGTTTCTAAAACTGTCGTGTGACATTGAGAAAATGTCAATATCAATAAAGTGCTCATTGTAACATTTCATAAGTCGTGTCAAAGGTGCACGTTCACCTGCGTTGTAAAATGTTATAAACATTTATAATATTTTTTTTACTTCATAGGTACTTTTATAAATAATGTTATGTCTTTACATTAGAAGATAGTAAGTAAATAGTTGCTATCAGTGTATGTTGAGATCCATTATCGTGGACCCCCTTTTTCATTTCATGGACCCACAAATTTTTGTTCCCACTTTGGGAATCACTGGTCTAGGTCGTCTCCTGCCAACTGACCCTGGATTCAGTAAGACTGTTGGCTTGCTAATATTGATATCACGTTTGGCTCAGCGAAACGTTTCTAATGTCTATTTTAGTAATGTACATATGACGCTCCCATCATTTATATTTTAAATACAATTTTATATAAATATTGTTTTCATTCTGTGTCCACGGTTATCCTAATTTTTCTGGAAGAAATCTCTATGTTTGACCAGTCCTCGTTCAAGAGAAGTTATTTTATCTGTACCTATTAGTATTTTTATTGTTGTTTCGTGTTCCATAGAGTTGTTATATCACCATTGAGGACTAAATTATAAATAATAATTTGCGCAGACTACGCCAGATCCTGCGAGCCCCATCAAAGAATCCGTCGAAAAAGCCGACCCAATCGAGTTCCCGTATAAAACGTTCGAACCGTCCAATCAAAAGCCGTTAGAGGCCCGCGAATTTGATCCGGCCAATCACAACCAGCCGTTCTTGCCGCCGGAGATCTCTTACGAGATCGGATACGACAGCCGACGCGCGTTTGAAGCGAATCACCAAGCGTACGATATGGCCAATCACGGAGTGGCAGGCGAAATGGCGGCCAATCAAGGAGCGGCGCGCGATCTGGCCGGCAACAACGTCAGCGTTCTGACCAATCCGAGTCAGGAAATGTATGCGATGACGCAGCAGTACACGCTGCCTCCGATGACTACTGATGAGGTATGAAAGTGTTTTTGTTGTTTCTGTCCGTGTTTCTCGAGAATTGCTTAAGAAAACGACAAATGTGCGGTCCAAAACCTACTATCAGTGCTAGTAGAAATCGATGAAGTCATTGATCACATTAAGCAATCGATTTCACCGATTTATACGACAATTGGGGTATCCTAGTCTCTTTGGAAATGTAATTTGACGTGTTAATTTCCTAAAAAAAGAGTGACGATATTATTTCTACATAATTTACATGCAATAATGCCAAAAAAATAAATGCAAATATTTTAAGTTATTTGTTTACATACACTTTATTGTACAACGAGTAAAAACATAACATCAAAGTAAGTTTAAATTTGGTGGATTTGTCTCTAATAGAGATCTCTTCCAAACAACCCATGGACGTTAAAGTAGTGGATTTGTGAGGTGACGTTTAACGGCCGTTTTCAATAACCTATCTAAGATCAAAGATAAATTGCTATCTCCGATTAGCAGTAAGCTGTTATCTATCTGTAGTCTGCGTTTCACAATCAAAGATACGAGCTATCTATCTTTGTCTAACTAAGGATAGCTTTATGCCCTCTCGTCTATCCAAGCCCTGTAGAACGTTTTGTTCGTTGCTAACCATAAAGCTTTAGTACGTTTAAGACATATGTACAATTTATTGATGTATTTTATATTTAAATATTATGTTGTAAAAAGAGCATACAATGTTACTATAATGAAAAAAAAAATCTTAGAACGTCATTTTCACTTTATTTGCTGGTGTTCTTTATAAAAATCATAGAACGAAACGTTTATAAATGACAAGTGATGTCATTCGAACATTACTGACAGATAATTTGTTGCCGCCAATTTGTGTGTATTACATGTTTTTGATATAAAATACACTTCTCATCAAAAAAATCGAAACACCTTGCAAGTTTACGTTTTGTCAGGATTATCAGAAAAATGTGTACATTTAGGAATAAATGTTAAATGTTGTTTAATAGTGAGTAATATGAGCTTATCAAATCTTAATGTTAATGTTCTAAATTTAAATGAATTTTTCATAGGTTTCGTATTTTGTTAAATGAGTCATTTTTATTCCGTATGGAGTATAAAGGAAATGGATAAAACAACACACGTAAATGAAAAAAAAAAAGCTAAAAAACGTTTATTTAATAACTTGTATTCCCTCCCCGAGCTCTAATTACTGCTTCCATACGGTTCTTCATCGATCGGATGAGAGTCACGATCACATGCTGTGGTATATTGTCCCATTCCTCTTGGATTGCATCTTGCAGCTGGCTAAGTGTTTCTGGGGCAGGATCTCTTGCTCGAATTCGTCTCTTTAATTCATCCCACAGATGTTCAATGGGATTCATGTCCGGGCTTCTTGCTGGCCATTCCATAATAGAGATATCGACTTCGTTAAGATAATCTCGTACGACGCCCGCGGTGTGAGCCCTAGCATTGTCGTGCATGAATATGAAGCCGTTGCCAATAAAATGTGCATAGGGCATCACATGAGGCTCGAGACACTCTTCGACGTACCGATGACAGTTTAGTGCAGGCAGACGTGGCCCAGACACAAAAGCAAGCTCTGTCTTACCGTCGGCGCTGATTCCTCCCCAAACCGTCCACGAACCGCCACCATAGCTGACCTTTTCTTCAATGCAGCATTCTGCATAGCGTTCTCCGTCTCTTCTGTAGACCTTGTTCCTTCCGTCGTTACCATACAGCATAATTTTACACTCATCAGAAAAGAGAACTTTGCTCCACTGTAGGTATGACCAATTTAGGTGCTCACGTGCAAAGTTAAGGCGCGCTCTTCGATGGTCTGCAGTTAATTTCGGCCCATTTGCTGGCTTATGCGGTACCAGTCCACGATCCTTCAACCTTCTTCTAATTGTAGAGTCACTTACAGCCACCCTTCGTACAACACGAAGCCGCTGCTGCAGTTGAAAAGCGTTAAGGCGTCGATTTCTTAAAGAAGTTGTTACAATAAATCGATCATCTCGCTCAGAAGTGACCCGATTCCTGCCAGATCCTGAACGGCGCGTGAACAAACCAGTCTCCCGATAACGTTTATAGACTCTATGAACAGATGACAGGCTTAGATGCAGTCTTGCAGCCACAACACGCTGACTAAGGCCAGAATCCAGCAATGCCACAACTTGGGCGGCTTCTGTGGGCGAAGTATCCATACGTTTTAGAAAAATAACCTTTTTTCAGACGTCCCAAAGTCACAGTATTGAAATAAAAAACAAAAAGTTTAAGGATAGGCGCCAATTTTTAGTTTTTAAACGCTAAATGTACTCCAACCCTAAACACACATTTGTCTCAAAACAGTGATTCATTTCGTTTATAAGATAAACAAATGAAATTCTAATTTTGAATTTAGAATTTTCGCTTATTACTGTAATGGCCAAACTGCCAGCTATACATTTATGTTTTTTTTTTCATCGTATGAATTCTTTTTTGTGTTAAATTCGGAGAGAAACAATGAAAACGGAAGTGTTTCGATTTTTTTGATGAGAAGTGTATAAGCAAAAGTGGAAAAATGAGTTCTGTAAGTATCTGGATTTACGATACTTTTGTAATTCGTTCAAGGTTATAATAGACTGCATAAGGATAGATTTTACTATCTTTAGTAGCAAAAACAAAGGATAGATAGGTTATTGAAAACGGCCGTAAGTGTCATACAAAACTAAATAAAGTTATATTATAAACGTCGATGACACACAAATACAATAAACTATTAATTAATATTACATTAAATAAATGAATAATGAAATATTTGTACAAATATTAAATTGAAATAAACTTAAAATATATAAGTAATTATAAACCTTACGAGGGCTGCTTCTTATGTATCCGGAATAGAAAAATTAAACAAACGTATATGGCTAAATATGGGTTTATTGTTTTTCAAAGTATTCTCCGCGATGATCGATACACTTTTGCATACGTTGAAACCAATTTTTATAGCATTTTTTCCACTCTGATTGCGGTATCTCTGGAACGTGCTGTTTGAACGCGTCGACGGCATCTTCACGGGTCGAAAATCGTTGACCACGTAATTTATTCTTGACATTTGGGAATAAATAGGAATCATTAGGTGCCAAGTCTGGGCTATACGGTGGATGACCCATCAATTCTATTTTTTGACCCTCCAAAAATGTATTTGTTTCGCGCGATGTGTGACAGCTGGCATTGTCGTGGTGTAGAATGATTCTGCGTCGCTTGTTGTTTTTACGTATTTCTTCAAATACTTCCGGCAAACAAATGGTCGTGTACCACTCCGAATTGACCGTTTTACGATTCTCCAGTGGTATTGTAGCCACATGACCATTAATACCAAAAAAGCAGGCCACCATTTGCTTTAAAGTGCTTTTTGCACGAGTCACTTTCGTAGGGTTCGGTTCATTTTGAAACACCCAAACTGTAGAATGTTGCTTAGTTTCTGGATCGTACGCATAGATCCAAGATTCATCACCTGTGTAGATGTTATAAACAGATTTTGAGTCACCTCCGTTAAACTTTTTAACATATTCTTGCACCATTCGACGCGAGCTTCTTTTTGATGCTGAGTTAAGTTGTGCGGTATCCAACGCGAACAAACGTTCATGTAATATTTTATTAATGCTTGTCATACATATGCCCAGAGTAGCCTCTATCTCGCGATACGTAACATGACGGTCTTGCATAATTAGTTTTCGTACAGCTTCAATGTTTTGTGGCACAACGACTGATTTCGGGCGACCTTCCTTAACTTCGTCCGTGAGCTTACTCCGTCCACGATTGAACTCACTAAACCAGTGATACACAGTGGTTTTTGATGGAGCTTCAACACCAAAAGTTGAAGTTAATTGATCTACGCACTGTTGTTGCGTTAAACCACGTCGAAAATCGTAATAAATCATAGCACGAATATTTTTACGTGTGAGTTCCATCATTTCAGCGATATGACATTTTAAACCCATCAAAAACAAAACACTAGCCGTACATAAGGAAAAAAAATAGCGGCCAGTATTTCAAAAAAAGAACTAATTTTACCATGGAGGTCATATATTGCGTTTAAAAAAGTTGAAATCCCAGATTTCGGATACTTAAGTAGCAGCCCTCGTATATAGCAATAACAATGTGGTCTAAAAGCCTCGTTAGTTTATTCCATGTGTACATTGCTATCTTATCGTTGGGCAGGTGACATCGCCACAGATACAAAACCAGTACCTTCCACCGGAGCTGAAGATGCAAGCGTACTCTGTGCCCGCGTCCAACCAAGGACCTGTGACAGATGTTAACTTGGGTAAGTCAAGAAACTTCATATAATTTAATGACTCAAGTTGCCAAATATTTTCACTATAGCAAATAACACAATGAAACTATAGCTTTTATAGATATAATGTGAACTTGTTCAAACTTGTAAATGAGGTTGGATTCGGACTATTTATCTGAGGCCAGCTTCTAATTCTAACTCCTCTGTGTCCTCCATTAAGAAAGTCTGTATTCGGATCGAATTCTCCTGTCGCTAGATTATGCAAATTGGTAAATGAACATAGTAAATACATAGACATACATAATGATTCCACCAACAAAATTCGCTCAATAAAATACCCCAAATTGTTGCATGTCTAAAATTACATTTGTGTTTTATGATTAATTTTCACTTGATTTTTATTGATGTTATAAGTGTATAAAAGTACATACATACATACATACATACATACACTCACGCCTTTTTCCCACGGGGGTAGGCAGAGATTACGTCCTTCCACTTGCTACGGTCCTTACATATCTCTTTCGCTTCATCTACTTTCATAACATTCCTCATACATGCTCGACGATTGCGGGTACTTCTGACCTGGCCTTTTTTGAGGACACTTTCGATTTGTTCGAAATATGTTCGCCTAGGTCTTCCTCGTCCCGTGTCTCCACTCACTCCAGCTTCATAAATCATTTTGGTCAGTCTACTTTCATCCATCCGTTCCACATGCCCAAACCACCCAAGCATCCCTTTCTCTATTCTTGTCACGATATCCTCTTTCAAACCACATTTCTTTCTAATCACTTCATTATACAATCTGTCACTCAGTTTTACTCCTGCCATACTCCGCAAAGCTCTCATTTCTACTGCATTTATTCTGCTTTCATGTCGTTTCTCCCATACCCAACTTTCACTTCCGTACATTAATGTTGGGACCAGCACGCCCTTATGCACTGCTAGTCCTAAAAAGTACCTAGGTTAATTAACAGAGTATGTATTCGTGTGCGGTATTTACCTATAAGTGTCTGTTACGCTAAGCAAGATTGAATTGTATACTACTAGTTAATAATATAATAGTGTAAACAGGCGTTGGTAAATCAATAAATAAATAATTGACGACTCTGTAAAAATACGAGAAGAACAAATAGTGGCCTTTGCTGGTTCTCTTGCTGGTTCTTTCCAGTACAAGGTTAGAGTTTCTCTGCGAGAATTCTCGAATCGAGAATTCCCGAGAAATTTTGCCTTACTCGAGACGAGAGAAAAATGGTCGAGAAATCGAGAAATTAAGTCAAAAATTTTTAAAACTTAATACGAAACTATCAGATAATGCTTTAAAATGCCCTCGTATTTTTGAAAGCTTACGATGATTACAACGACACCTCAAACCGTATCGTATTACTTTTCGCAAATTTGACGTAAATTTTGCGAATGTTCGTCTGTCAAATTCAATTCATCGTTGTCATTTGAGGCTTTCTTATGTCAAAATTAATATCGTTCGTTCGATCGTTCGGTGGAATGCTTTAAACGATAGTAACTAAGAGTAGGATACGACACGACGAAGTCCACGATATATCGAATATCGTTTTTAAAAGTACGCCCCTAGATTCGCAGCAAGAATATTCGGGTGATTTTTAAGCCATTTCAGGTATTTTTCTGTTGAGGTCTGGATTTCCTCTTTTACAGTGGACATTTTCAGTTGTGCGTGTATTTCTGTTTCTTATAAACCACGGAACTTGCGCTATTGTTCGTAGTATTGCGTTCTGCATTCTTTGCAATATTGAGATGTTGGAGTTGCATGCACTTCCCCAAAGTTGGATGCCAAAAGTCCAAGTTGGTTTTAATGACTTATATATCAGGAGCTTGTTGTCTAGCGATAGCCTGCTGTTTCCATCCGAGCATCCAGTGGAGGTGGCAAAGAAAGGTTAAAATATTGTTACGCCGGTGGCTTAGTAAAACTTCAAAAATGATTTTCTGTGACTTAGAAACGTTTTCAGCAGGCTGAAACGTCGTTTCAGGCCGATTCAGAAGTAGCTCTTTCAGATACAAAAAAAATCTAAATTACACCCAAATTACAGTAGTTTTCAAGCACCTGAAACATGTTTTCAGTACGTTTCAGGCTACCCTCTATACAACGCCGCAATAACCTGAAAACCCGTTTTCAGGCGTTTTCAGGACCCCTTATGAGCCATTAAACCTACTTCAGTAAAAGGACATAAATTTCAATAGGAGTGAAAGAGATAGCAATAGTAGAAAGAGACAGATATAGTTGGAACATTCGAGAAGTATTAGAATGAGAAAACATCATTAGAAAGAGATAGACAAACTCAGAATATTCGAGAAAGATAGTACGGGAATATTCGAGTATTGTGTGACAAGGATAGCACAAGGAAGAGACAGTTATACTCGAAACGTCTCGAACGCGCGACGTCATTCCTACGCGCTTATGTATTGGACTACACATTCGAGTGTGTCCGCGAATGTTCTGGCAAGAGTGGCAAGTGCCTTAGGGGACTATTGTTTTGCGATACAGTGCGAAAACATCTAAGAAGTGATATTGGAGAACTAAGAAGTGACTTTCAGTGCTTTCAGTGAAGTGATTAGTGACTGTTAGTGTGCTAATTAATAAAAGTTCAGTGTTTTGGTAGACCGCCGTTTGATTTACTGACCCCAGCTCGTAACAATATTAATAGGAAAATGTTAGTATTAGGCAGTATTTCATTAAAACTCTTGTTAGATTTCTTCAATAAATTAAACACTATTCATCACACAAGTTAGAAGTTACCATTGATCGCAGATCACCATAGAGAACAGAACTTATTTTTATCTCATTTCGATTTTGGTCGTAATAAGAACCGGGCTATGGAAGAGACTCCGGTCACTGGCGACACATTCTAGCTAAGGGATTTGTTACACTTCCACCCTTCGAGCATCTATTGTTATGAACACTAGCTATATACGTTTTGATCTGTGTTCTGAATAGATTGAGAATCACAAGTTATGTTTATAAATATTAATTGAACTAATTTTACGATTTTGGACTTCAATGAGTAGTATTTTTTTTTTTCATTTCTTGTTCCCATTTAGCAGGTCAGGTGCCGATGGGGAACATGTCGTATCCCGCTCAGCTGCCTCAGGGGTATCCGTACATCAACCAGCTTAGAGTGGTGCGTATATTAAAAGTGTGCCATAAATTTTTGGTTCGTATATTACAAATATTCTGATATCTGATCTGATATATAATACAAATACACTGATATATGTAAATATTGATATTGATTCATTTGTATCAGTGACTCTGAGTCAATTATCGAATGAAACCGAGATGCAATTGAGCGAATGATTCATTTGAAGAGCTGTTGATTCATTGATTCAAATCTCTAATTTGGATCAGTGAATGACTTGGAAGAAACGAGTCACTGATGCCCAGTTTCTGAATACCTTAGCTAAGCTCTCAATAACTAATGATTCAACAAAGTTATCGAAAAGATAAACGTCTCATAACTGTCAGTGAGTTTCTGAATGCGGGACCGTGCTTTCAACAGCTATGAAACAGTTAAGTAGTTCTAAATTATGTCACTAGATGGGTCTGTTCACAAAATATGATATAAAAATTGACTTTGTTATATTAATTCATCCGTAATTACAATTTAAACATTTATAACATTTTTTTATCGATATTAAATATTAAAACACTATTTTATGAAATATTTTTTAACATTTCGATAGTATTGCCTGTATTCATACGCATAAATCGATAAAATAAAAAGATTATAGATGAAAAAAAAAATGGCATGCTTTCGCACGGATTTTGAATTCGTTTGTGTTTAATTGTTTTACTTTGTGGTGTCGCGGTACTTTATTTTAACATTTCAAATGAATTTCTTCTTTCTCGTAAGTTTCTGGGTATAGCTATTCCAGAAATGAACTCCAGTACTTTTGTATCCGACTTTGAAGAACTACTCGTATTTAATATTGTAGATCTCATTGTCTTTTTTAAATATAATAATTTAAAATGTAGCTGTCACTATTTAATTTCACATAAAATTACCACGTTAATAGCCTTAAGATTTTTGTTTGCCATACATAAACCGCAGATACATAAACGTCAAATAAAGTTATGGGACCGATAAACGGCACTAAATGGTCAGTTAGGTTAAGCTAAGTTTAAACGGAGTTTATCTAATTCTACGGTATTCAGAAACGAATTGTTGGGAGTTATCGAATTGATAGCGTTATTGAACAGATAAACCATTGACAAAATGTACTCAAAAACCAGGCATGAGTCGTTTCTGTAAAGATTGACACATGTTCAAATAGTACTTACTATCAGATGGACTTGAACCGTATGTTATCTCCCACCAGGAGCAGATGCCAGGCGTGTACCAGCCGGCGGTGATCGCAGCGGAAGAACAGAAACAGTTGAGCGCGACAGCTCCCGAAGAACCCTCTTTCAGGATAGGTACGTACATGTCGGCTCCTCGTTTGTAGAGTCAATATATATATATACTAGCGGACCCGACTGACTTCGTCCTGTCAAAAAGATTTGTACAGTGGCAGTTTTTTGTTCCTAATTATTTTGTTACTTTTGTATCCGACTTTGAAGAACTACTCGTACCTTTACCTCTTACATCCGCGGAATCGATGTCCCCTCCATCCCATTCCTCTCCTATCACAGTTGTGGTAAGGTTCGGTACTAAAAAGGATGTCCTTTAGGTGCCGGGCCTGTGCGGGTTGGTACCACCGTTCTGCCTATTTCAATCGTGAAGCAGTTATGTGTTTCGTTTGAAGGGCAGAAACAGCCGCTCCTTCATACGACCGTCCTGCCCCTTCTGTGGTGAGGAGTCTTGGCGGTATTCGAGGCTAGCGGGTCGATTGGTCTCAGTGAGGCTGTTGGGCGTGACGGGTTGACGCGCGGCACAGGGAGACCTGGTGGAAATGGTTTCCGTCGGCCACCTGCCGGTCAGTAGAGGACCCGAACCCCGAATATCCTGTCTGGGAGGCTGTCCTGCCAACCGGCGAAAATCCCGTCGTGCGGTCTTCGTGCCGGAGTGGGAGACCGGAGTGGATCCCGATGACTGCAGGCGGGGGGCACCGGGGGCCCTTCCGTGCCGCGCGTCAGCCCTTCACACAACCCACGCCTTCACTTTGTACCGTGATCTGCGATTTCTTTGTTTATCGCCGGGATCCTCCCCACATTTTTTACCCTTTCCCAAATTAAAATCTCTTCAATAAATAATGGCCAGAAAAATAAAGAAGAAGCAGGTTCGTACGGCGGACACCCAATCCACAATCAAGATGGATTTCTGCAATATCAGGGGTCTACATAGTAATCTCGATGCCGTCCACCACCATCTCGAGACGGCTCGGCCTACCTTGCTCTTCTTGACGGAGACGCAAATATGCGCTCCGGACGATATTTCGTACCTGAAGTTCCCGGGTTACGAACTGGAACATACATTCCAGCGTAAAGCCGGTGTGTGCGTGTTCGTCCGGGGTGATGTTTGCTGCCGCCGCCTTCGGGGCCTCGAGCATCGGGATCTGTCGTTACTCTGGCTTCGCGTAGACCATGGGGGCGTTACCCGAATCTACGCGTGCCTTTACAGGTCCCATGCCAGTGACTTGGGGTCAGCTCAGCTTTTTGAGCACGTCCAAGAGGGGATTGACCGAGCCTTGGAACAGTATCCATCTGCGGAGGTGGTGGTCCTTGGTGACTTTAATGCTCATCACAAAGAGTGGTTGAAGTCCCGGACCACCGACCTCCCGGGTAGAACTGTCTTCAACATGGCTTCGGCCTATGGTCTCTCTCAACTGGTGTTACAGCCCACCCGTATACCAGATATAGAGAGCCATAATGCCTCCCTGCTGGATCTTCTGTTGACTACACGACCTAGCGGATACAGGGTTGTGGTCGATGCTCCTCTCGGATCATCAGATCACTGCCTTGTCCGTAGTACCGCCAGACTCGCGCAACCACATCGCGCAGCCACGGCCAGCAGCCGTACAGTTTGGCGGTATAAGTCAGCAGACTGGGATGGACTCCGGGAATTCTTCGGATCCTACCCCTGGAAGCGGCTATGCTTCACTTCCGCAGATCCCGATACCTGCGCAGACTGCGTCACGGAGACGGTGTTGATGGGAATGAAAACATTCATTCCCAGCACCTCCGTTCCTGTTGGCGGCTGCAGTCAACGCTGGTATAATAATACCTGCCGGAGGACTGCACATCGCAAGCAGTCTGCGTTCCTCGCCTGGAACAACGCCAGGAAAAATCGGGATCCTGATTTGGCGGAGAAGAAGCGACAGTACAACGCCGCATCCAGATCCAACAGGAAGGCTATTGCCGAAGCCAAGGCGGAGCACGTGGCCAGAATTGGCGAGCGACTAGGAAGCTATCCCAGTGGGAGCCGCGCCTTCTGGTCGCTGGCCAAAGCTGCGCAACGGAACTTCTGCCAGTCCAGTCTCCCACCACTGCGAGCAAGCGATAGCAGCCTGGCCCATAGCGCAAAAGAGAAGGCCGATCTTCTGGCTGAACTCTTTGCCTCGAACTCGACCATGGACGATGGAGGGACCACGCCACCTACCATCCCTCGGTGTGGAAGTTCACTGCCTGAAATCCGTATTACACAACGTGCGGTCAGGCGGGAACTTAAGCTCCTGAACGTCCATAAGTCGAGCGGGCCGGATGGCATCCCAGCAGTGGTACTAAAGACGTGTGCCCCTGAATTGACCCCCGTATTAACGCGCCTTTACCGTCTTTCTTACCAGCAGAACAGGGTTCCATCTTCGTGGAAGATTGCCCACGTCCACCCAATTCCCAAAAAGGGTGACCGAGCCGACCCATCAAATTACAGGCCAATTGCGATAACGTCCCTGCTCTCCAAAATTATGGAGCGGGTAATCAATACCCGCCTTCTACGGTACCTGGAAGAGCACCAGCTAATTAGCGATCGTCAGTACGGTTTCCGTCACGGCCGCTCGGCTGGTGACCTTTTAGTGTACCTGACACACCATTGGGCAGAAGCTTTGGAGAGCAAAGGTGAGGCTCTCGCCGTTGGACTGGATATCGCGAAGGCGTTTGATAGGGTCTGGCATAAGGGTCTTCTTTCGAAATTACCATCCTATGGAATCCCCGGGGGACTCTGCAAATGGATAGCCAGCTTCCTGGACGGTAGGAGCATCAAAGTCGTCTCTGACGGCTGCTGCTCCAAAACCTTGTTCATTAATGCTGGCGTTCCACAAGGTTCGGTGCTCTCCCCAACACTGTTCATTCTGCATATCAATGACATGTTGTCAGTTGAGAACATTCATTGCTATGCGGATGACAGTACGGGTGATGCGCGGTATACCAACCACCAGACCGTCCCTCGGATTGCATTACACGAAAGGCGGTTGCAACTTGTGTCTGAAGTCGAAGACTCTCTAGGGCGAGTCTCCGAATGGGGTACAAAGAACTTAGTCAAGTTCAACCCCACGAAGACACAGGTGTGCGCGTTCACTGCGAAGAAGGACCCATTTATCGCAGTGCCTCAGTTCCAAGGAGTTGCTCTTCGAATGACAGACTCTATTGGGATCCTCGGTGTGGAAATCTCTGCTACAGTGCAGTTTGGGAGTCACTTGGAGGACAAAACCAAATTGGTGAGCAAAAAACTGGGAGTTCTGAACAGAGCGAAGCGGTACTTCACACCCAGCCAGCGCCTGAAGCTTTATAAAGCCCAAATTCGGCCTCACATGGAGTACTGCTCACACCTCTGGGCTGGAGCTCCCAAATATCAGCTCGACCCACTTGACTCCTTGCAAAGGCGTGCTTTCCGCATCGTAGGAGACCCCAATATTACAGCCTCAACAGAGACCCTGGAGCAGCGGAGAGACTTTGGATCTCTCTGCGTCCTATATAGGCTCGTCAACGGGGAGTGCTCCGAGGAACTCTTTGCAATGGTGCCCACATCACCTTTTTACCATCGCACCACCCGCCACCGCAGCAAAGTCCATCCGTACTACCTGGAACCGATCTGCTCCAGTACAGCTCGGTTTCAGCGTTCATTTCTCCCGCGTACGTGCAAACTTTGGAATGAGCTCCCTGCTGCGGTGTTTCCTGAGCACTACGATATGGCCGTCTTCAAACGAGGCCTAAAAAGAGTATTTCTCTCCAGGTAGGCAGAGACTGAGCTGTGCCCCTGGCATTGCAGATGTCCATGAGCGATGGTTACCACTCACCATCAGGTGGGCCATCTGCTCGTCTGCCGCAAAGGCCATAAAAAAAAAAAAAAAAAAAAAAAAAAATTTTTATAGATAATGTCGCATAGCCAACCAAATCGCAAAAAAAGTCTAAATGACCTATTACATTTTGTGGCTATTCAATTTTGGAACGTGACATTAAATCCTCCAACGATGTATTCTGTGCTCCAACGCACGCACGCACACTGTTTTGATAGATATGATTGAATTTCAACTATATGTAGCGTTAATAAAGCGCAAATTGACTCTTTGATGTTAGGAACACACCTTCATTGCTTAGACAACAGTGAGTGCTTGCAATATGAACTTTATACAATAACAATAAAGCTCAATTCGACTGTACGTTTTAGTTAGAAAACGTTTGCATGGGAAAATAAAAGGGCTGATTTTAGGGTATTTCCGATAATTATTCGAATTTTCCTCATTGTAAAAACCCTCCTTGAACTTCAATGAACATTAACAAAAAAGAATTGGCGAAATTGGTCCAGGCGTTGTTGAGTTATGAGCTTACCAACACATTTTGCGATTCATTTTTATATATATATATATATATATATATATATATATATATATATATATATATATATATTCCTTTTCCTTGTACGTACGAACGTACGGACAAAGTTTTTGTTTTTTTTAAGCTTTTTTTTGTTTGTTTTGTTGTCAAAGATTATTTTGATTTTGTTAAGGTTCATTTCAAGCGAAAAACTCGAAGGCAAACTCCAACACAAACGAAATTTGATTATAATTTTGACACTGTTTAGCGCCAGAGTTTTTTGAGGAGAATAATCCCCGAATGTGGTACAACAATGTATTTATAGGTTCGAGTCAAATACAATTCACATTTATTTAAGTTTGAATGAATACAATAAGCAACCAGTTATCTACTATATAAAAATAAGTGGGGTTTTCCTTCCTGACGCTATAACTCCAGAACACACGAACCGATTTCCACGGTTTGAAAGGTCGTTTGAAAGGTCGATTCGTTGGAAAGGTCTCGGGCTCCGCGAGGTTTATAGCGAAGAAAATTCAGGAAAAATTTCCTTATCTATAAAATAAGTAGGCACAATAAACTGCCACTTTACAAATCTTTTTGACAGGACGAAGTCTGTCGGGTCCGCTAGTTGTAAATACATAACTACAATTGTAATTTAAAATCATTTTTTAAGTTATAAATTACATCATAATTCCTTATATACTTATTGTAAAAATAATGTTAGGTATTAATGTAAACTTCCGTTAAAAGCATTACCTAACGGAAGTTAACGTAAACGCTAAAAGCAATAAACATTTAGAAAACACAATAAACTGTAACAGTCAAACAGAAAATAATAAAATATTCAAACGTTAATCTATACTAATATTATAAAGAGGAAAGATTTGTTTGTTTGTTTGTTTGTAATGAATAGGCTCCGAAACTACTGGACCGATTTCAAAAATTCTTTCACCTTTGGAAAGCTACATTATCCCCGAGTAACATAGGCTACTTTTTATCCCGGAAAAATCGACAGGTCCCACGGGATGCGCAATAAAGGCTTCGCTCAAAAACTACTGCACAGATTTTCATGTGGTTTTCATCAATAGATATAGTGATTCTAGAGCAAGGTTTTGCGGTATTTTTTATCTTGGAAAAACGGATAGTCCCACGGGAAGCGCGATAAAACCTTCGCGCCATAAATCGACTTCCGCGCATATGTGGGGCCGTGGGCAAAAGCTATGACCCTTAACCCTCTATAGACCCAATCCTGAAATCCACGCAGGCGAAGCCGCGGGCAGAAAGCTAGTTGTTAATAACATTGTAGTTATCCCTACCGGTCTTTAGCGGTTGTTATAGGTTGTTGTTTGTTTGCTTTTTTTTTTCCTTTTCAGAACACTTTAATAATTAACTCTATATTTAATTGTAAACTTTATAATTTTTATTGTACGCAGTTATTTAATGTTATGTCTCACACACAATAGAAATATTACCTTTTTATGAATAGGGTTTTTTTGTCAATTTTGTTTTGTTAGACCCGTTTCCTATTTGCCTGTTTAGCGGTACGTATTTTAGGTTTATTTACAAGCTCAACTCATTGCCAATAAATTAAAACAAAAAAAAATGATATGTCAAGGGCCCGGAATTTTAGGTAGAGCCCAATAACTAAAAAAAAAAATAGATAATTTTACCCAGTTTTCCGTCTTAATCAAAGGATTTTGTTTATTATTGTAAAGAATTTCTTAACAAATTTATTGTTAAATTTTTAAGCCACACTTCTGTATGTAGACCAAATAAAATCGTAAAACAGCAAGATTTAATAAACTCTATAAAATACGAGAAATAAAATTTTGAAATAGCTCTCATTCATAGGGGTGAGGGATGCGACCCCCATTTGTTTAGGTTTTTGTCGATAAAACTTAACATACAACACGTTGGTAAAGTATCGGAAGTCCGATCCCTAACACACTGTATATCTGTGAATGTTGTACCTTTAACTGGTTATGCATTAAGATTTGTTTCTACCTAATGTATCTATGTAAATGTAATATTGTAATAACTCGCGTCGTGTCGTGTCTCCTCGTTTTGAGAGCACTCCCTTAACCGCCTCAGCCAAAATTGGGATTCTTGGTGTCGACATATCGAGCGTAGTTCAGTTCCGTGGTCACTTAGAGGGTAAGGCTAAACTAGCCTCGAAGAAGCTTGGTGTGCTCAATAGATCGAGGCGGTATTTCACACCGGCCCACCGTCTGCAACTTTATAAGGCACAGGTCCGGCCTCATATGGAATACTGTTCTCATCTTTGGGCAGAGGCGCCCCAATACCAGCTTCTCCCTCTAGACCGGATTCAACGGAGAGCGATTCGCATCGTCGACCACCAGGAAACTTCAAGTCGGCTTGACCCTTTGGCATTGCGTAGAGATGTAGCTTCTCTCTGCATACTCTATCGCATTTACTACGGAGAGTGCTCGGAGGAATTGTTTGGACTGATCCCTGCTGCTACTTTCCGACATCGTTCCACGCGACAAACCTTCCATCCTCACCATCTCAATACTTGGCAGTCCACCACTGTGCGTTTCTCTAGGAATTTTCTACCTCGCACAGCTAAACTGTGGAATGAATTGTCGCCTGCAGTGTTTCCGAACCGTTACGATATCCAAACTTTCAAGGAAAGAGCGTACTCCCATATAAAAGGCCGGCAACGCGCTTGTGACTCCTCTGGTCTTGCGGGCGTCCATGGGCGGCGGTAATTGCTTACCATCGGGTGATCCGTCTGCTCGTTTGCCCCCTATCACATAAAAAAAAACTGTTGGTGAGTCATAAAAAAAATAAAAATGACTCGACTGTTATTTTTGATACTTATTAAAACTTTGCACGATTGTTGAATGAATAACATATATCGATACATACAAACTTTCGTATTTATAATATTAGTAGCGATTATGAATAGAGGAACATTATGAATTGGATTCGACACTTTTTATTTAGATGTGGCAATGTTCCAGATCCGAGTTACCCGTACGCGGCCATAGACTACACAGCGCAGTGCGGAAGCTGCGTGGATCCGAACATTAGGAGGTGATGACCTAACTAGTCTCTCGAATATTTAACAAAACACGTAATATTGCAACAAGTTCAATACTTGCATATATTATTTTAGCTATAACGTGCCGTACGGTCAAATGGAGGTGCCACCGCCACCAGTCATGCCGCCAACCTTCCCCATCGGCAACGCCATGCTGCCACATATGCATCCGTATGCAGTAAGTCGTCATGATTTTTCAAAGCAAATCATATTTGTTATTTTTTGCTTTTTTTTATTTGGCACATCGGTGTGTTTCTGTTCCTATCAAATGTTTCGTCATATTTGACAGATAGTGCGTGCCTAGGCGGCTTTATTAAGATTCAATACGACAATTGTCTTTATTAAGATTCAATGCGAAAATTGTCTTCATTAACATTCGATGTGACAATTGTCTTCATTATGATTCGATGTGACAATTGTCTTCATTAAGACACAATGCAAAAATTGTCTTCATTAAGATTCGATGTGACAATTGTCTTCATTATGATTCGATGTGACAATTGTCTTCATTAAGACACAATGCAAAAATTGTCTTCATTAAGATTCGATGTGACAATTGTCTTCATTATGATTCAATGTGACAATTGTCTTCATTAAGACACAATGCAAAAATTGTCTTCATTAAGATTCGATGTGACAATTGTCTTCATTATGATTCGATGTGACAATTGTCTTCATTAAGACACAATGCAAAAATTGTCTTCATTAAGATTCGATGTGACAATTGTCTTCATTATGATTCGATGTGACAATTGTTTTCATAATGATTCAATGTGACAATTGTCTTCATTAAGACAATGCGAAAATTGTCTTCATTAAGTTTCGATATGAGTCTTCATTATG
Source organism: Scirpophaga incertulas (assembly GCA_036419045.1). NCBI lineage: Eukaryota > Metazoa > Arthropoda > Insecta > Lepidoptera > Crambidae > Scirpophaga > Scirpophaga incertulas. Next base: position 23,192,724 of record CM071636.1, read on the forward strand.
ATTCGATTTGACAATTGTCTTCATTAAGACACAATGCAAAAATTGTCTTCATTAAGATTCGATGTGACAATTGTCTTCATTATGATTCGATGTGACAATTGTTTTCATCATGATTCAATGTGACAATTGTCTTCATTAAGACAATGCGAAAATTGTCTTCATTAAGGCAATGCAAAAATTGTCTTCATTAAATTTCGATGTGACAATTGTCTTCATTAAGACACAATGCAAAAATTGTCTTCATTAAGATTCGATGTGACAATTGTTTTCATTATGATTCGATGTGACAATTGTTTTCATCATGATTCAATGTGACAATTGTCTTCATTAAGACAATGCGAAAATTATCTTCATTAAGTTTCAATATGAGTCTTCATTATGATTCGATTTGACAATTGTCTTAATTAAGACACAATGCAAAAATTGTCTTCATTAAGATTCGATGTGACAATTGTTTTCATTATGATTCGATGTGACAATTGTTTTCATCATGATTCAATGTGACAATTGTCTTCATTAAGACAATGCGAAAATTATCTTCATTAAGTTTCAATATGAGTCTTCATTATGATTCGATTTGACAATTGTCTTCATTAAGACACAATGCAAAAATTGTCTTTATTAAGATTCGATGTGACAATTGTCTTCATTATGATTCGATGTGACAATTGTTGTCATAATGATTCAATGTGACAATTGTCTTCATTAAGACAATGCGAAAATTGTCTTCATTAAGTTTCGATATGACTCTTCATTATGATTCGATTTGACAATTGTCTTCATTAAGACACAATGCAAAAATTGTCTTCATTAAGATTCGATGTGACAATTGTCTTCATTATGATTCGATGTGACAATTGTTTTCATCATGATTCAATGTGACAATTGTCTTCATTAAGACAATGCGAAAATTGTCTTCATTAAGGCAATGTGAAAATTGTCTTCATTAAGGCAATGCAAAAATTGTCTTCATTAAATTTCGATGTGACAATTGTCTTCATTAAATTTCGATGTGACAATTGTCTTCATTAAGACAATGCGAAAATTGTCTTCATTAAGGCAATGCAAAAATTGTCTTCATTAAATTTCGATGTGACAATTGTCTTATTAAATTTCGATGTGACAATTGTCTTCATTAAGACACAATGCAAAAATTGTCTTCATTAAGATTCGATGTGACAATTGTTTTCATTATGATTCGATGTGACAATTGTTTTCATCATGATTCAATGTGACAATTGTCTTCATTAAGACAATGCGAAAATTATCTTCATTAAGTTTCAATATGAGTCTTCATTATGATTCGATTTGACAATTGTCTTCATTAAGACACAATGCAAAAATTGTCTTCATTAAGATTCGATGTGACAATTGTCTTCATTATGATTCGATGTGACAATTGTTTTCATCATGATTCAATGTGACAATTGTCTTCATTAAGACAATGCGAAAATTGTCTTCATTAAGGCAATGTGAAAATTGTCTTCATTAAGATTCGATGTGACAATTGTCTTCATTAAGACACAATGCGAAAATTGTCTTCATTAAGATTAGATGTGACAATTGTCTTCATTATGATTTGATGTGACAATTGTCTTCATTAAGACACAATGCGAAAATTGTCTGTAACAAAAAATAAAACAACTATTTTTAATTCAATCAATTTTATGAGCGTGTTTTTTTTAAGTATTTTAAACTATATTTATTATATACTACGTTCACATTTTTTTGTACTGTAAATACACTATCAGCATTGCACCCATGCGAAGCCAGTTATGTAATAAAAATAAAAAAAAATAAAAATTCTTTATATTTTGTATTTTTCCCATTTCCAATATAGCTTGATAGTCAAACTTTTACTGCACATTAATAGTTGAGTATTCTGTTTTTAAGTAATTTATTTTGCTTAAATTGCCGGTGAATTGTAAAAAAAAAATAGATACCTTCTATTGTATATTTGTCTAGTACCAAGAGTCGGCGCAGTGGTCCCCGATGAACCCCCCGCTGGTGCCGCTGCCCCAGAAGCTGGTGCCGGACCTGTACCCCGTGTACCCCGGCGTGTACCCCTACAACGTGCTGTACCCCCAGGTATGGCACTACTGCGTCCTCTGCACCACTACTCACTTCCCGAAGGGACAACTTAGACGGTAGCTAGTAACATTTTGACGAATATCCAAAAAGAAATTTCTAGGCTTGCGTTAACTTCATTTTCACATTTTGTAACGACTTCGTGAATGTTAAATCAAAGTAACTCTAATATTGTCTCTTGGCAACAAATAAAACATATTACATACTAGCTTCCGACCACGGCTCCGCCCGCGTGAAATTAGTTTTTGTCAATCCTGGTCCGTTATGGCTAAGGTACCAAGATTTATTGTCTTATCTTCAATTCAACCCCTATTTCACCCCCACACTGGTAAAAAATTTTAAAATGCTAGAACAAACGATTTTTGTTTCTTATGACGTTATATTTGACGAACTTGCATACTAACTTTCAACCCTTATTTCACCCCATAGCTGGTCGAAATTTCAAAAATGCTAGAACAAATGTTTAATGATTTCTTATCAAGTGCTTAAATATAAAGTTTCATGGTTTTATCTTTTAAAATTAAGAAATCCCATACAAACTTTCAACCTCGATTTCAACCCCTTCATCCCTTTTTTTTTTCGAAATAAAAAGTAGCCTATGTTCTGTCTCAGGGTCCAAAGATTGTCTGAACCAAATTTCATCAAAATCGGTTGCGAGGTTTAAGCGGGAAAGCGTAACAGACAGACAGACAGAGTTACTTTCGCATTTATAATATTAGTTGGGATTTTCAAACAAACATTCCCAATTTTTTATATATACATACATATATATATATATATATATTATATATATATATATATATATATTATATATATATATATATATATATATATATAATATATATATATATATATATATATATATAATATATATATATATATATACATGAAAATTAATTACATATAACTGTTATTATAATTTTAAATTTATCGATATTTTTATTTTGCATCACTAGTGTATAAGGTACTATGTACTTTAACTTGGATGCATTATGAGGTGATTCGACCCCACAAACATTTTCTAAAATATCACAGTTATCTGCTATCAGAACTTAAAACGCAGTTAAAGCTACATAATAACATCATATTAAAATTATTTGGTATATTCATTTCTAAATAAATAGTCATATTTAGCTTAAAAAACGTATTTATAGTGAAAGACATGATATGCGGCTGTAAGATCTCATAACCGCACCTCCAAGAAGGCACATTATGAGATTGTTTTATCTCACGCATATATAGTAAGATAGTCAAAATTCGGCGCCGCAGCGAACGTGTTAAGCAAAGTTATATGGTTTTACAAAAGCACGCCGCATGATATGTATTCGTTCGTATATCACGGAGGTTCTAGTGTTTTATTCTAGATGGCGTGGTTTTACAAAGTCAACATCATTGAGGCTGACTCTCTTTTCGTTTTAAAATATTGATAAACCGCTTCTAATTTTTTGTTGATTATAAATCGAATTGAGTTAAATTTATTTTTAGTTTAAATAGCATATATTTCTCGCTTTAGCTTAATCGATACTCAGGGCTGGGCAGTATTTGAATTACTTGTATTTGAAATACGTATTTAAAATACAAATACGTATTTAGTATTTGTATTTCAATTACATACAAACAATGTATTTTGTAATTGGTATTTCAAATACTTGATGGTGAGGTATTTTGTAATTAGTATTTCAAATATTTTGTGTTCGAAAATACATTTTCATCAAAATACTTCCTTCGCTTCATACTGCTCTGTTGAACGAAAGAAAGTGCATCGGAACGCGAAATCACGGTACGATAAGTTTCTAATGTAGCTCTATGAACGAACTAGATGGCGCCGTTTTATTTTATTTTAATCACCACCTTTTTATATAGATGAAAAATCAAAATGAACAATTTAAAACAGCGCCATCTAGTTCGTTCATAGAGCTAAATTTAATCAAAAAAATGCTTGTGCCGACCGACTCAAATAAGCGAACGAATGTTTACTAACAAAGTGTTGCCTAGCAACCACTGACAGGCATATATCAATAACCTTTTTCTATCATAATACAGTTTTATTGCTTTCGAATTAGTAAGTAGGTATCACGATACCTACTTACCTGTTTAATATTATAGCGTAGTAGTATTTTACAATTTATTTCCGACTGACTGTCGCAGTCAGATTGTTGAGTGATCCCTAATAAAATTATAAATGCGAAAGTCTGTTTTTCTGTCTGTTACCTTTTCACGCTGAACCGATTTGGATGAAATTTGATTCAGAGTACGTATTGTGAGACCTGGGAAAAGACATTCTACTTTTTACCATAGGAAAATTGAATATATGACTGGCGCAGCCGCGGGCGAAAAGCTAGTATATCTACACTAATATTATAACGAGGAAATATTTGTATTTTTGTAATTAATAAACTCAAAAACTACTAAGTCGATTTCAAAAATTCTTTCACCATTGGAAAGCTACATTCAAACTGGGTAATATAGACTAGTTAAAAATTTTACCGCGGGAAAATATTTCTTTACTGAGAATTTATTATTAATATGTTCATAATATGCATTGCGGCCAGATACAATAATGTCATTTAAGAACATTCCAATATAGTATGATTTTTACCACGGGAAAACATCTATGTCCACCGTGCGAAGATGGTGCAAACCACTAGTACACTACAAAAGAAAGCTATTATATACATATATTACGCCCGGAAGCCTGCCTGGGCCACCACAGGCTTTAGGAATAAGGTCAGGTCTCACCAGGCTAGAGGGTCTTGATGGTTCTTACCCCGTAGGGTGCATTTATAAGTTGAATATATTCATCTTGGTAATATTTGTGTACAAGAAAAATTACTAAAACAGAATAAGATGCTAAATAAGTAATAATAATAAAACAAAATTTGAGAGTATAAAAGTGCCGACTATAACCGAAAATGTTTATTACATCTGAATGTCACCCATGTCATCATGATTATAGGGTTATCAAGTAAAATTAATTATGTTTTTATTTTATAAATTCATTTATGTGGAAGTTTCTTAACTGTTTGTAGTAGTATGGGGTAGAAAAAAAATATTATAATGGATCAGTCACGAAAAACATTTTACAAATACAAGATAACGACAAGATAATTGACGATTTTTTGAATTGAGTTGTGATAACCCTAAAACTGGTTCGTTTACATTTATTCGTTTGCTTAAATAAACGAAGTATAGTAAAGAGGATGACGATTTTATTAGGATATATATGGCTAAAGATACAGATCAGCCTGAAACATCAAAAGCGGAATTAGAATTTGTGAGATTTTTAAATGACTCTAGCAAGGACATTCGTATTTTGGATAGTTACCCTAATATTCGGCAGCTTTTTATCAAATTTAACACTAGCCTATGCTCTTCTGGCCCAGTGGAGAGGTTATTTTCTCACGCAGGTTATATACACTCCCCAACTAGAGGATGTTTATCTGACAACACATTCGAAACTCTAGTTTTTCTAAAAGGAAATTCAGAATTTCAGTAGCTCCTGGACAACTAGTATTTTCCAGCTTATAATTAATAACAATGAAAAATGAAACAAGTATTTTGTATTTTGTATTTTGTATTTTAAATAAAAACCCTCAAAATACAGTATTTTGTATTTTATATTTTCAATACATGCAACAAAAGTATTTATATTTCTATATTTCAAATACGTCATTGTAAAGTATTTTGTATTTAGTATTTCAACTACTATAAGGTACGTATTTTGCCCAGCCCTGTCGATACTATCAAATAACAAAGCTATGTTTGATCGGTTAACTTGTACAATATATGAATAAAGTATATACGATGGTGGCCATCACAACTTTCAAACTGCAAGCTTTCGTTATTATATACACTATTTGAATTTAGACAGAATACATGATAACTATCAATCGTTTGATAATAGCAATGTTCCCTCACAAAGCATTGGTAATGCTCTTAAAATGTCTTGAGCAAATAGTTCCGCAGACTGCCGATAGATGTCGCTGTCTTAATCCTACAACGCGGTAAAGAGATGAGTAACCGCCGTGTATAAATAGTGTGCGAAAGTCTGTAAAGTTAACTCTGGTTTCCCTTCAACACGTATAAATCTTTCGCCTTTTACTAAAGATTTCCGTGGAGGGGAACACTCAAATGAGTCTTTGACTATTTTTTCATGCTTCGCCTTTAGGCGAAGCTTATTAAACTATTTAAGTCCGGTGTAAAGCTGAAGTATTTAACTTAACTGCGAACATTTAATAATCGGCACTTCGGCACTCCTCTCAGTTACGTATACAACAACTCTGGTACCTGTATACATTATGAGTTTTTTAAAACTTGTTTGTTTTGCAGCTGTTTACTAAAAATAGGTCACGGATATTTATTCGTTAGATCACTTTAATTGTCATGTATGATTTGAAAGTCTATGCTTAACGTACGCAGAAATCATTGTATTATGGGTTATTTAATCACTACATAATATAAAACAAACTCGCTATCCGCCGTCTGTCTGTCCCTATGTATGTATGCTTAGATCTTTAAAACTACGCAACGGATTTTGATGCGGTTTTTAATAGATAGAGTGATTCATAAGCAAGGTATATATCTATAATAACATCCATCAAATAGTGGAGAAATACTGTTATTTTGAGGTTTCTTATGTGATGTCGTAAATAATTCCTTTTTTTCTGCTTACATTGCAAACGTCCGCTGAACCCTACGAAATTTAACAAAATAATGTACTGAAAAGGTCTACAGAAAACTCCGCGATGGTATATTTGTCTTATGAATATCCCACAATATCATTTTTTTGTCATTTAGTGTCTACGACAAATAATGGCTAATTTTCGAAGCGATTTCAATCAATACTGCAGTAATCCTTATTATCCTATTAAATACATTGTTGATGTAATATATATATATAACTAGCATGTAATATATATATATACTAGCTGACCCGCGCCCACTTCGTTGGGCATAATATTAATAATCCCCGAAGCGAGCACGAAAGCGAACTGAATTAAACCCGAAGCCATCGCGCGCCGTCCGCTGATGATGATGATGATGATGACACTCCGCAATAATGTGGCTTTCTATTGGTGAAAGAATTTTTAAAATTGATGATGATGATGATAATTTGAGATTTAAACTATCCTATCTCTCAAGTTGGATCGAACTGCACATGGTGTGCGAATTTTATTATAATCGGTTAAGTAGTTTAGGAGTTCATTGAGCACAAACATTGTGACATGAGATTTATATATATTAGACTAGCTGACCCGCGCCCACTTCGTTGGGCATAATATTAATAATCCCCGAAGCGAGCACGAAAGCGAACTGAATTAAACCCGAAGCCATCGCGCGCCGTCCGCTGATGATGATGATGATGATGATGATGACACTCCGCAATAATGTGGCTTTCTATTGGTGAAAGAATTTTTAAAATTGATGATGATGATGATGATGATGATGACACTGAGATTTAAACTATCCTATCTCTCAAGTTGGATCGAACTGCACATGGTGTGCGAATTTTATTATAATCGGTTAAGTAGTTTAGGAGTTCATTGAGCACAAACATTGTGACATGAGATTTATATATATTAGATAACTAGCATTTGCCAAAGAGTGACTGGAATCTTAAGAATTCTTTACCGCCTAAAAAATTTTCTATCGCCCGACATAAAGAAAAATGCTTGTACAGACTTTAATCTTCCCAATCCTAGACTATGGTGATGTGTGCTACTTTGATCTGAATGCAGATCTTCTTAATAAGCTGGACAGACTTTTAAATAACTGCATTCGGTTTGTATTTAACTTAAGAAAATTTGATCATGTATCTGCATTCCGATTACGTTTAAAGTGGTTACCTATACGGTAGCGTAGGGATATGAGAGCCTTATTGACGCTTTACTCCATACTTAATAATCCTTATACCCCTGGTTACCTCAGTACCCACTTTGAATACCTTTATTCCTCGCATAATAAAAATCTTCGTTCTGCCTCAAATGGCCTTCTAAAATGTCCTTCTCACCACTCTAATATAATTCATTCCTCCTTTTTCGTCAAATGTATTCTTTTATGGAATTCACTCCCTCAAGAAGTGAGAAACTGTCCTAGCAAACTTAGTTTTAAGAATAAGTTGCGTAAGCTTTTCTTCCAGGAAAGTTTTGGGTACTGAAACTTAGGTTATTTAGAAAGTAGGCTGTGCATATCTTCCCTATAAATTTTCGCAAATAAGATTTAGGCTATTATATATTAGTGTATTATAATATGTTTGTATTTATGTATTAGGATTATAAATCTATTATTTATTAGTATCAATATTTGTAAATTGACTCGTTTTCTATCTTTTTGGTAATATCTCCCACATTGTATCTCTGCATCACCCGAAGGTTGACTGGCAGAAAATGCCTCGGGCATTAAGTCCGCCTTTGTACACTTTTTTAATTGTACATGAAGTATAAATAAATAAATAAAAAAATAAATAACTATCAGTCGTTTGATAATAGCAATGTTCCCTCACAAAGCATTGGTATTGCTCTTTTGAAATGTCTTGAGCAAATAGTTCCGCAGACTACCGATAGATGTCGCTGTCTTAATCCTACAACGCGGTAAAGAGATGAGTAACTGCTGTGTATAAATAGTGTGCGAAAGTCTGCTATATTTACTAGTGGCGGTGTAAGTAACTGTTGTGATGAACGCTGTGCTGTTCGCCGATCACGCAGCGTTCATCACAACATCTATGAGCGCTCGTTACGTCGCCACCAAACTTTATACCTGATTTACACTCGCGCGCGAGTCGCGAGACGAGACGCGAGCCGAGGCATGAGACGAGAGTGTAAATAGACGCTCGCGGCTCGTATCGTGTCTCGTCTCGCGCCTCGCAGCGCTCGCGTCCGGAGCGGTATTTTGGACACGAGTCAAAGGACCTCCATTCTGGCTAGCTCGAACACAACTGAACTTACCACGAGAGTGTGAACAGACATCTCATTTACCATCGATTACGCGAGGCGAGACGATGCACGAGGCGAGAGTGTAAATCTAGTATCAGAGACAATTGGACTTTCTTACCAGAGTGGCTAAACACTAGAGATGAGTCGTCGACGAAACTAGACCGTTAAATTTTATTAATGGACGGGTCGATCTACTAGTTAAATTCGTCGACTATACTCTGTCTAGGGATGGTCGATATTCGAAAAACATCGATGTCATAATCGAAAGCCCGACATCGATATTCGATATTTATCGAAAACTGAACATCGATGTTGGATATCATCGATGATTTATGCAATAATAACTGACAAAAAAATAAAACACAGTGTAAAAGTTCGGAATTTATTAAGAAAGTGATCAAATGATTACATATTCCAATATTTTTTATCAATTGACTGCAGGAAGAGTAATTTTGATAAAGAAGAACCTTTTAATCTATTTCTTTGTTGATAAAGAGTAGAGCCAGCTTTTGAAACGACGAAGAACGTACGACGAATAAAAGGAACGACCGGTGCGCCCTGAATGAATGAATACGCGTTCAAAGTAAACTTTATTTGTGTTGTGGATGCGTTCATAAAAGACATATTTTGTTTCGTAACTTCGTAAGTTGCAGTGGTCGTGTCGTGCGTGAGGCCGTGAGTTAACATCGATGACAGATGCCGTTAACATCGATGTTACGATATTTTTCGTATAGCAATATCGATGTTAAAACAGCGATGTTTTTGCTTTCAACATCGATGATCATCGAACATCGATGTTCATCGAGCATCCCTAACTCTGTCCATTATATTATTTTCTTTTTGACAGTTTAAGATATTTTGAAATCAGTGATGAACTCGCAAGTTACCGATTCGATTAAAACAGAATATCGATTTTATTTAAGAAGAACTTTTAATCGATTTAATGCAGCGATATTATTTTTATTATAAATATTAAATTCGTTTATCTGGTTTTTTCAAATACATGAAATAAATTAGTAATGTCTGATTGGGATCGAGATGTTGCAATTGATAACATGATGGCACAAGAATTGGTTATTTATGTAACAGAGGACTCAACTGACGAGTCTAGTGTAATTTACGAAGAAGAATCTGATGAATCTATGTAATAAATAATGTAAATAAATTTACTTGTTTAATTTTTATATTATATATTTGGCGAATTACCCAATTGGGGTAATTCGCCAAATATATAAAATTTTGCCTAATTTCCTTGGCATGTGTAAAACTTTATTTTTTCGTATATTTCTGATCCATTTAAGAAAGTTTTCCTTTTTCTCTCTTAAATGGATCAGAAATATATGAAAAAATAAAGTTTTACACATGCCAAGTAAATTAGGCAAAATTTTATATTTTTGGCGAATTACCAATTACCTAGCTAGTTTGTTAAAAAAATGGTATGTATGTGATTTTCTAAGTATTATTGATCATAATTCTTGATTTAAACTTGACGTAGATGTTATTAACTACATATGCGTTTTAATATTAAAATTCACATACCTATAAATAATGTAAGGTAGCTGTCGAGAAGGAAATAAATAAATTTACAAATATTTGATTTGAAGACAATTTATCGATTTATCTGATTTCAAGAACTGCTTATTGTCTGTGGTAGTTTGTTACGCACAGAGCACTTCACTATGTGGGCGTTACCCGTCTAGAAAGTATATTATTACTGTAGTACTATAATTTGAAAATAGAAACAATATTTCATACGCGCGATCTGTCAAAAAGAAAATAACATAATGGACAGAGTATAGTTAACGGGTCGTCTAGGCGGCTATTATCGTTGTATTAAACGATAGACTTAACGATTAACTTACGAGTAGATGACACGTTGCAGTTGTTTGTGCGCTCTCACGCACACTAACACGGCCTCTCGCATCCGCTTCTATTATTCTATCCGTATTTCTCATTAACGCGGGCCTAAAAGGCGTAACATCTTAGAGCGTTTATTTTAATAATTAAGATCTTACTCATCTATATTTAGAGCTTACTTTAGATTGTGTCAACTGTTTGTTCCGTTGACCTGACCCGTCGCGACGACCCATTTTGAGATAATAAAACGAACCTATTGCTTTAAAGTTAGAGTTTATTTTAATTTGATTCAACGTAAAGTAACGTAAGTAGCGGCCACGTCATGAAATCGTTGCATTACATTGCGCGTTGATAAGAACGTGGGACTCGTCTCCTACGAGTACGAGAACTAGTCGTTTACGAATTTAACTAGTAGATCAGAGAACGGTAGACCGTCGAAGCGTTGAATGCACGTCGACGGTTGATTTAACTAGTCCGTCTATTTAACGCTCATGTCTACTAAACACCTGGCGGCTGGTAGCAAATAGCCCTGTGTCGGTCGATCATTTGTTGCGACCCGGGTCGATCGCGACCCATTCGCTTGTAGGGATGTTTCGATACCCCCAAAGTATCGATACCTACTCATATGAACAGTACTTAAATCGTTTTTCGATACTACTCTTATGAGTAGCCCTGAAGTATCGATACTTACTCATATCGATACCTTTAATTTTAATTTGTATAATACATTCCGTTTTTATACCATTTATTCCGTTTTTACACAATATTTCCGTGAGTAGCGGCATGCTTAAACAAGTTTGACATAATCCCATAATACTTTACTGATTTAAAACATTGCTTGCATTTTGCAGAAACTTCGTCTGTTTTCGTAAAATATGTCCATATTTTTGATTTTGGAGGCGCCATAGTAAATGTGAACACAAATAGTTATCCACTTTTACTTAAAAAATTAAAACGCACGCAGTAATATGTTATAATTTTGATATTTCGACGGAAATTCAACACAACATCCAAACAAAACACCCACTGTCAAACAAACTCACACGCAAAAACAAAATGACAGCTTGGCAGCCGACGGACCGACAGAATTAGGCAATAGGCGTGCATGCCATGTGTGCGTGCGAGCGAGAGAACGAGTGTCGTTCACGAGTGCACTGCATTCATTCAGTCAGTTTAGTTCAGTACGATCTGATTCGATCCGATACTAAGTACCTCTTTTTCGATACCGAGTAAGTATCGCAAAATTGATTCGGTACTAAAAGTACTTGGTATCGAAAAAAAAGTATCGAGTATTTACTCGTATTTACTTGTATCAAAATATCCCTATTCGCTTGGTGATTCGATCAAATGATCGATTGATTGAGGTAGCGGGTTGTTTGTAGACCTGTGTCGATCGATCATTTGTTGCGATCCGGGTCTATCGCGACCCATTCGCTTGGTGATTCGATCAAATGATCGATTGATTGAGGTGTTCAACAGGTCTCGGGTCTCTGATCGGGTGGCTATTGTACGTTTTGGGTCACGCTCGTTTGGCTGGGCTACGAGAAAATGTGGTACTCAAATATTTTAGATACGATTATTACATGATTATGTTATATATAAATAGATAACTTTTAACACACATTTTATATCTCATAGTGTTCATTGCTAGACGTAAATTTTATAAATGAAATAAAATACGCGTCTGTTTGCGAGTTGAAGTCGTATTTAATATTTGAAGAATAACTCGATTTACTTTAAACGATTTAATGAAATAAATTAACAATAGTAAGTAGGTACGTTGTGTCACATCAAGTTAAGCAAAGCGTGTCTGTATAGATCTGCGCCGCGCCGCTTGCGGTGGGTTCGGTGAAACTTGTTCTATCGATTCTTCATAGTATATCCCGAGGTGTTCAATAGATGGCGTTAACAGCGTCTGTCATACATAGTTGAATTCTGCGAAAAACTCACTGAATTGTTATTGTTTTTTTGTATCGCTTAAAAACTTTGGTAAATGGATATAAATCCATCACGATTGGTCATTTTGCGAATTTAATGATTGATTTGCTATTAATTACCACTATTAACACATTCAATGCCGAGGACACGCTTGGCGTGTTGCATGTTTATTGAAGTCTGTATGCCAAGAACACGCCAGGCGGGTTTTTGATTTTTTGGTAATATGTCTTTAACGAGGCCAGATATTCTGCTCAAATTATTACTGCATAGTTTTTGAAGGATCTGCTATGGTTAAATGAAGCGGCAACCGTAAAAACCAAGTCTGATTTTTTTTTTCTATCTGTTGGCTGCCTAAGGTTTTTTCGTTACGTGTATTTTCGTTAGTTTCGTTAGTTTTCGTTAGTTTCATAAACTACCATCACATATTTGCATGATGTGCATAAAGGTTTTTTTATACATAACTACGGAGTATCGGAAGAAGACCTCTAAGGGCGCAGTTACTTTTATGCTGATTTTGAAATGAACATAAACTTTATTGTGCACCATTTAAAATAAAATAAAAAATAGAGATTATGTATGTATAAAGAGTGTTCTTTTTTAACTGGGACAGTATGGGGAAAATCTAAACTATTAAAGATATAAGGAAAAGGTCTTAGAAACCATTTCATATTTTTTTGTGAAAATAAAATAGACATAGTAACTTTTTTGGTCAAGCGTGAGTTGTTCTAGGAAATTAGTCATTTTGATGATTTTTTTTATGCGGATCCGGATAAAAATAGATCTAGTATTCCATTGTTGTTGTTATGTTTCTCAGATTATTATATTGGTGACAGTTAAAGCGATTTAAGAAATTTATTAAGTATTTATTAGAAAGGCAATAATTACTATTTAATATCGGCTTTAAATGTGACCCACCGCTACTCCATTCTAATGTCGGTAAATTGTAGTCACCAATTATTATAAAGTTATTAAAATTTGAGAATTCAAAAAAAGAACTTAAAGATTCAAAATGCGCTAAATATGTCTCATGACTTAATTTAGGTGGGATGTAAGCAGCACTGATTAAGCAACAGTAGTTACGACAACGTATTTCAACAATAGCATGATCAACAAGTAGCAAAGACGCGGGAGTCGAACCAAAAGCGTTGCGCTGAGTGGCTGCGAGCTCGCGCAACACAGCCACAACCACACCACCGCCGTGGCGACGCCCGCTATCCACATTTCTATCACAACGAAACACACGATATCGATTGTCTATAAACTCACCATCCGCTATACCTTCATGCAACCATGTTTCTGTCAAAATAATAATGTCATAGTTGTGTGCCAAAATATTCATATAAACTGTATGTAATTTTGTCCTTAAGCCGCGACAATTTTGATAATAAACAGATAAGATCTGATTATTCATTTCGAGGCACAAAACTATAAAATAATATTGATCTCACGACATGAAGTAGGCGGCTACATGACATACACAACAAATAACTTAATTTTCTAATATAATAACAATACCTCTTATTTATAACACTATCTTTTAATATTCTAATATCCCAGCCTTTGTTCTGCGCCAATAAGACTATATGCAATTCCCAATGGCTAAAGAAATATATTCTACCACCATACCATTTCACCATCACAGTATAAGGTGAACAACACATGAACAGCTTATACATTGTTTTGTGTCTATTTAATATGATCTGGCCAAGCTTACTCTTAAGATAACAAACTGTACCATCATGATTATATTTACGGAATAAAATATACCACATATATGTAAAATAAAATATCAATTGACATAGATAAAAAAACATTATACAAACCCTAATAAAACATACAATAATAACCGTTAATATTTGAATAAAATTACTACTTGATTTTGAATGAATAAATGCAGCATACATACCTTCACATTGCACTCGCCTTAAGCAGTTATCCAATGCATCATCAAAAGAGCTATCCATGCAGTAGTACAAGAACAAGAACAAAAGACAATATATTGTATAAAAATATAGCACAACTTTTGACCATAACAATAACAAATAATTATATAAAATAATATTATTTAATTTTCTCCAGGTCTGTATTTGATCGAATTGCCATAACAGGCGAAGTGTCAGTTTTCCTAGCCAGAATGGTACCGTGCTTGACCCATACATATTTATAGTTGAACTGCTTCTTAGCCACTTCACGACATTGCCGAAACAATATTTTGTTCTGGAGAGTCAGATGTTCATTAACATATATGGTAGTTGCTGTTCCCGATATGTCAAACTGGGTCGTTTTTAACGGCCCCGACAACCGGCATGCAGAGATAATATTATCGCGAGTGATTCTACTGCAGAGTTTAACAATTATATTTTTCGGCAATCGATTCTGTGGATCAGCATGAGGCACACGATGGACAGAGACAATATCAGATGAACGTATGGGATGCTTGATTATGTCACCCAAGGTCTCCAGCATCTTAAAAAGGCTTTCCCCGCGTCGTTCTGGCATATTGACTATTTCCATATTGCATTGTCTGGCATGCTGTTCCATAAACTGTACCTTGCATTCCAGCTCCCGCATACCATCCACCAGCGCGGAGTACGAAGATATTGAGCCCTCAATAGTTTTTATACGGGAATCTAACTCATCTTGACGGTTGCATGAAAAGTTTAACGAGGACTCCATTTCACTAAGTCGAGTATTGATTGCCGTTAAAGAATTGTTCAGACATACATTTTCTTTATTTAGTTTTACCATATTATCGTTGATATCGGACAAAGTGGAGGTAATCTTGTTTAACTCATTAGCCATTATACTATTTACCGCTGCTGTCACACTGCTCATTACACATTCAGCAATTTTATCATTCCACGTTTTCATCTGTATATTGAATTGGCTCTCAAAGCATCTCATCATACTTTCAATTTCATCATTTTCTGGTTGTTTACGTTTACGAGTACTTTTGGAATCAAAATCCAGTAATGCAGGTATATTTGAATCCGAAGAAAAATGACTCGGCGGAGTTCTTTCCATCGCGTTATAGGCTATATTGATGTTCAACTAAGTGTGAAAGAGACAAACAGTAAGACTCCGTTGCTACTGGAAAGGACGAGTCCACAATAGAAGTCAATCAGTAATCCGCGGTAACCTAATGTCACACTTATTACTATGTACACAACAACTAAGTTCACTTTAACTAGTACAAGAAAAATACGATAATTATGCGTGCGTGACCACTTTCAACGCTAGCTGGACGACGAATGACTAGCTAGACTATAATAATAATAAGCTTTATTTGAATTTCATACAATAAGGTTATGTGATACTTATCAGCTAATGTTTGCTATGCTTAATACATTTTTAGATAAATTTTTATTTTTGAATTCACTTAATAATCTAAATTTTTATATTTATATGTATCATTATTGTATGAACCCTCTTCGGGTGAAAGCCTCCTCCAAGGTATTCCGTCTCTCTCTATTTAGAGCAGTGTTCAGCCAGCCTTGACCAGCTGTCGCTACTATATCGTCAACCCATCTGGTGCTTGGGCGGCCTCTAGCTCTGGTGCCTTGCGGCCCGTTCCATCTTATCGTACGTAAGGTCCATCTGTCGTCTGTGTACGTGCCACGTGGCCGGCCCACTTCCATTTTCTTCGTAAAGCAAAGGTTGACGCGTCAGTTACTTTTGTCTAAAATAATACATATTTACTATCAATTAAACTATTAAATTATAATAGCAGTCTTTTCAAAATCAGACTTACATTATAATGCAAGTATCTTCATTAACGAGATCATAATTGTTTTATAATCTGTATCAGTAATCACCTAATCACAATATTTTCAAGAAAATGAATGATGAAAAAAGACTACCGAAGTGCCCCTATTACTTTTATTTGTTGATGTTGAACCCTGAACTTCCTCGTCGGCGCCAATGGTAGAATTAGGATGCTTCTTTTTGATTTGTTTTAAGTGTGGTCGTATTTATATTTATATTAGAATGTATCTGTACACATCTTACACGTAACACGTCCACTCCCTGAAGACGAATCGAAAACATCCAAAACTAACGATAGTCTTTTGGGACCCGCCATTTTTAAAAACAAATATCGCACATCACGCATTTAGAGATTTATTTATTTATTGATCATTAACACAGTTTCTACAGCTTAAATTCAAATTACAATTATCAAAAAAAAAAAATATGTCTGTACATAAGCCAATTACAGAAACTTACTTTGCTATCTTGAGTACTATATATAAAAATGTAGGGTAAGTGTGTAACATTTAGTACAAAAGAAAATAAATTAACAGTAATATTTGCCTTATTTTATAAACTTATATGTGTGTGTTCATGTGTATGTACGTGTGTGTGTGCGTATGGGTGAGTATAAGAAAGAATATGTGTGTGTCTTTATAATTCACTACGACGATCGATCCGTTCAATCTGACTACGATAACGCGAGTTTTAGCGCAGGCTTACATGGCATCTTTACTAAAGAGACAATATCGTGCACCCGGTAATAATGCGAATTCACAACATAGTTGAAAAAAAATATATATAATTTGAATAATAAAAATCGATGGAATTAAATTTTAATTTTAATTAATAAATTGATAAATGTTAAATTGAAATAAAGATTGATTAAAAATTATATAAAAAATAACATTTTAATTAATGTCAGTAAAAAAATAAATTTAAATTTAGAGAAAACCTCAAATGTTTGTTTGTTATGAATATAGTAACTATATTCATTTCATTCTTTCATAACAGGCTATATTAAAGTCTCAAATGATCGGCAAACTTCGCTCCATGTCGGTTTTATTCGGTTTTCGAACTCGAGTTAGAGAGATTTCAACTCGAGTGGATTCGAGTTACGCCCAACTCGAGTTAGCTACTCGAGTTGACCATCACTAGAAGTATTTAACTTAACTGCGAACATTTAATAATCGGCACTCCTCGCAGTTACGTATACAACAACTCTGGTACCTGTATACATTATATGAGTTTTAAAACTTGTTTTGCAGCTGTTTACTAAAAATAGGTCACGGATATTTATTCGTTAGATCACTTTAATTGTCATGTATGATTTGAAAGTCTATGCTTAACGTACGCAGAAATCATTGTATTATGGGTTATTTAATCACTACATAATATAAAACAAACTCGCTATCCGCCGTCTGTCTGTCCCTATGTATGTATGCTTAGATCTTTAAAACTACACAGAAAGAAAATAAATCTTCAATCAAATAAACTTATTTAACGCAAGATATTTCCAGTTTCCTATATAAGGAAAAAATAAATTACTTCTAATAAGATACAAAATGTTTTGAACTATCAAGAATCTCAACTCCCAGAACAAATACTTTGTTTCTTGTTTTTAAAATTCTTCGAAGTTATCTCAAGAAATAGGCGCTCTTGATTTGAACAGAAAATTTATCACGTAAGAAATAAAGTATCCTATTAGATTCAAAATTCTTTCTTTCTTAGATACAGAGTGTACAAATCTTGAATAAATATTGTTAATTCTCAGGTGCTTGAAACAACATTTCTTGAATTAAATAATTCTGTGACTCGCTCCTAAAGTTACGGAACATTGAAATAAAATCGAGGGTCTACATATTTCTTATACTAAATATTTTGAGACATTGGTTCAAATGTTACTCGTTTACTGTAAATATTAATGTTTCTTTTTATTATACAATAATTTTTTAATTCAAGAATTATTCTATTTTTATGTAAAAGAATGCTGACTTAAAATGATATGCTTAAATTTCGAAATAAGAGGCTCATATTCCTGATTCAAGAGAATGCATTCTTTATGTAAAAGAATAGGTAAGTTGGAAGAAAACCTCTAAACTACTGTTAATAAAATACATAAATAGTATAAAAATTATTTTATTTATGAAATGACAACGATAATGACAAAAACACTTTAAAATAACAATAATTGGAATCATATACAATCGTAGCACAGTCGACTTCTGTAATATGTATTATTTCAAAGGCAACAAATAATGTAAATATCGATTTTGATGTAAATCAAATGCCTTAGTTGCACTTTGCAGCTGATATTTTTTATCTTCAATCACAATATAGAGAGCTGAAAAATCTTGCAATTTTCCTTGTATAAATGGCTGGACAGTCTGGTGGCGGGACGCAGCTTTTTCTTTGTGTTTACTTATTACGTGTTCAATATCTCCAGCATTCTAAAAAAATCAATAAACTTTATGTCAGTAAGAATAAGGTTACGGGTCAAACCAAAGTATCAACAATGGACCTAGACAGCAACAAAACCTTTCAGCAGTTTACACATGGTCTACGGGATATAACAACAATTATCTATTTTTGTGGAAAAGCACAAACTAAATCACAACAAACATACTATTCACTTATCTCCTACTAGTGTTCTATTTGTAGTCAAGAAAAAGCAATAATATCCATAGGAATATATTCAGCGACATTGGTTACGAAATAACAAGTCCTGGGTTTGAATTAGTCGCTGCAAATATTTGTGTGAAGAACAATAATAATATTTGTTGTCGGGTTATGGATGTATATATTTATTCTAATCCTATATCCAATATGGGGACATAGTTCTTTTAAATACAATGGACTTAAGTTCTTCAAGGTTTCGATGGTGATCCCATTATCTAAAAATCAAACAATTAGGTCAGAAAGTCACCTTTAGAATATATTAGATGTCAGGTGAAAGATAAATGTTAGATGTAGGATGGCAGTATCGGTGGTGCGTTGGTTTCGTCACCCGCCTCCTAATTGGGAGATTCGTAACCAGCCATGTACCACTTTGGTTTTCCAACTTTTAAATTTCATATGTAGATTTATCCGACGCTCTTACGGTGAAGGAAAACATTGTGAGGAAACCTGCATACATCTGAGAAAAAAGTGGTCAGCATATTGGACTAAGACCACAGCAGCACACTAATTTGTTAGAGTAAGCTCGTGTACCTCGGTGGGAACGTGTATGGGGAGGACGTTTATTGGGTAGTCAGGAACTCCTACTGGGGTTTCACATAGCTCAAAAGTAGCACTATCCCGCTGGGAGATAGGTGAAGGCATTTTTCCTCCCCGAAAAAACAAAGGTTTGTAAGTTACAAACTACTGATAAAAAAAATCAAGACCTTTAAGATATAATTGCCTTTAGGGATGCAGGATGAAGATCTGTGAAAACTTAGCCCTAGGTGCCATATGTGCACCCTCACCTTAATGAATGGAGGTTAATACAATGGACCTAGTTCATCATACATCATCATTTCAGAAGTTTCATGCGACTAGACCGTTGGTTGACCTTGTGTGTGTTGTTCGCTTCAGGAAAAGCAGAGTTGAAATGGAAGTTTCCATTTTAACTCTGCGTTTCCTGAAGCAGCTGTCATTCGAAAACCTTTTTCCATAATTAACCACAATCCTGAGTATCAAAAATAGTTTGCAAATCATTTCTGATACGACAACGACAACACTGGCATAGCTTTCTCCATTGGCCTGTGACCGCACTTAAATAATTATTTGATAATAACAATAAATACTCACCGGTGAAGTTCTTAATAATGTCTTGTGGCACACCCCACGACGCAAGCAAATTTTCTAGTTCCATAATTATATAGGTATAAAATTATCCTTAAATCTGTAAACTAGCTTCAGTGTAGAAATAAACCTAGGTGGGTGGGTGAGTAACAAATAAATAGAACAGTTGAAAAATTAAATTCACAAATTGATAAATCCTGTTGTGCACAGAACAGTACACAAGAGCTGCTGTTTCAGAAAGAAAGAAAGTCGGTTGAGTCCACAAAATCCTCATAGCGTTCAAAAAGAATGTTGCCATAATGATTATTTGACTTTCTCCCAAATCGGACAATTCTATACGAGAAAAATTTATAGACATCAAACTTAAATAAAACAATATTTTTCATAATGTTGACACATTATTGCTTTAAAAAATCACGGTAAATGTAAACTTATTGTGGTATTTTGTAACACAGTTATCGATTATTAAGACTAAGTAATTACATAACTACCTACTACCTACCTAGTGATATTAGAGAATTAACCGTGTGTTCTCAAACTCTATTATAGTTTTACAGACAACAAGTGTACTCGTATTTGTACAACATATCATTAGTTTCAAAGATATTACAAACAGTATAAGCACAGGTTGGAAGTGCTCAAATCGTGGCACGGAATAAAAACCAATTTGCTTGTAACCCGTAAGTATTATTTTCACCATTTATTTATTTTTAATTCATTATAGGTAATAGTGAGACACAGCCGTGTGTATCATTTTTTACGCACACACAGCCGTTTTATATCATTCTCAACAATTGTTCAAACTGCTAATATCAAATATTCCTTGTCCAATACTTAAAATGCTTTTTTTATTTTTCGCAAATGTATCAAAAATGTAGTTTGGTTCACGTGCGGAATTATCATTTCCAATACGTATAGAGACGTCACCACAAAAATCAACAAACCGGGACGCTTGAAGAAATCATATACCTACTTTCCGGACTTGTACTTTTTAAGATAAGTTTCTAATAGCAATATTGTAATTATAAAATAAATATATAGGAGCGCATTCAAATCCTCGGAAGTGTAGTTCCAGTTACAATGAGTCATTTTTTTTACTGTGTGGTACTGGTGGTGTTTACACAACCGGCCTCACGATTTTGTTGGAAGTGTTAAGTCTTAAGTTTTTTATTTGGTCTGAGTATGCCTTATGGCTCTACGCGCTATAGCTCTGAAGGCGCCTATATTTTCTACCTTACAAACAGATTTTTGTATAATGGTAACACCATTCGGTTTTCCAAGAATGATTAATGTCTATGTTATTTTTCTGGATAATTCCTGTTTCTTGGATGAACATATTTCTGATCTGCCGTTCTTAGACGAAGAATGAAACAATCTAAGGATAAAATATGTGTAGTTATTGGTGATTAAGAACTTTCTAACACAATTTAAACATGCCGAATTTAAACGAAGAAAGAAATAAAAATAAACTTCAAGTCAAATATGCAACATTCTTGAAGTAAACATCATTTTATATTCTAAAAATAAGAATTTTTAGTTCTTGATTAAAATATGCAAAATCTTTGATAAATTTTGTTTTTTTTTGGTTTGAGTACTTAGTTCCTAGACTCTAAAACTGATAACAAAACCTGCAGTATTTTGAATTAAGATTCTGGTTTCTAAATTATAAATCCATATTCTTGTCCCAATAATACTACAAACTTTATAGGAGAATTATTAGTTCTTTTTTTATGATTCAGTAGGACCATAATTGAAGAGATATATTTTGTATTGAGATATTTATATTTACATTCCAAATATATTCTCCAAGACATATTTGCGTTTTGGATTAAATTATATTTTCTTTCTGTGTACGCAACGGATTTTGATGCGGTTTTTAATAGATAGAGTGATTCATAAGCAAGGTATATATCTATAATAACATCCATCAAATAGTGGAGAAATACTGTTATTTTGAGGTTTCTTATGTGATGTCGTAAATAATTCCTTTTTTTCTGCTTACATTGCAAACGTCCGCTGAACCCTACGAAATTTAACAAAATAATGTACTAAGTATTGTACACATTGAAAAGGTGTATAGAAAACTCCGCGATGGTATATTATGTCTTATGGATATCCCACATAACATTTTTTTGTCATTTAATTTCTACGACAAATAATGGCTAATTTTCGAAGCGATTTCAATCAATACTGCACTAATCCTTATTTGAGATGGGCAAAACGACTTAAAAAAATTAACAGACTTAATCGTTAAATTATTTCTTAAAAACTGTTTTTGTTATCAGCTTAATTGCTTATAATTTTTTTCGTTTAAAATTCTTACATTTAAGTAGGTACCTATTATCTGCTGTTAGTTTTAACTTACGACATTAGTTTAAACTTCAATGAACTTTCCTTCGTACTTTGCAGGCTTAGGATAACTAAACTTTACACTAATAAACACACGTAAAAACAACAAAAGTCTAAATCACACCGAGCGACACTTTCTCTTGTGAAGATAAATCATCACTGAAATTTAAGCAAATAAGCATATATCGCTTAAAATGACAATACAAATAAATAAGAAGTTCAATATTTGAGTCAATTCATATTACGTCGAAGCATATTCAACACGGTCGGTTTATCATCGCATGCCCTAAGTAGATAGAAATCGTTTAAAAATTAAAATGACAATACAAATAAATAAGAAGTCCAATATTTAAATTAATTTATATTACGTCGAAGCATATTCAACATGGTCGGTTTATCGTCGCTAGCCCCAGACATTTGCAATTCCATAAGTAATAAAAATACGACAAGAAAAGCAATCTAAAGTCTTTGAATTTAAGGTCTATTTTGGATCGGATTACAATGGAACGTAAGCCTTTTCGTTTCGACCTTAAGACTAGCACAGCGATCGCGCGCCGGTGTGTTAGTTATCAATGTTGAGGTTGAGAAATTAAATTGTAGGATTAAGCAGATAATGATAGTTGCTTAATTTAATAAATGTGCTTATATGCTTAAAATTAATAATACTGTTTAAACGACAAGCATATAATATGCTTGTCGTTTAAACGACCATCTTTAATCCTTATCCTATTAAATACATTGTTGATGTAATATAGATCTACATATATGACATATTTCTGTAGTGCACGGATGGTATTGGAGTAGCATTGAAGCCGGGGCTAACTACACTATACTAAATACACAACAGAAAATCTGTGAACGTTATAGCGTATATAATAAATTATAATTTAAAAAAGTAAAAACTGAAGAAAAAGGTAATGAAAAAAATGTTATTGTGGGGTATCGTACCATCGCGGAGTTTTCTGTAGACCTTTTTAATGTGTACAATATGTGTCTTAGTACATTATTTTTATAAATGCAATTATTTACATCACATTAAAAATCTGAAAAACAACAGTATTTCTCCACCATTTTATGGATGTTATAATTAGAGATCGGATAATCGGATGCATATTTACCTAAAGTTAATTTTTGGCTCACAAATTATGGAAGCGGCTTTTTAAAATACATTTTGCTAAATAAAAATCCCGGCAAAATTCAGGACTGCAAATTTAACGTAGTGATATTGTTTGAAAATTACTAAATTAGCACGTGGTATTTATTTTCAAAAGACCGAGACTCCGGGTTCATTTATACAACTATGCATACGTATTTACCAAAATGTTCTACAGTACCGGAATTCCGGGATTTTTATTTATGGAAATAAAATAAGAAGAGTGCCATACTTTGTCAAAAACTAAATTAGGTAAATAAATAAACATCCGGCTATCCAATTCCGCAATCCCGGGATTTTTATTTAACAAAACAATAAAAAGCCGTTTCCATACTTTGTCTTAAACTAACTTTAGGTAAATATGCATCCGATTATCCGATCTCTAGTTATAATACATATAAACCTACTCTTCGATCACTATATCTATTGAAAAAAACCGCATCAAAATCCGATGAGTAGTTTTAAATATTTAAGCATACCGTTTTGGTGGATCGAGTCGATTCGAGTCAGTTTGTACGGTATTCGAATCAGGACTCGATTCCCTGATTTGAGTCCAGTACTCGAATTCTGTGTTTGGTATTTGAATATTTCTAGACTCTAGTCCGATTCTTCGACTCGAGTCAGTTTATACGGTATTCGAACGAACTACGACTCGATTCCCTGAATCGAGCCCATTACTCGAAATCTGTGTTTGGTATTTGAATATTTCTAGACTCGAGTCCGATTCCTCGACTCGAGTCTAGAAATTCTAGTCCAGTCCACAACTAGAGTCAGATTTTAGAACAAAAAGGAAATATAGAAAGGAATTAGCTTCAAACAGCGTGTAGGTTAGGTTAAGCACATTGACACAAAAATATTAATACTGTCATTTTTGTTAAAAGATAATAAACATTGAATCAAGACATAGAGTATAGGAGCTTATGTAAACAGTTTGCACAAGGGTACAAGCGAGTTAGCCAAACTCGAATACTAGACTCTAGTCAGTAGGACTCGTATAAATAGAATCAAGTTAGCGAGTACGAACCGATTCTTCCTGACTCGAGTACCGGAAACGAGCCCGGCGTACTCGAATCAATTGCTAATCGAGTAGGCGAGTCTAAAGCAGGAATCGAGTCTGACTCGAGTCAAGCCGTACTCGGCACATCGCTATTTTATACTATGGTGATAGTGATTTTCTATATGCTTGTAAGGCTTTCTTTTTCTTTTGTTCCCCTGAGGTCATCACAGCTCATGTACGTCCCCACCGAGGGGCTCGAGCCTACCCTAACTACGTTAGGGCGATTAAGCCTTAGTCAACCACGCTGGTCCAATGCGGGTTGGTTGACTACGTACAACTTTGAATCGCTTCGCAGATGTACGCAGGTTTCCTCACGATGTTTTCCTTCACCGTAGGAGCGTCGGATAAATGTACATATGAAATTCGGAACGAAAAACACATTGGTACACGGTGGGGATTAGATCGCGGGCCTCCCGATTCTATGCGGCGCACAAACCAGTGTCGAGACTACAGCGCCACCGACTCCCCTGAGGCAAATAATTTAAATTGCATACCCAAGCTGTGGCGAGCCTGCGGTTATGTGGGGCTCTCCTCCCCAGAAGGGGGAGGCCTACCCACTAAAAACCTCAGAGATGACCTTCCTCAGGCATGTAGGGAGCCCCCGGGAACACCAAGCGACTTCCGGGAACCCCCAGCCTCCGCTCCCCTGCCGATACAGGGGAGCCCTCCTCGATAAGTTTATATCGTAGTTAAATAAATCTTCAAAAATACTTATTTAATGTAACGCAACCACGTTACTCCTTGGTCATCAGATAATTCCACAGCAGTACCCCGTCTGCCAGCCCGTGTACGGGATGGTGGACAAACCGCCTTCGCGCAGTAACAGCGTGCAACCTCAGCCGAGCGTGCTGACGAACGTGTACGCGAACAGCGCTGCGAACGCGAACGCGCTCGCCGAGTGTGCGAGCGAGAACTTGGACGTTCGCGCTCCCTCCGTTCAGAGCGTAGACAACGTGAGTGACTTACTAAATACATGACGTCGTTTTATTTTGCAATAGTTAATGCTGCTAATATTATCAACGCGAAAGTTTGTAATTATGGGTCGTTTGTGACTCTTTCACTTAAAAACTACTTACATACATACATACATACACTCACGCCTTTTTCCCACGGGGGTAGGCAGAGATTACGTCCTTTCACTTGCTACGGTCCTTACATATCTCTTTCGCTTCATCTACTTTCATAACATTCCTCATACATGCTCGACGATTGCGGGTACTTCTGACCTGGCCTTTTTTGAGGACACTTTCGATTTGTTCGAAATATGTTCGCCTAGGTCTTCCTCGTCCCGTGTCTCCACTCACTCCAGCTTCAAAAACTACTTGATGGATCTTAATATAAAATACACAACATATAATAATATTGTAATTGTTTTTATCTTAAAATATTCTTATCTATGAAAATTTGATTTATGTGTATAAAAATTGTAACACATTTCATAGTAATTTTCAAATGCATAATTTAAACACAAGAAATAAAAATAAACTTGCCGTTCCAACGTACAGGCTACAAAAAACTAGAGGTTCGTTTATGGGCAAATGTATAAATTTTTATAACAAGATTTCACATAGTGTAGCTGAATTGCCTTTTCATAAGTTTATGGTACATGTTAAAAAGACGCTAATGAGTAAGGGCTATTACAAAGTCAAAGATTATTTATAAATGATGCCAATGCTTGGTGTTGATTTGAAGACATTACATTCTAAATTGTAACTATTTGTTTTCTAGTACAGTAAATTGTAAACACAAATGTACATTGTATGATAACGACATAATTTATTGCAAATGTTGTTATTACTTTTGATAAAGCTGATAAGTTTCTTGCGCCCATTCTTCTTATCATCTAAAAAATACGTCCTTAGTAGGAAAAAATATTTGGATGATTCAAAAGAGCTTTCTATAAAGTCATATTTGAATAAAGTTTATTTTCATTTCATTGTTTTTATACAACTCCTGCTCGCATGAAACCCTACGCGGCTTAAGCGATGGGTTTTTATATATTACAAAAAAATGGTTGCCTGTAAAGTCGGTTTTACGGGCGAAGATTTTACGTGACAACGTCTTTTTCTCGGTAGAATATTTATTGATATGAATATAATTAAATTGCACAATAGGAACAAGGAATTGGATGAATTTTTAATTTTAAAGAATCAATTTGAAAATCAAAACACTTATTCAGATCGAAGGTTCAAATTTTTGCTAAATAAATTTGAAATTAATTAAAATTTGTAATTGTAAATGATGAAGTTGAAAATTAAAACATTTACTTAAATTAGATGTTAAAATTCTTGCTCAACACAGTTTAAATCAAGTTTTCTTATATCTGCCACTTTTTCTTAATATTTGTAATTTTAAAGAATCAATTCGAAAATCAAAACATTTATTCAGATTGAAGGTTCAAATTTTTGCTAAATAAATTTGAAATTAATGAAAATTTGTAAAATAATAATTAATTAATTAATTAATTTTAAACTAATAATTTACTTAACACTATCAACATTTATCAATAGTATGACATAACCTATAAACTCAGTTTCTCAACTTTTGTGTCAATCTAACAATTAGAGCCGATTTCACCGTCCTCCATAGAAACCGAGTTTAATAAAACTTGGTTTTGATTGATCGAGTTTAGAAGTTAGTTGTGATCTTGGTTTACATCCGCACCGATTTCACCAACTCCCATTGATCTCGTTTACTAAAACGTAGTTAATCCAAAGATTAGAGTCCGAATGTACGAATGAATGATTGCTTTTAAAGTTTTGCAATCAAAGAAATTATTTCAAATCAAATGGAAACATAAATTATAAGAATTACTTCAGGATACGATATTCTTGATTCAGATAGTCAGTAACGGGTGTTAAAAATTCCATAATTAATTACTTCTTATAAATAATAACAAAACAATTACTCATCTCGTGTAAATAAAATAAAAAAATAGATAGCGTCAGCGTAAAATTAAAAAATGAGCTCTTTAAACGCGTTTAGAAACGCTAAACGTCCAGAATCGGCCGTTCAGAAACTGAACCAAGTTTAACATGAACGACGATTACGCAAAGCTGGTGAAATGCAAACTCGGTAGCGAAACTCAGTTTAGAGCGTAAACTGAGTTTAACTTGAGCTGATCGCGTTCAATTTCGACGGTGAAATCGGCCCTTAATCAATCAATCATAGTTTACGATAATGAAATATCAGTGTACAATTATTTACCTTTATTGTTGTAGTTGTTGTAAATGACGAATCTAAGCACTCCACATTTTCACTACAGACACAGCTGACGATACTTTAACCACACGTGTGAACTTGTATTATGACGCTTTCTTGTTTTTCCAACGCCAAGAACGTTCGAGAAAGACAAAGACAGAGACACAAGCATGCGCCGATTCAATGCGCCTAATTCTCTAGTGCTGCGCGCGCGGCAGACCGATCATAGTTGAGTGGGAGAGAGACGCAAGGCATTCGGCGGGCCTTTCTCTCGTTCGGTGACTCATCGTAACGTTACCGAGCGTTACACTTTTTCATAAGTGACTCCCAGCCGCAACCTAATTTAAGACGTTGTCACGTCAAAATAATTATATAAAATGTTTGGATATATAAAAGAACAATGCACAGAATTAATATTGTCTATATCTCTCTCCGGCAGAGCGTAACAAGTCGTAACTCAAGCGACGTAGCGTTCAAAATACAACAAATCAAGGATCAAATGGCCCAGCTGACCACCGCTCCTGCCAGAGAGCACAGGCCGTACAGGCAGGAGAACTGGAGGCGTCGCAATCCGGGAAACGGCATTCTGGGCAGCTATCCCGTAGGATTCGCCCACAGGATGACACCGTGAGTGTTTGGGAATATTTATTTTTGTATTACTTCTTAAATTTTAATCTAAAGAACAATATCAAAAAGATCATGCTGCTTATTTCGTCAGAATATAAGTGTACGGGTACCGTACTGATCAAATGATACGAGAATGTTTGAACACTACTTTTATTAATTGATATTGATATTATATGCTATATGAGTGTACGCTACGAATGATGTAGGTGAACTGATTATGAAACCGCTCGGTGGCGTAAAGCGCTGACCGCGTGGAATGTACAGACATTGGCCGTACATCTTCCCGGGGGAGAAAAATAGAAAACATATTGATTATAGAAAAACATATTGATTATAAAAACAAATGGTGATGATACATGAATGAAGATGAGACAAGGTGATTCAATTTGTTCTTAATATCTAAGTTGATTTAAGTATTGCTTATCTAATCAAACCGATTGCTCACACACTTTAAAAACACTTTCTTGAACAAAGGGTGAAGTACCTTTGTCTTGTTTCATTTTGCGATCTGTGTTCGATTTACGCGCACTTAAACGACCACTTTTCACTATACACTGATATGAATGATCATCACTTGCACTAGTGGAGAGACCGGGCGTCGCTGCGTTCGCCGCGGTGGCGGTGGCCTGCGCCGCCGGCGCCGACGTTATGTTGTAATTTGCTACGTTTCTGCCAGAAAGGTATCCTCGCCACCGCCATGCGACAGCAACTATGAGGATTAGCACGACCACCAAAATTATATATATTGCTGTGTAGTGGTGAATGTCATGATATGATATGCTATCCACTTGCTCTTGGTTTGCTTTCAGGACGTTGATTTTTTCGTGTATCTCTCGAAGTTTTTCTTTGTTTTCAGATACTTCGGAATAATTCCCGATATCCAGTGTTTCAGGCAAAGATATATTTATTAAGTGATTAATAGGTGGTGTAAATGCAGTAAAAATTTCAGGCACAGTATTAATTTTTATATCGCTATTTAATTCTCTGTGCGAGTAAATAGTGAGATTTCTTGTTTTGATCATACATCCTTGACCGAGGTGTAGAATGCCCGAGCGCATCAGCTGTTGAACTGAAACTTGATCATCACATAATATTCGCACTGAACACGTGCTACAGCAAAAATATATGAATGAATTAATTGCATTCATTTTAATCCATTCATTGCTACATGGTTCTGTTTTCGTTAGACATTGATTATTTTGCTGATTAAGCTGACAAAGGTCGTTATCACTTAACAAGGTATTAATAGGTTTCTGTAAACGACATAATGATATACCTTTCAAATGAAAACATTCTTTTAAGTCAGTATGAGTCATCGTAATATACAAGTCTTTTTTGAGGTTGATGCCAATATGTTCTGATTTCGGTAAAATACTGATTTTATTATTATTTGATGTTTGAGGTATAGGAATAAGTTTGTAAATTTCGAATAAATCTTGATCTACCAGGGGTACCCTAATCTCGAAAAGACAATACTGATCTGAAGTTCTAGTTTTTATCGTTAATAATGGATAAATCTTTTTAATGTCATTTTGTACGTCGTCTACGGGGAGAGCTAATTCTTTCGGCAGCTGACTGGAAATGGTATTTATCTCATTTTTTAGTTGTCCGGTGACAGCAAATGTGGGTTAAATCGTCCGTGATATATGTCGATAATAGTGTCCGACAAAATATTTTGAATGTGCTGAATATTTTGTAGCATATTGTTAGCTATAAGTGCGGTAAGTGTAAATGTATTCATATCAAAACTTTCTTGAATATCTTGTTTTAAAGCGTTAGTTGCCTTATCTATGTTCATCAGATGTTGATTTATGGCTTTGTGTTGCTTGTCAATCAAACTCTCGGTTCTTTTGAGTATATCGTATTCGGATTCTATAATTGATGTCTGGTTTTTCCATAATGATGCCATATGTTTTTGATTTTCTTTTATGAGTTGTATGTCTTTCTCATATTGATCAGCGAATCGTTGATCTAGCACGCCGAATAGGCTGTTGGCGACGTAACCGACACCATCAATGAGCCCGCGCTTGGAGCGCGTCCGGGTATGCTGACTTAACAGCATGCGATTATTGAGGTCAAGTTCATTATAACCGTGACGTAGCTGCAGCAGGAGTATGTCGCAACGGATATCTTTGTTTAATTTGACACATTGATTGTCTAAATATGATATATATTTATTTAAACTGATTATTCCTTGTTGATAAGGACTCATGTCATAATATGCTAGTATTTTCCATTCGTCTCTGATTAATCTCATGTCTGAAACCTTGTCGAAATAAATGTGATTGCT
The DNA here is from genome assembly GCA_036419045.1 of Scirpophaga incertulas. Taxonomy (NCBI): domain Eukaryota; kingdom Metazoa; phylum Arthropoda; class Insecta; order Lepidoptera; family Crambidae; genus Scirpophaga; species Scirpophaga incertulas. The sequence goes on from CM071636.1 coordinate 23,223,746, forward strand.
TTTTATTTCAGATAAACTATATGAGCATGATGCGTTACAAATTAATGTCATGAAAAATAGCAGTGCCATTGCGACGAAGTTAAGTGATAGAGATTGCTTGATTTTTGTGTTTTGTTTCGGTTGTTGCGACGATGTTTTCTGTTCATGATCTTCGGCATTTACTGGTAGTATTGACAACTTTGTTATAGGGCGTTTCATGAAGCCGTTTTTGGTTTTTAGAGTGACAACTCGGACGATGCTGTCTGCTCCTGGGTGCAGTTCAGTAACTCTACCCATAAGCCACTTGCCTGCTGGCAAATTATCGTCATGGACTAGAACAACGTCGTTGATATTAATTTGATTTTGAGTTTGCCTCCATTTGCTTCGTGCTGTTAACTGATTAAGGTACTTACTACGCCATTTCTTCCAGGTATCCTGAAATAATTTTTGTATCAAGTACCATCGGGTTCTAAGGTCTTGTTCTGTGTCTATAATAGTCAAGGCTGAACCTCCTGTCAAAAAGTGTGCTGGAGTGAGATAATCTAGTTCTTCCGGGTCTTCTGTTAGTGGAGACAATGGCCTTGACAAGTTACACAATTACGCAAACGTTTCTTAACAATTCTCATTCCACCGATGATCCAATACTTTTGTCGAATAAATGATAAACATAATTTTGCTCCTCCGTGGAATGTTAATTTATGTGCCTGATCAATTAGTAACTCCGCTAATCTTCCATTAGAAATGATGATAGGATTTTTCCTTTCTTGATTTAAGCAGGCGTGTCTTAATCTGCCACCGACTCGCAGGACTCCTTGATAGTCTAAGAAAGGATATAAACTGATTATTTTGCTTTTCTTTTGAATGCTTTTTCCACTTCGTATATCATTAATTTCATCTTGAAATTCCGTCTCTTGATGACGCTTAATCAAGATATTTGTTGCTTGTTTTAATTCACTAATTGATAAATAGTTTGCTGTGCCCGCTTGCTTTCTTGTGATAAATCTTCGTAGCCAGGCAATCACACGTACTATAAATGAAAAATTGCTGAATTTGTGAATGAGGGTCGCTACAACGTCATATTGCTCTTGCTTTGTTATGATATTGACCTGATTTGTAGATTTTTTAACTTCGAGATCAGTAATATATGTTATAGGCTGCTGAACTTTATAGTTAATGTTTGGCGTTTGAAGCCAGTTAGGTCCATGCCACCATAAGGAATGGTTCTGAAGCTGTGTTGCTGTCATGCCTCTGCTAGCGCAGTCAGCAGGGTTTTCGTTGGATCTAACGTACTTCCATGATTCTGGTGGTATAATCTCTCGTATTTTATTGACTCTACTCTCAACAAATGGTTTCCAACGGGAAGGTTCTCCGTGTAACCACCCCAAAACCACCATTGAGTCACTCCAACAGAATATCTGTATATCGTAAGTATTAAAACTATTAATTATCTTTAACATTAGCTTAGACAATAAATGTGCACCCATGAGTTCTAACTTAGGTAATGATATTTTCTTATTTAATGGAACTAGCCTAGTCTTCCCAGCCACCAATGTGATTTTTTGATGGTTGCCTATAATTTTACAATATATAACGCAAGCGTAGGCTTTAACGGATGCGTCGCAAAATCCGTGAAATTCTATTTTGTTATCCCTTTTGATACCTAACCATCTTGGTATACGATAATGTGTGATATTATCGATATCCTGAATGCTTTTAACCCACTGCAACCTTATTTTTCAGGTAAGTGATCATCCCACTGTAGATTGGCAAGCCAGACTAATTGAAAAAGAATTTTTAAGCTCGTTGTTAATGGTGATAGCCAGCCCAGAGGGTCAAATAATTTTGAAATATCTGACAGCATGGTTCTCTTTGTGGGCTGGGATATATTAGGTTTTATTGTTGATTCGAATAGAAAAACGTCTTGTTTGCAATTCCAGCGAAGCCCTAAGGTCTTGGTAGACTCGGCTTGCTTAAAGGTGTAATTTTCTTGTTCATCATTACTAATATTAGAGTTGATTTGTTGCAAGAGCTCCGCAGAGTTAGAGGCCCATTTTCGAAGGTTAAACCCGCCAGAACGCAGTATTTCGGTAAGTTGTTTTTGTAATAACATTGCTTCTGGAACTGTATGTGTGCCGTGAAGTACGTCATCCATATAAAAGGACTCCTTCAGAGCTTTGATAGCTTCACTTGATTGATAGTGACTTTCTTCATCTCTAGCTAGCTGCTGAAGAGTTGCCATGGCCAAAAATGGTGCGGCCTTGGTCCCATACGTGACCGTAGTTAATTGATATTCCTGGATTGCTTCACGGGGTGAGTCTCTCCATACAATTCTCTGTAGGTTTTGATCTTGTTCATTTACCCAAATTTGTCTAAACATTTTTTCAATATCTGCAGTAAAACCAATTTGATATTGGCGCCACTTCAAGATAAGAGACTGGAGATCTTTCTGCAAATTAGGACCCCTCGCCATGACATCATTTAAGCTCGTGCCATTGGAAGTTTTAGAAGAAGCATTAAAAACCACTCTTAATGCCGTAGTCTCAGAGTTTGCTTTTAATACACAATGATGTGGCAAGTAATTATCGGAAGTGTTTGTAACAGTAGCCGGTTTCATGTGACCAAGCGAAATGTACTCATTGATAAATAGTTTGTAATTAATTTCCAAGTTTTGGTTTTTTATAAAGCGACGTTCTATTTGATGAAACTGTGCAATTGCTATGGATTTTGAGGATCCGAGCTGATCTCGACAACCAGATTTGATAGGAATGCGAACCTCATATCGACCATCTTGTTTACGCACAGTCGTATTCTCGAAATAGGTTACGCATTGTTGATCTTCTGATGATAGAGACGTGTCTTCGGTGATATCTTCTGTATCCCAAAATCTAACAAAATCCTCCATGTTAGCAACAACGACGTTACATTGTCGTGTTTGTAATGGTGACGCCATTGATGTCCCGCATATTATCCAACCGAGTTCAGTTTGTTGTGCTATCGGCATTAAATGACTCGAACCCTTACGAACTCCATCTAATATGAGTTGTGGGAAAATGTCTGATCCTAGCACGATATCAACGGGGCGACTGATACAAAAGTCTCTGTCTGCCAATTCAAGCCCTTCCAAATGTTGCCAATTTTGTTTGCTTATGGAACAACTTGGAAGCTTCTTTACAATCTTATTCATGATATAAGCTTCAGCACTAAATTTAAAATTGTAATTATAAAGTGAAGAGCAATTTAATGTTATTTTACCATTACAAGTACTCTCTTTTTCCCCTACGCCAGACACTATACCCTTGCACGACTTTCTAGGCAACTGTAAAATTTGTGCAGCATTTTCAGTAATCAATGTCATCTGTGAGCACTGATCGACTAAGGCACGCATCTTATGGTAAGTGCCGTCTCTTGATTGTACGCGTATCATGGCTGTAGTAATTAAAATTTCAGGGTTATCTGTTGTTTGCGTGACGTGGGATATTTTTTGATATGTAACAGGATTTGCATCATTTTTTAAATAATCTTGAGATGTGTTGCTAAATATTTCGTGCAAAATTGTATTGTGTGAGTCATTGCATTCACGACATGTTTTGCTTGAAAAACAAACTTTACCTTGATGATCGTACAAGCAATTCTTACACAAATTGTATTTCGAAATAATTTTACGTTTCAAGTCGGCTGACATACTTAAGAATTGTTGACAGTGAAAAATTCCGTGTGTCTCGTTACAAACTGGACATAAAATATTGAACTTATGAGTGTTTATTATTACCTTATTATTTTTATTGATCGGTTTTGACGAAATTTTATTTGTAGCGAATGATTTAAAATTTTGTTTTGTAGGCCTATGATGCGTACCTACAGGTGATGTATTGATTGATTTGAATACCATGTCTTGCTTTTTTCTTGAAATGGACGATTCCATGGAAGTGAACTTCAGTTCTAAAAAACTAAGAAAGTCTTTTAACGTAGGGATGTCACGTGGTTGTTTTAATGATTCTAAGTAATCATTGTGAGTTTCAGAATCGAGTTTAAGCGACATGATTTGAACTATCAACGGATCCCAGGAGCTCACATCGACCCCAAGGTTTTTTATAGAATTTAAACACTCATTGATGGTGTCATGAATACGTTTTATTTGATTGACATTTACGTGCTGCATGATAGGTAAGTTCAGGAGCATATTTACGTATGATGTAAATATTAATCTTTTATTATGATATCTGTTGTTTAATAACTCCCAACAAACTTGATAATTGTCAGAATTAATTGAAAGATGCTGTATCAATTTTTCAGCCTCTCCCCGCACCTTACTCTTCAAATATTGCATTTTCTGCGCATTATTAAGAGAATGGTTGTTATGAATAGCCTCCGTAAACAAATCCTTAAAGGATACCCACTGATAGTAATTGCCATGGAATACAGGAATTTCTATTTTTGGCGTAGATGTTTCCCTATGAGACATTGAAAAAAGTTTGCCGCTAATTGCTTTTTTCAGTATTTTATACATTTTTTCATTCTCAGTGAACGACCTTTCGTACTCCTCATTCGTACCATTAAGCTCGCTATCGATCTCCCAGTGAATAGAATCTATTACTGACCACCTAGAGTTGAGCTGATGTAGAAGATCTTCAAACTCCCACTTCTCGGTCACTGCTTCGAGATCGAAGTCATCCACTGTACGACTGAAAGCCCTGAAATTACTTGCTTGCTTTTTTAGTAGTTCTGCTGTTCTGCTATCCGTAGCTTGAGATCTACTTTCCGGAGCCTGTGTTGATGGACCCGACATACTGGGGTGTGATTTGGAATTTGTCTTACCCGCTACACCACCCACAGTGAGAGATTTCGGCAGGCATTGCTGAATATATGCTTTGGCATTCACGTAAAAATCCAGAGCCTGTTGATATTGATTGTCACGAAAATAAGTGATATTTTCGTCTTGATACTCACAGAGACGAGAATGATTTGATTCGAATTCTCGCCAATATTCTTCTAAAGTGTTCAACTTCTTCTTGATATAATCGGGGGTGCGCCGATCGCTTCCCGTCTTTTTAAACGACGAGAGAATCTGCTCCATGGCACCGATTGTCTGCTCTTGATTTAATAGTAAGGTTTCCATTATGATAAAGTAATTGGAACGATCTTACTTGATAGATGACACGCGGCTGCTTGCCTAGTCACCGCTGTCTGCTGGACGTATCCTGATTGTCCCTGGTTCTCCTGACGCGACGTCGATCCCTTGTATTGACCAACGCGCGCGAAAGGTCAAAGCTCGAAGGACCAATATGTACGGGTACCGTACTGATCAAATGATACGAGAATGTTTGAACACTACTTTTATTAATTGATATTGATATTATATGCTATATGAGTGTACGCTACGAATGATCTAGGTGAACTGATTATGAAACCGCTCGGTGGCGTAAAGCGCTGACCGCGTGGAATGTACAGACATTGGCCCGTACAATAAGTATACATGCCAATTATCCTTTTTTTTTTGTTCCCCTGAGGAAAATGCATTAAATTGCATACCCCGGCTGTGGCGAGCCGCCGGTTATGTGGGGCTCTCCTCCCCAGAAGGGGGAGGCCTACCCACTAAAAACCTCAGGGATGGCCTTTCTCAGGCATGTAGGGAGCCCCCGGGAACACAAAAAAAATGATTGGTTAAACCTTGTGCCTTAACCAATTTTATGTGTTCCATCCTTGTCAAGGGGAAAGCTAACCGTCTCTCCTTTCAAATGACACACGCCAATTATCCTAAATTAGGTTCTAGCTAGGGTAATGGATTGACATACCTGTACTATACAAAGCGTTGCCAGACGTTCCGATATTTAAAAGAATATTAAATGTCCCGCTTTTCGGGCTTATCGCGACCATTAGTCCAGTCGATCTTGACTAGGCAAAAAATATTAATACGTAGAACAGACTGCACAATATAATCACAGTCACAACTCGTCGTCAGGACATCCATCTTCGCTATGGGAGCGAAGGAAACTGTTCGGGGCTCTATTGGCCCCCTGCAGTGGTCTCCGCGCCGGCAGTTACTACTGCCGGGTCGTTGGGGGGACGGGGATGGTCCTCCGTCTTGGCTTCATTGCTCCGTGGGAGCTGTGTTGACCTCTTCTAGTCGTCGCTCTCGGAGAGGACGTGGCTTCGTGGTTGCGCTCTCCAATCGGGAGGGCGGGCGTGGGGGGGTGCGGTGTTCTGCAGATGTGGATGTGAGGAACTGGCAGCCCTGCGGAACATGCTGGTGGCGAGTGACCTTATATGCGCATGTATGCTGGTCATCTTCAGGTCCCTGACAATCACAACTGCTGCACGTATGATGTATTGTCAATCGTCGTTCCGTCAAGTAAATTATATCCTCAACTAGCGGACCCGACAGACTTCGTCCTGTCAAAAAGATTTGTACAGTGGCAGTTTTTTGTTCCTAATTATTTTATAGATAATGTCGCATAGCCAACTAAATCGCAAAAAAAGTCTAAATGACCTATTACATTTTGTGGCTATTCAATTTTGGAACGTGACATTAAATCCTCCAACGATGTATTCTGTGCTCCAACGCACGCACGCACACTGTTTTGATAGATATGATTGAATTTCAACTATATGTAGCGTTAATAAAGCGCAAATTGACTCTTTGATGTTAGGAACACACCTTCATTGCTTAGACAACAGTGAGTGCTTGCAATATGAACTTTATACAATAACAATAAAGCTCAATTCGACTGTACGTTTTAGTTAGAAAACGTTTGCATGGGAAAATAAAAGGGCTGTTTTTAGGGTATTTCCGATAATTATTCGAATTTTCCTCATTGTAAAAACCCTCCTTGAACTTGAACGAACATTAACAAAAAAGAATTGGCCAAATTGGTCCAGGCGTTGTTGAGTTATGAGCTTACCAACACATTTTGCGATTCATTTTTATATATAAGATTCTGCGCAGTATAGCTAGCTCTTTTGTCTTCGGCAAGCATGAACAATAAGCGGGACGGGAAGCGTGCGGGGCGCGGGGGCGCATAGTAGTATCAACGAAATGGCTCTAAAATTTGCAGATACATTTCAAATGGACCACATTATACTTCAAAACAAAATTATTACTCTGCGCTGCGACATATTTCTAACAGCAAGGTCATCCTCATGTCTTGATTTCTGGGCATTGGTTTCCTATGAGAAATATCCAAATTTGAAGAAATGTGTTGAGCAACTGCATTCGTGTTTTGGTTCAACATATTTATGTGAGCATTTTCCTACTTAAAACTTTCTTTAACTTGTTTTAAGTAGGAAACACTACATACGTGATTTTGCTAATCTAGCGGGGAAGATACTCAAGGGCAATGCTCACACTAATATAAATAACTAATATGACTACATTATTTTTGTAACAAACTGCAGTTCCATTTAAGTTTTCAATTATCCGACCTCCTCCATGACGACCTCCATAGTCGAGTGGATAGTACACCGGTTTCAAGGTGTCGCCATCTCTGAGGTCCCGGGTTCGAATCCCGGTGGGGGCAGATGTTTGTGTGATGAATGCGAGCATTTGTACCTTAGTCATGGTTGTTGATATATATTTCAATAAAAATTATGTATATATGTATAATATATGTATGTCTATCCGTTACCCTAGATCCCATTGCACAAGCCTTACAGAGCTTACCTTGGGCTTGCAATAAACAATAACACCCTTAAATCAAAGCTAGTAAAAGACTGTGTGAAATAACTCAATGACCTGGGAGAAAAGAACAAAATCACTCTCAAATGGGTGCCAGGTCATTCTGGAATAACCGGCAATGAGAAGGCCGATGAACTAGCCAGGGCTGGGGCTCAAGGAATACAGTTCGGCCCAGAGCCTATCTGTGGTATCTCAAAGAACCAGGCCATGCAATACCTGAAAACTCGCCTTCTTAACGAGGCGAAAACAGACTGGCACAGTACGTCCGGGATGACACACTCAAAAGCACTAATCGAACCATACTCTCGCAAACGCACTGACGAGCTATTAAAGCTTAACAGGAGTAGCTTGAGCGTGATGGTTAGGGCTTTGACCGGTCACTGCAAGTTGAATAGACACCTTCACAACACGAAACTTAAGGACACTGACACATGCAGAGTCTGCGAACAAGAGCGTGAAACACCAATACACCTCTTGTGCTACTGTGAACCGCTGATTCACAAAAGAAACAGACACCTGGGGAAACACATCCTTGACCCAGATGAAATAAAAACAATCCGAACTGGGAACATCCTATCTTTCTTGGTCAGTGCCCAGTTAAGGGAGCTACTGTAGGGCCTACATAGAACCTACATAGGAGGCTGGTCACAATAGATCTTAATAGGTCGCAGTGATGCACATCAGCCCCGACTTACATGAATGATGATTACCTTGGGCTAGGCTAATTGGTGTAAGTGTAACAAATATTTATATAAATATTTATTTATTATTTATTTATTTAATTATGTAATTAATAGATCGCACAGGGTTTCGCCAGATAACAGTAGATCTCGGGTCTGATCAAGTCGGCCACCCCTGTTATAGGATGAAGGAAACACATACGCAGGCAGAGAATTCCAAGTGCGGGAAGTGCGGCAGAAGAAGGAATCTTGGAATTTGTTAGTGCGGATTCCGATCTCTGATTATTTGTTAAAACACATAGTGTTTGTATGCAGGCGGCCGCCGGTGCACGACGAAACGCCACTCGCCTCGGCTGCCAAGGTCATCGTCAACTCCATCAGAACCCTGCAAGTCAAGGGCAACTGTGAGTGAGAGCTTTAAATATTGCCTTAGTTATTCATGTCTTGTAAGTTAATAGATAGAATCCTTCTACAAACACGCATACAATAAGTTAGTCACTAACAAATTTTAATAACAATTTTTAATTATTTTAATCTTTATCACACAATATAAATACCTATTAATAAAATGTTGAGGTGCGTATTATAGTAAAAGATGAAGAGCTGATAAACGTAGACGATCCGCCTCGGTCGACGGACGGACAAAATACTCTTATGAAAAAAGGTTTTTATACTTAAAGGATAACAAATCTAAATTGAATGACTCAAATATGGGGTCAACCATAAATTACATCACACGAATTTTGTGATTTTTGCCCCCTTTTATTTGATTAAATACTTTATTTCTCTACCTAATCCTTAACTTAAAACGTCACTTTAATCGGTCTCTAATTTTATTTAAAAACTAGCTATGCCAGCGACTTCGTCCGCGTGGAATAGTTATTTTGAGCATCATATTTATTTTTGCAAACAACCACCTCGGCTGTTACCCGATCTTGACAACGCGACATATCCAAATTTGATCACCATAAAAACAACTCTAGCGAGTTAACCTTAAAAGATAGACATATACTGTCGCAGACATTTTTTTAGATCATTTTAAGAGGAATAATTCTTTCCTACATATTTTTTTGGTATCTAGAACCGTTTTCACAGCGCACGCAACGGAAGCCCTCAAAGATGAATAATTTTCCCCGTTTTTTCCACATTTTCCATTATTCCTTCGCTCCTATTAGTCGCAGCGTGATGTTATGTAGCCTAAAGCTTTCCTATGGCCTATTCAATAAAAAAGGAATTTTTCAATTCGATCCAGGAGTTCCAGAGATTAGCGCGCTCAAACAAACAAACTCTTCAGCTTTATAATATTAGTATAGATGTTTTTTTTATTGACGATAAAGGCATCAATATCACTGAACTCAGTGTTGTAGCTGTTAGCGATAAACAATTGCTGGTGGTCCTAATTACAATAAATAAAACATTTACAACACACAAATTGACATACACATTCCACACATTTACACACACACGTACACATCCATACACACAAACACACACACACACACACTACACATAATTACTATACTTACTTTTTCGCACATCAACAGAATCTCTTTTCTTTTACTTTGTAAATTTTGGTACTAAAAATGCCATGTAAATCTTTAGTATTGTTCGAAGGAAGAGCGAGGTTTTCCATCACAAGTGTTTCGACTAGTTTCTGGGAAACCCCAGCAACTTATTTGTAATGATTTTCCTAAATAAATGCATTTTATTTATTACTAGCGGACCCGACAGACTTTGTCCTGTCAAAAAGATTTGTACAGTGGCAGTTTTTTGTTCCTACTTATTTTATAGATAATGTCGCATAGCCAACCAAATCGCAAAAAAAGTCTAAATGACCTATTACATTTTGTGGCTATTCAATTTTGGAACGTGACATTAAATCCTCCAACGATGTATTCTGTGCTCCAACGCACGCACGCACACTGTTTTGATAGATATGATTGAATTTCAACTATATGTAGCGTTAATAAAGCGCAAATTGACTCTTTGATGTTAGGAACACACCTTCATTGCTTAGACAACAGTGAGTGCTTGCAATATGAACTGTATACAATAACAATAAAGCTCAATTCGACTGTACGTTTTAGTTAGAAAACGTTTGCATGGGAAAATAAAAGGGCTGTTTTCAGGGTATTTCCGATAATTATTCGAATTTTCCTCATTGTAAAAACCCTCCTTGAACTTCAACGAATATTAACAAAAAAGAATTGGCCAAATTGGTCCAGGCGTTGTTGAGTTATGAGCTTACCAACACATTTTGCGATTCAAAAAGTAAAGAAGTGTCTGGTGTTAGACCAAGATAGCAGGCGTGAGTATGCGCAGCACCAGCGGCCGGACAGGCCGGAGCGGCGGCGGCCCGAGCGGGACGGCGATAGGCACGACCGCGAGCGCGAGCGGGACAGAGACAGGCCCTACGCGCCGGACAAGCCGCTGCATGAACGCTCCCGCGGCGTCGTACAGTACAGACCTCCGTTCCTCTTCCGCCAGGTGCGCCGCCAACCTCAGCGTCCCAATATCTTTTTACTCTTCACAATGCCATGTGTACAGTTACCTGATGATTAGAGATCGGATAATCGGATGCATATTTACCTAAAGTTAATTTTTGGCTCACAAATTATGGAAGCGGCTTTTTAAAATACATTTTGTTAAATAAATATCCCGCGAAAATACGGGACTGCAAATTTAACGTAGTGATATTGTTTGAAAATTACTAAGAGCCGATTTTACCGTCCTCCATAGAAACCGAGTTTAATAAAACTTGGTTTTGATTGATCGAGTTCAGAAGTTAGTTGTGATCTTGGTTTACATCCGCACCGATTTCACCAGCTCCCATTGATCTCGTTTACTAAAACGTAGTTTATCCACAGATTAGAGTAATCTTTGACAAAGAATGTACGAATGAATGATTGCTTTTAAAGTGTTGCAATCAAAGAAATTATTTCAAATCAAATGGGAACATAAATTATAAGAATTACTTCAGGATACGATATTCTTGATTCAGATAGTCAGTAACGGGTGTTAAAAATTCCATAATTAATTACTTCTTATAAATAATAACAAAACAATTACTCATCTCGTGTAAATAAAATAAAATTTCAAAACAAAATATAAGGAATTTTACATAATTGGGTAGCTTCACGGTAGCTTACACTGACCTTGCTTGTTTAACGGACTCCGATTACAATGTCGAAAAGGGACCCGACCTTTGCTGCGAGCGAAAAACAAACGCTCATAGAACTTGTCGAGCGGCATTTCGATATTGTTGAAAGAAAAAAATAGATAGCGTCAGCGTAAAATTAAAAAATGAGCTCTTTAAACGCGTTTAGAAACGCTAAACGTCCAGAATCGGCCGTTCAGAAACTGAATCAAGTTTAACATGAACGACGATTACGCAAAGCTGGTGAAATGCAAACTCGGTAGCGAAACTCAGTTTAGAGCGTAAACTGAGTTTAACTTGAACTGATCGCGTTCAATTTCGACGGTGAAATCGGCCCTAAGTTAGCACGTGGTATTTATTTTCAAAAAACCGAGACTCCGGGTTCATTTATACAACTATGCATACGTGTTTACATGAAGTTTAGTTTCAGTTCCCCGTGCGATTTAACACACGAAGAGTGTTATACGAAAGTAGTGAGCTAGTTTGAGTAAAACAATAATCAAATAAATAAAAAAACAGAAATGGTGCCCGGGCGTAAGTATGGTCTAGTATCTCACTCTGAGTTAACTTCCGATTTAATGAGTGTGAATTCCGGGATTTTTATTTATGGAAACAAAATAAAAAGACAGTTCCATACTTTGTCAAAAACTAAATCAAATAAATAAACATCCGGCTATCCAATTCCGCAATCCCGGGATTTTTATTTAACAAAACAATAAAAAGCCGTTTCCATACTATGTCTTAAACTAACTTTAGGTAAATATGCATCCGATTATCCAATCTCTACTGATGATCCTACGCTGAAGGAAGATATCGTGAGACAAGCTGCGACGAAAGTCAAAGAGGTATGTATTTTGTTTATCAGGACGGAGATGCTGACAACCCTCACGAGGAGCACGAAACGTGCCCAGGAAACCACACTCTTAAGTGGCCTTCTATTAATCAAGCGATCTTTTATTTAGCAGCATTTTTTATACCCCCCCCCCCTTCCATTTTTAATACCTACAAAGAATTGAAATTTCGAATGTTATCTTTAAATACAGGTATAAAATATAATCTTATTGTGTTCTTAAATTATGGGCCGTGATAATTAACTTTTATTTCAAGAATTAGGAATTGGTAGTAATTTGGGGACGTCGGCGTTTGAGAACCCTTAAACTAATCATGTTTTTATTGACATTAATTACTAGAGATCGGATAATCGGATGCATATTTACCTAAAATTAGTTTAAGACAAAGTATGAAAACGGCTTTTTATTGTTTTGTTAAATAAAAATCGGCACCATTTCTGTTTTTTTTATTCAATTATTTAATTGATTATTGTTTTAGTCAAACTAGTTCACTACTTTCGTATAACACTCTTCATGTAATAAATCGTACATTCATAAATCGCACGGGGAACTGAAACTAAACTTCATGTAAATACGTATGCATAGTTGTATAAATGAACCCGGAGTCTTGGTCTTTTGAAAATAAATACCACGTGCTAATTTAGTAATTTTCAAACAATATCACTACGTTAAATTTGCATCCGATCTCTATTAATTACATATATATATATGTCGGAGATTGAGTCGGATCAGGCTGAATTCTTTCGTCTGCGTCCGCCATTTTAAACGTGGTATTATTGCTAGAGTCAGTGCGCACGTCTGTCGCGATCGAGCTTCTACGAACCAATGAGAGCGTTCTAATAAATGTAAACGTCACACCTTATCCTTATGACGCATCAGGTGGACGTGACGTCATCAGAACGCCATCTCGAATCACATGCTCGAACTACTGACTCAAGAATATTTCGATAGATATCGCTGTCTGTCTACAGGGAGACAGCTTTATCGAACTTGTAAGTGTACTTACCAAATGCGCCAAGAGATGGCGCTATAATCTGTTGAGTCTCCTTTACGAACTCCGATATATATATATATATATTGAAATCATGCACCGCCGCTTAGGGCACGTCCATTAATCATGTGAGTCTTGAAGAGGGTGGGGGTTGCAACAATAACGGAACATCACAATGGGAAGGGGGACTCTAGTAAGTTAAAACAAAAAAATGATATGTCAAGGGCCCGGAATTTTAGGTAGAGCCCAATAACTAAAAAAAATAGATAATTTTACCCAGTTTTCCGTCTAAATCAAAGGATTTTGTTTATTATTGTAAAGAATTTCTTAACAAATTTATTGTTAAATGCTAGCATAGCTCATTAACTTTGAAATAAGGCCACTTTTGTGTATGTAGACCAAATAAAATCGTAAAACAGCAAGATTTAATAAACTCCTTAAAATACGAGAAATAAAATTTTAAAATAGCTCTCATTCATAGGGGTGAGGGATGCGACCCCCATTTGTATAGGTTTTTGTCGATAAAAGTTAACATACAACACGTTGGTAAAGTATCGGAAGTCCGATCCCTAACACACTGTATAATTTTGATATTGACTTATTTAGTTATATATGTATGCATATGTTGTTGTCCATCCAGATGACTCCTGGTAACTGGTCGAGGCGCTCGCCTGGGTTCGTGCATCCATGTAAGTCCAAATACAAACATACATATATTATACATGTATAAATAAATTTGGTAGAAATATATAATAACAACCATGACTAAGGCACAAATGCTCGCATTAATCACGCAAACATCTGCCCCCACCGGGACTCGAACCCAGGACCTGAGAGGTGGCGACACCTTGAAATCGGTGTACCAACCACTTGACTACAGAGGTCGTCTAAAGTCTGATTATTAATTCACTGGAGTAAACTGACACATTGTAAAATTATGCTGCCATATTTATCGTACTAGTGAGGTGACCTGCAAATATAATTGGATAAATTGAATAAATCGATAAGGACTTCACCCTTCGTTGTTATTCAGATCACTCACACAAAGTCAGTAACAACGTTTATTAAAAAAAAGTACTCAATTAATTATATTATAGGTACATGAATTCTATCAGATACAAAAAATGAAATTCACTCACTTGCTAGCGTTCCCGAACTATGCGTTCAGTTAATCAGTAAATCAATTTTTTGAGCTGTAATTTTTCGAAAATTTGGAAGTACTTTAATTATTGCAATCTTTTTAAAAGAAAAATACACATTTAACCACTGTGTAATAGTAGTTATTGTATTTCATTTTAGACAAAAGTTTTATAATAAGTGTCACTGACAGCGACGACGATAGTGATAAAATTATGTCTGACGATGACGAATAAAAAGCTATCCATTGAATATTTTTGTTTCATTTCATATATATAATTCGAGTAATTACGCCATTTCAAAGTTATCACCTGTTTGCCCTAAAGGTACCATGCTAATATTATTACATCGATTAAACAAAATTGGATTAAGATTTCTTAATAAAGTAATTAAAATGAGTAATGTGATTTGAGGACGCAATGAAATTGAATGAATGAGTTTGATTTCAATATTCTAGTCACAACACTATTTTCTGTTCATCATAAAGTGGTAACACCGTAAACGTCAGTTTACTCCAGTGAATTAATGATTAGACTTTAACTAAGAATGCTTGAACTTCCCATTACCAAGTCTCGCCTTTTCTCTCACTCATTCTCTATTCAGTTGGGTTGGGCGGCATTTGGGAAACTACGTCGAGTCTTTACCTCGTCGATCCCACAGTGCCTAAAGACGAAAGTCTTCAATCAGTGCGTCCTACCCGTAATGACTTACGGAGCCGAAACGTGGACACTGACGGCACGACTAGTCCACAAGTTCAGAGTCGCTCAGCGGGCTGTGGAAAGGGCTATGCTCGGCGTTTCTCTGAGGGATCGCATCAGAAATGAGGTGATACGTCAGAGAACCAAAGTCATCGACATAGTCCACAGGATTAGCAAACTGAAGTGGCAGTGGGCTGGCCATGTTAGCCGTAGAACCGATGGCCGTTGGGGCAAACGTGTTCTAGAGTGGATACCGCGAAACGGCAAACGTAGTGTAGGACGTCCTCAGGCGACGTGGAGTGATGATTTGCGCAGGACGGCTGGCAGGAGCTGGCGTACACTCGAAGAGGCCTATGCCCAGCAGTGGACGAAGAGGGGCTGATGATGATGATGATTCTCTATTGGCGCCATTTAACTCTGGGATAAACTCCCAACACACATACAAAACAGTACGTCGATACATTCGTTCAAGCGTCAGCCTCTCGTCAACCTCTTGCAAAGCAACTCATAACTTTTCTCATATTTATAGTTTATATACTTAAGTGTCACCTCACTATCTTAATACTAACAATGCCATAGGCTGACTGGAGGAAATCCCTATTGGAGATAAGTCCTTCAATTACTTATTTACTTTTAAATTGTTCTCCCCTTTGTTCATACAATAAAATATATATAAATTAATAAATAAGTAAATCGTATTGTTGTAATTGAAAATATATTTTATTACTGGAAAGAATTCTCTTTAGAATGCAATATAATTGCATCGTGTCGCATATCTCAATGGCGATAGTGGTTATAAAAATATTTGTGTCTGTCTGTCTGAATTAACCGGCGATTGATCTCCATCTGGAAGTTACTAATTACTCACTCGCCACTGTTTCTACCAGATATTTATTTATTTAAACTTTATCGCACAATATATGGACTTAATGCAACAAGGTATTATCTACCAGTCAGCCGAGTGCGACCACCCCCCTACTCCCCCCCCCCCTATTATAACGTATACTGCTCTTTTTGTTGCCACTTGCCATGATAAAAGCCTTGTATTGAGTTACCCAGATACTATAAAGGCTATATTTATTATTGATTTTTTTTTCAGTATTCAACCACCCCAGGAAGCCACACCCAGACAACAGGAACGGTAGACGTTAAACGGACAGACACACAAGCAGACAAATAATTAGTAATAATCAAAACATACGCTTACTTCGACACTTTTTAAAGAATTGTCGTTTCGTTTTAATTCTGATGTTTTGAAGGCAATGGGAGGTTACTATGCAGCCGTGTCTTAGATATTTTTCGCAGTTTGTAAACCTGATGTGTTTGTTCGCGTGTGTGCGTGATAATGTGGACGATCCACAGAGATATCGAGCTATGGACTAAACTTTGGACGTGATAACTATTTAAATATATTTCTATGGCAAGAAAGCTGTCATATGAACGCACATTTTTCGAGTCGGACGACAAAATTGTAAACATTAGTCATGATAATTTTAAACCAAGTTTTTTAACTCAAATTATTCGTTGTTACTTTCTGGAAGTGTCACAATTTTATTCAAAAATACAAATGTAATTATTAAACTCAATATTTTGCTTAGTTATGTTTGTTGGTAATTTGGTAAAAAATTGTCTATAATTTTGGTGATTTTATTTGTACCGTATTGTCTAAAATGTCGCTTGCGTAATGTCAGCGGGTAGAGCTAAAATGTACGCTATCCGATTTGACACTGCGACTTTTTTGGATCTAGACTTAAACATGTTAAATTAGTGCCTAAAAGCCCCTCGTTTACAAATCGGAGGTTGATTATATTTATTAGAGCGTCATCCAAATGTTAAATCGGATTATTATTTTATTTTTTTATTGGGAATATGGAATAAGTATTTTATGGGTTTCGATTTTGTAATCCTTAATTCAAATTTATACTTCAGTTTCTTTTTTGTTTATATAGTTTTGTCCGTATTTATACGTTTTGTCAATTAAGTTGTTTCAAATACTAGGTTTTTGTAGATAAAATAACGGTCAGTTATTTTAAAATATTAAAATGTTTCAAATTATCGATAATATGTGTTATGTTATAAACACCATTGCTTTATTAAACAAAATATAATATCGCAAAAGATTTTTGCTTAGTAGATTTTATTAGAAATTATCATAAAGTAAATAACATTGATTACTTCATATTCTCAATAGAAAAGTGATTATGAAATAAAACAAATCCCTAACTATTGTCTTTCAAGTCGAAGGGAAAGCGGTCGCGCCGAGATCTCACTTCGAAGTCGAAACTAGTCATTTTATTTATAAAACTTAACGCTAGTGATATGTAATATAATCTAGACTATATAAATAATGATGTATATGTGCGATCGCCTCCCTCCAAGACTGATACTCGATTTGACATGTATTTTTATGTATATTTTATATGTTAATGTTAGTTTTGTTCATATTTATTCGAAGTGAAGTGTTTATTAAAGAATGTTTGCTTATGTTTTATTGTCAAATTTGAAGAGATGTTTTTTGATTTATAGGTCCTTAAGTAACTCTAGTTTTATACAAACTAATAATTCAATAATACATATATATATAAAAGGGTATTTTAAAAGTTACCAACTTTGTAGTTATGTTGCAATTCTAATGTTGTGATATAGTTACATATTGATAAACGTTTCACTTCGTCCGTCTGTTCGTTCCGTAATAATAATTTGTTAAGTTGTACATTACCATAAGTTTTATAATGTGTAAGTACTAATTTAGAATGTTTCTCTGATTGTTACCATAAAATTTCGTATTGTTTCGTCTGACCGAGTACATGTCGAGGGCGTGCGAGTTTTATTTCCAGTTTTATTTGGAATTATGGTTGTGATGAATATGTCCATACTTTCTCAATTGATTCGTCGTAAGTACAATAATTTATAATCGAAAAAAATTTGTTCAAACATAGTAACTCGATATCGAGACCTTGAAATTATTATAGCTTCAGTATTAAACTACCCAAAACTGATTTCTTTGATGATTACATTTTTTCATACATTATCCTAGTTATTTATACTTTTGTTCGCACTGTCTCTGGATAGAATGGGTTTTGGACACGTGTAACAGAAACAGACTGCAGTGAAGTTGTGTCTAACGGCTCAAACGCGGTCATAGCTAATTGCGAGAGCAATGTTTGCTAAATCAACCGGAAAATTTAATGCTACCATTAAATTCTAGGAACTTATAACCAGAGCTGGGCACCGTTAATCAAATAGTTAACTTCGTTAATCGCCAATTCGTTAATAAAAAAGTTAACTTCGTTAAACGTTAAAGCGTTACTTTTCGGAAGATTTAACGCAAGTTAACGTTAATCGTTAGTCCGTTAACACGTTATCAAAAATGCGTTCTGTTAGTCGTCTACAACGAGTCTATGTTCCTCAACAATTCGTCTGCCCAAAGTTCTTCTTGATATTGAAGTTTTAGTATTATTTAATGTTTTTATTAACGTGCAAAATGATTGGCTTTCAACTATATGTAAAGGAATCATGTTTGAAACAAAGAAATTCACTATACATTCCTCCACTCGAGCTTGAGGCACATCGCTGCCAGTAGCTGCAATCCCAAAAGATTCTGCTATACTCATTTGCCGACCCTGTCTTATTTTTTTAATCGTGGTACCGCTATCATCATTACTCTCAGAATTAATGAGTCTCCTCTTTGGCTTACCCCGGTTAGACCCAGCCTTGACCTCGTGGCTCGTGCCGCCCTGCCGCCCGGAACTATAGACCGACCAAATGAACATGTCGAAACGTGTTTTTAGCGCCTCGCCGCGCGGCCGCGATGTCAGCCGGTGTCGGTGTGTTGGTTCGTACCGCGACTTTTTAAATTATACGTACTGGATTAACGATTAACGAACCTATAAAAAAGCAACGGAAGTTAACAAGTCCGTTAAAACTTTTTTGTTAACTTAAAAGTTAATCCGTTAGTCAAAATGTGAACTTCGTTAATTAACGATTAACGGATTAACGAGTTAATGCCCAGCTCTGCTTATAACACGAACAACAAACCAATAACACAAGGAAGTTGTAAAGGTTTCATATTACCGTTTAGGCAGAGAATTGACTTACACAGTGACGCCATTGTGCGTGCAATCGAGCATTTGACAGCGAACTTCGATTATAATAGTACCACCTTTCTCTGCTCCCTCGACGAGTTTTCTTGTGTACAATTACTAATTGTATTATAATTGAAGTATGGTTTGCTGTTTTCATCGTCACGTGACGACAGTTTGTAGACGAAAAATGAGAATGACCCGATTTTGTACGAAACGGACGTGTGTAAGGGCGTGTGGCGAACAATTGTACCGTACCGTCGATTCTTGAACGATTTTCCTTAATTTATTTTTTGTTATTCAATAAATTACAATATGACACGTAAACATACATTTTAAGTAGATATTTAAAATGTATATTGCATTCTAAAAGTAAAAGCATCATTGGCTACAAATTCATGGAATTGTTAAATAATTTAAATTTAGTACAAATCGTGATCTTTTCTTCTTGTTGTGGAATTAAATTAAAAATTTTATGTGTTTTTAATTCATAATCCAAAATTTTACGCAATATAAAAGTCTGCCAGGAATCGCCGCACGACACAATATGGCGAAATAAATATTTATAAATAATACTATAGTCAATTAGTGCGTCTCTACCCGTAAACGCTTTATTGTCTGTGTTATACATATCTTCGATAAGAGACTCTACCTAGAAAAGATTTAAGTTAGGGAGATTTACCCAAAGTAAAAAATCTAACTCCTCAAATTAAATTTTTGTCGTCATCATTTTATAACTAATTCCTGATTCATTCGGTACAAAACCCCAATAATTATTCCATTGGTTTAATCTTGTGGTCAACTTCAATTGCTTTGTTTCATAAAGTCATTAGTAATATTTTGATATTTAAGCAGAATGATTGATGCAAACATATTTCTAAATCTACAAATAGTGAAAAGATATTAATTAATATAGTCATTATAATAATAGTCAGTGAATAATAATGTAAGGTTAAATCTGTCTTCCTAACTATCTAAATTCTATTCTTACACGTAGTAAAATATAAATATTACATACAATCAAATACATGATAAATATACATATATATTTTGGCACTAAGACGTTTACGCTTACAATTCGTCCTTGTCAAAGAGTAATATCGTACAAAAACAGTACCTGCAGTTTCTATTTACACAAATATCTATTTACACGATTAATCATACGCATAAATATAAATGTACGTATACACGTATACATTATACGTATACAATTCCCTGTGTTATAGTTAAGGCTAACATGTTACATGTTTTGTTGTGATTTTAAATCGTGTTTTCAAAGTTTATAAATTCTAGGTCGCCGGTTACAATGGTAGGGGTCACGAGTAAATTTTATAGAGGTGTCAATGTCAAAATATCCGTTGACACGTTCTGTCACACAAATTATCTAGAGTTAAGAGAGAGATTTAGTAGCAGCGGTTCGTATTGTATATGTAAAATCCCCGCCATTAAATTGTTATATATGTGTCCATAGTAGAGAAAATAAAAATTATAAATCTGAGTGTGAAGTAGAAAATGTCATCGAAATATATTTAGGTTTCTTCCACGCGGACGCCAGTGGAAGATAATAAATAGTAAAGTTTATTATTAAAATTGAATGCAGGGATATAAATTATATTAATGCGGTCATTTTATTAAGCCTCAGTGCGAATCGCTTGTTGTTGTTTTAGTCATATGTCCAGTCAAAGAACTGAATAAATAGAAACCATCAAAATGCACCCTCTGTGCGGAGGCGTACCTTGGCTTGGGGTTGAGGGGTAGTTCTGTGTTTGTTTTAACGCTTAGCAGCATCATAATAACGCGTTGTGTA
The DNA here is from genome assembly GCA_036419045.1 of Scirpophaga incertulas. Classification (NCBI taxonomy): domain Eukaryota; kingdom Metazoa; phylum Arthropoda; class Insecta; order Lepidoptera; family Crambidae; genus Scirpophaga; species Scirpophaga incertulas. The sequence goes on from CM071636.1 coordinate 23,244,800, forward strand.
AGTCCCTAAAGGGCCTAATGGGCCTCAATCATGTGCAGAGACGTAAGATATATCAATCGATAGGTCATTTTATGTTCATCAATTTTCAATTTATTACATATTTTTTAATCCCCCGTTAATTTAGTTAGTTTTTCTGTAAATGATGTTTGAAAGAACCTAGATATTCAAGTAAACACATCCCACAACATGGTAAAAATGTTTTAATTAAGTATATAAAATGATAATTTATTTAAATCTTATTGAAAAATGGTTATATAGTTAACAAAAGAAATGTAATTTTGTAATTATAAATTCATGAAGTTCTAGTCATGTTGTGTTACTGACCACCCTGAGTGTACATAGTCTGTGACCAATGATGACACTCGTCCGCTGTCAATGCGACATTGACAGCATGTCTTGCGCAAATTGATAAAAAGAAAAAAAACTTTAAAAAAAGATTCCATCAACTTGCTAGTATTAAATAATTTAAATTATTAATCACAAAAAAACGGGAGATATTTAAAATCTAATCTTTATCCAAATGATCTACAGTAATTTATACTCTTCTCTGGTAAAGTTTCGTCGCTGCACATTACTCAGGCCCACCTTCCATACAAATTTTGACCATCACCTTTGAGACACATTACTATAAGTCATAATTTACTGTTTTCTTGTTAGGTGGTACAAATACTAATATTTAAATAACTAAATAATAGTTAACAAATCGTTATTACATTATAAATGTCACATGAAACCAAATAATTAAGTTACTTAACAATAAGTCGTTTGGAATTATTATAAACACATCATATCAATTATTATTAAATCAACAAAATGCTAACCGAAAATGAATATGTCTATGATGTCAATTGGAAAATAATAGAGTATCCCTTGAAAATATTTCTGTAATGCAGTATTTGTTTGTTTCCTCCTGGAAAAGTTTATTTTGATCCGTTGTCCATTTTTTGAAAACTTTATTTTCACTGTGCATTTTAGCACAACTTTAGAAAATAGTGAAATTTTAATATATGTATTTCCAAAACAAATATATGATATATTTTCAAAACAAAAATAGTAATAATCAAAATGATAGAGTACTCATATTTAAGAGTTACTCATACACGATAAGGTCTCTTTTTATTCGTATCTAAGGCCAAATAAGAATCATTTATACATGTGACTATGTCGGACTTACCGAAAAGGGTTCCATTTAGCGTCGGAACTCTGCATCTTCATTGTGATGCTGCTAAGGAAAAGTCGGTTAGAAACCTCCCTTATCCCTAGGTGCCCTCCCCCACAGAGCGCTCGTCGCCACCTCGCCAGCCACACGCCCCTAGTCAATACCAAACCAGAATATGTTTAAGTGACAAACTAAAGAGAATTGATAATTTATATGACAGTTTATTGTAACATGTAGATTATATTGTTGTTAATATTAAAGATTTTAGCCTATACTGTTATGGTTTTATTTCATCAAAGTTTGTATGAAGTTTTCTGTGTCTGTATGATTGTCCAATTTAAATGCAATCTGTGAAATGAATTTTTGCCTGCGGTTTTTATGAATCGACATTAAATTTATATTGTGCTACCAGGAGACCTATTTTTGAATTACGGATGCGACTTCGAAATCACCGATGTGACTAATAATCACCGATTTTCAATAATTCTAATTTTTGAATATCACTGATGTGACTACCTTAGTCACAGATGTGACTTCATTACGAGTGCCCTCACCCACTCGTAATCAAGTCATACTTGTGGAAATGTTATCCGTGTTTTGTTTGATTTTTCAGTCTATATATACAATGGTTATGTATATAATAACCGCAATGGTTAAGCCGGCAATAACCGACAGCGACTACATTCATATAGACCTATATATATAAACCTTTATATACCTATAATATATATATAATAACCATAATGGTTAAGCCGGCAATAACCGGCAGCGGCTACATTCTACGTGGAACCGAACTCTTACATTTATGTGTGTACTTTATCTATGTTGGTAGCTCTGCGATCGACTTTCAAAAATTAGATGCTTAGGAACCCGTGACCTCAAAGTCACCGCTGACTATTTAGTCAGCGGTGATTTCGAAATCGCATTCGTAATTCAAAAATAGGTCTCCTGAAGTTTGTGCAGCTGGCATTTGGGGATGTGCGAGAACTACAGACGCGTAAGTTAAGATGGGACGAATACAAGCTTTGTACAATGTTATCTTATTTCTAATGCTGGGGCCACATTAGCGTTTAACGTCTATGCCCATTATCGCGATAATTATTACCGCATTAAAGGGGTGGCTACACTTCAACGGTCAACAGAATGCTCATTATTGGCGATAGAAACGGCGTTGAATTTACTTTAATTCAAGCAAGATGGACGTTGACACAGCTGTATATTTCATGAGTGTTATTTTTTTTTTATATTTGCAGAATCGCGAGAAAAGTAATAACTTTCTCGTTTCTCCACTCTGTCGCCATAGTACGTATTTAAAAAAAAACGTGCGATATTGAGGCAAATCCGTCGTACAAAAAACAAACACGTCCGCTCCCGTTGCGGTCTCGGCGCACACCATAGACATAATAATACATTTACTCTAGCGAGAAGAATGAAGACTCCATACAAAAATTCATGTGACGAAAAACAACGCCATCTATGAATTAACCCATACCAACTTTAACGCGGGAAAATTTGAACAGTGGTATACAGCTACTTTTGCTTTTAATTTTTGAAAATGGTTTATTTTACTGTTGGTTTCAGAATTGAATGTTCTGAAACCAATAGTAAAAAAAATTGCTTTTAATTAGTTGGGAATTATTGGTGAAACTAGGTTGGAAAAACGTTTATGATGTTATATTTATTTTCATAAGTAGTAGAGATGACTTTACATATAAAACGTAAGATAAACTACACATTGAAATTAATAGGCTTGACCGGCGCAGTGTGATGTGTGGCCACACTGACAATACGTAGTGTGGCCACGTCATCGCATCAATTCTCACGTTAATCTCTTTGATGTACCGCCACTTGAGCTATCGCCTAACGCCGAACGCCATTGTTATGGTTAACGTGCATTATCGCGATAATTAATCATTCGTTAGTGTGGTCCCAGCATAAGAGACATTTTACTAACATGAAAACGGCACGATTTCAAACTATGTCGATGTGAGGTTTGAACGTTACTGCCTATCGAGAGTAACGCCTAAATATTTGACCTGGTTTTGCCAGGGAATGGGCTTATAGAAAAGTTTTACTGACGGAAGGTCAGGAGTGGCTACTCGAGCCTTACCTCGGAAGAAACACGTTGCTGCGCTCTTATCGGGGTTAACCACCATTCCCCATTTTGTGAACCAGGCGCCGAGCGAGTCGGCGGCCAGTTACAGGGTTTTTACTAGTTGAGACCGGACGTAAAGATCGCGGTGTCGTCCGCGAATCTACTTCACTTTGTGTAAGTTAATGTAGGACGTGAGCCGATAACGACAATAATATATTACTTTTGTGTTCGAATTACAGGGCCGAAGCACTGAGTGATTCAAAGTTGTCAATTTAGTATGAACATTTTAGTTTTCTCTGATATCAAGTGTGCGTTTAATACACAGAACACAGAAAGAGGTTAGAACGGCTATGTAGGCGTGGCACGCGAGCCACAGTTATGATCAAATGATCATGACTGTGGCCAATAATGCGAACGCGTTGCTTAGTCAGTCACGAGTGATCACGGAGAGTGTTTTACGAAGTGCTGCGCGTTTATTAATGAAAATGCCTACTTGTGCTGTAATTACCTGCAAAGCAAGAAGTCAGGTCTCAAGTGTAGCTAAAGATGGAATATCTTTTCATCGGTAAATAGCAAATTTGATCGTAATAACTAACGTTTTACAAAAAAAATATCCAAGCTTGATCGTAACGATAACACATAATATTTTTCTAAAAAATATACATTGCCGGCTATGTACGCGCATGCGTTTAATTACATTACTCAGAGCGCGTAATGTAGTACACTGAATTCGGTAGCGACGCATTTGAATAACAGCAATAAACGTAGTAAAAGGCCATAGTGCTGTGCTTACCAAAAAACGTACGCATTATGTTTTATCGATAAATATATTTTTTTTAATATTCTGGTAGGAATAAATGATTGTGTGATAAACTCGAACATTTGTTGGAAGATTGTTCAAGTATTTATTTAAGTTTTAATTAAATTTAAATTATACTTTTATTAAACGAATTAATCGGTGTGTGCGACCGTGGAAATATTATTAATATGTCCAAATACATGTATAATTAATATCATCATCACAGCTCACATACGTCCCCACCGAGGGGCTCGAGCCTACCCTACCTACGTTAGGGTGATTAGGCCTTCGCTAGAGCTTCGAGGAGCACTTCGTGCGGTTGGTCCCCCGAGCCAAAGGGTGGCGGGCGCGTTGCATCGCCTGCTGCCCAATCTCGGGGCACCAAGGGATGGAGTTCGCCGCCTGTACGAGGGCGTCGTGCCTACAGGTTTTTGTTTTAACGGTTGTCAGGACATTTTTATTGTTTTTGTTAATTCTAAAATTTAATTTTATTGTAATATTTTGGTATATATTCTCGAAACTGTGAATAGCTGTCGCAATTATGGGTCCGATTGACAGACGTCAACTTCGACTGCGCTAATTTATTACGAATGGCTGCAAGGCACCACTTAAGGGGTCTTAGTAGGTGAAAACGGCGAAACAGGCTTCTTGCTTTTTGCTGTTATTTAAAAAAAATATGATATTTTACACTGAAAGAACGTGTTCTAGTTTGGCCCATGTATATACGGTACGGTATATCAAAAAAAAGAGAAAAAATTACTGATTCAAGATTATCATCAAATTAATTTAAAATATGTGTTCGGGATAGAATAGTTAATAAATAAAAATGTATAATATAATAGAATTAAGATAGTAATAAAACATATTAAACGGCGGAATAATAGTGAGAATAGCACTAAGCATAGTTGATAAATAAAGATAAGTTTTAGCTTAGGAAATAAATAAAATATATAGAATAGGTTCCCATAGCAGGAAGAAAACATATAGTATGTAATAATAATACATATATTGATTAAAAACCCTTAGACAGAGATAGTAGCGTAAGCAATAAAAGAGATTGAGATTGAGTATAAGATTTTAGGGAAAATACGTTAAATATATAAAAACTATTATTGAATTTGGGCATACTATATGTAAATGTATTAAATGAATGATATTACAGATAGCTAGGGCATAATAAATTATAAAATTGTGAAAAGATAGCCACTGCAAAATCGCAAAATGTATGAACATGTCGGAAAAATGTCCTATCGCACACATATAAAAGTGCCTGTATATGTTTGTTATGGAAACAAGATTTACAGAAATATAGTTTACTTTACTTCCAACCTACATCTATTTCACTTAATAAGTTTGTTTCATCATTATAGTATAGGTATATACAATTAAATTAATTATTAAATTTTAAATACCTACATGAATGTAATATTTCGTTTTCAGTATTGAAAATATTTGTAATATTAAATTTGCTATCGACATTTTATATCGATAATTTTTCATATTTGTCAATCACTAAGGTAATAATATCGTTTTTAGACGGAATTATTGGAATCTGGTGAGTGCAGTGCTGTGATTGGTTCAGTTCGTTATCGCGCGATGCGTACTTCTCCTGATTGGTTATGCGTGACTTTACAGACGCAGCGCTGGCTTCTTAAACTGGCGACAGCGGTTCCCGTACGAACGATGCATGTTCGCCATTCTAACCTCTTTCTGTGTTCTGTGGTTTAATAGACCCCATAGACGTGCAGTGTACGTGGAAACTAAAAGCTTTAAGAATAGGCATAGCACTCGATAACCCAATATATACATTTTGTCTATCAACGAGCTATCAGGCAAGCGAGGTGAATGACGCTCCTAATCCCACATTTCAGGGGAGGTCTACGCCGTGCAGTCACGTATTGTAAATAAATAGATCTCCCTTATGTAAGGGTGGTAAACCTTGGTCAACCACGCTGGCCCAGTGCGGGTTGATAGGTTAAATCAGTGATTCCCAAAGTGGTCTCTATCGACTGATAGTACCTATTTACTTATATTATACTATCTTCTAATATAAAAACATATACATTATTTATACTAAATGTACTTATGAAGAAAAAAGATAAATTATTTCATTTTAAGATTTATATTATATATGTTTATAAAATTTTCTTCCCAAAAATGAAAAACATAGCAAAGGGTCTATGACACAAAAAAGTTTGGGAACCTCTGGATCATGTCTAATGTTTCGAATTTCTCTGCAGGTCTATAAAGTTGCCTAACGATATTTTTCTTCGCCGTTAGAACTTCAAATTATATACCGTTGTGATTATATACCAATATAATATAAGTAATTTGCAGACTTTTTGATTAATTGGATTTTTTTAAACGTTACAATTCTTTTAATAACGAAATTTATAATTCAGCATCGAAGTTGTAAAGCGCCATCTACTCAAAAATTCAGGAAGTACTCATTTTGCTTCGTAGATAAAAAAAGTTACGTGTTTCCTCAATAGATGACGCTACTAGCCTGAAATCATAGAGTAACTTATATATTGCCTGAAATATTATGACAACATAATTTTGCTTCTCACCAATAGATGGCACTGATTAATTTCAACGTCTTAAACTCTTAATTATTTTTTACCCGACTGTACAAAAAAAGGTTATGATTTTCGATAATATTATATATAATTTTTTAGTACGTTTTGCAATTTCAACGACTAGACTTTAGCGTAAGAAATGTCATTAGGTTTGTATTTACTCTGAGAGTAACACTAACTAACAAAAAAAAACTGCGCTGCGTACCTATCTGTGTATTTTGGATACGTAAGAAAATATATAAAGTCAGCCATCTAGGCGTAGATTGAAGTAATCTGCAATGTAATATAGGTACGTCCTCTCAATTCGACGACTTTCTTCTTTTAAAGTATAAAATACGCAGAAACGAAGTTGGGATTTAAATACATTTAATTTACCCTACCTCACTGTAATGGAACTCATTATTTAAAATAAATACACTGTGTAATTTATCACAAGTTCCATACATATACATAAGAGAACAGTTATATTTTACTTATATTCTTTAATCCCTGTGTGAAGACACGACTCGTGTAGACCCCAACGAGCTCCGTTGGAAAAGTGACTCGATTTACCAACAATATTTCGAACGTACTTTTTTCCAACTTCAGAATTTATTTGAACCTACTTTCAATAGACAGGTATCGATAATTAAATATTGCCAATTCCAAAAATTAGTTATGATTTAACATGCCCACCAGAATAAGCATTAATATAATGCACACTTTCGGGTTGCCCCGAGAAACAAAATTTGTTGTAATGTGACAACTGGTATATTAAAAACTAAAATGAACTGATTTTATCACTGGGATTACTAAATCTAGGGAGACCATCCAAAATCGCGTTACTATCCAATATTCGCTTCAATAATATTGCTCATGTCATAGAGGAGCACGAAAATTATCGTCGAAGAATCTTTTTTGATGTATTTATAAACGTAATAAGCAATTAAACCATTAAATATTAATTTATTTTTACCCTTAGGAAGTAATCGTTTAATGCGATCTGAAAAATGTGCAATATAATTTCGTGCAGCAGTGCTAATTAAGGTCGATACGAAAATGAGATTTATTTATTTATTTATTGATAAGGCATACCAACAGCGATGCATATTAGACAATTTACAAAAACACTGACAATGGTATTTCTAGTATGCTCGCCTATTACAGGTACACACAGCTCTCATCGTACATTAGTGTGGTCATCATCTTACATTTATACAAACAACATTACAATACTAAATAAAATATAATAAAAACAAAATTAAGATTAAATAAAATAAATTACAATTTAAATTAAGAATAAAGTTAAGCTTTGACTGATTTTGTGCTATCTGGTTGAAAATATCCTATTAATTTATTTTTGGCCGAGTCGTGGAAAATATCTATGTCTGAAATTTTGGTGCTTATCTCGTTATATGCCTTACAAATTCTTGAGATTGGGTGATGCAGGCCCAGGTTTGTCCTATGGGGATAACATAGGAAAATGCGTTGTACGTGCAGAAAAAAATGTGGAAGTTAACCAAAATCCCTAATGCAGCCCTGTGTCCTCATCGGGAACAACAGTGAGTTGATTAACGTTACCACTGGCTCCGTCTCTCTCGCACGCGCGCTCCCCAGCAACCGTCTCGCTCGCGCTAACATCGCCCTTATGTACCTATTACCTGAATAAAAATTCTGTGTCAGCACTGCCTTACCGCTGTAAGGACGGGGAACTCCACTTGACTATAATAAGTGATTCGGTTCAAGGTAAGCTCTTACGTGTGATTCAGATGTTTTTTTTTTTATAGAGCATTATGTAGAGATCATGTGGGCTTCATCATCATCATCATCATTGGCCTTGAGCCGTCTATTTCAGACGATTTATGGTGTAATCTTATGGAGACATCCCTTCTCGTGGCTAAATAATCCAATTCGGGAGCGACATGGCCTACCACAGGTTTGACAAGAGAATCTTTGGGCTGTTGGTTCAGTGTCGCTTTGTAACTTTTTTTCTCTCTTGTCAGCAAGCGTTGCGAACCACGCTTTATCACACTTAATGCAACCCTGCTGCCGCTGCTCGCCCCTCCGTGAGCCTCTGCCAGTTCTGATGGTCAATATTGAAGGCGGCCATGTCCCGCTTCGCGCAGTCCTTAAAGCGAAGCAAAGGTCTCCCCACATTCCTTTTTGCATTCGCAACCTCACCAAGAAGAATTCGCCGTGGTAATCGAGAGGATTCCATTCTGTACACATGCCCCAGCCAACGCAGACGCCTCTGCTTAAGAAGGGCAGTTAGGCTGGGCAGCTGTGCAATTTCCAAAACCCTCTCGTTCGTCATGTGGGCTTACTATTTATTTTTTTTTTATTTGGAAAACAAACAGTAAATATTTTACTTTTTTTATATGATTGGGCAGCAAACGACCAAACGTATCACCTGATGGTAAGCGATAACCGCTGCCCATAGACACTTGCAACACCAGAGGACTCACAGATGCGTTGCCGGCCTTTTAAAAGGGAATATGCTCAATAACAAATACATAAAATTATCTATCGTACACCAGTGAAGTTGCCACTTAACTACTAAAACATGTTTAAAGTAGATCGCTGAACATTTTAAGAAATAAAATCGTATTTAAACAACAAACATGGAGCGCTATGTCACGGATAATAAGCACGAATACTGCTCATAAACTTATTAATATTTAACAAAAAAAGATCGACAGACCCAAAATTATTGTTATAAAAAGAACACGAACGATCGAAAACTTGATCGAAAATATGTTGACGTAGTTAATTAATAATAGCATATATTGTCGAAATTTACATTGCAACTTTATGATAATTACACATAGAAAAACTCCGGAACGGTCGCCGATGTCGTTAGCAGGCAAGGCATCGAACCTCATTGCAAAACTGAACATAGCCATCAGAGTCGTCAGCATACGTCCGTCCAAAAATAGAAGCTTATCATACCTTGGGGTGTTTAGACTTCAGTCAACCACGCTGTCCTTGTGAGGGCTCACGATGTTCGTTCACTGTATCCGAATATATTTTATTAACCAACCATAGTTGAGTAGTTGGTACACCGGTTTCAAGGTGTCGCCATCTCCGAGGTTTCGGGTTCGAGTCCCGGTGGGGACTGATGGAGATGTCTGTGTGATAAATGCAAGCATTTGCACCTCAATGACGGTTGTTAATATATATTTCTGTCAAACATATTTATATTTGTATAATATAATGTATGTTTATCTGTTACCCTAAATGCCACAACACAAGCCTCACAGAGCTATTTGGTAATTATAATTAGTGTATGAAAGATTTATTAATTATTTATTATATATCTCATTTATATAATAAATAATTAACCCCCCCCCCCCGTATATCTCAACCTGAAGAGTAATTCAAAATTCGCCTTTTATAATACGGAGCTTATTGATAACTAGCTGACCCATGCCCGCTTCGTTGGGCATAATATGAATAATCTTTTTTTAGTACAGTGTTATGTTTTATTTTCTACTTTCTACTACTGTAATATTCAAAAAACTACTTTTTGTAACTTAAATATAAAAGTTACACATGCGCTGTCGTTGACTTTTTTGTAAGCATTTTCAAGCTCCACATCTTTTCTCTAGAACTCAAAAATATATCTTTCATAGATAAGGCAGCGTTCGTAAGAAACGCTTTCATTCGACCGTTTTTTCTCCGATTCACTTTGTAGAACGAACTACCACATAAAATCCTTTTTATTTTTCGGTTTTTTATATAACCTATGACACTTAGCAATAATGTGGCTTTCTATTGGAGAAAGAATTTTTAAAATCGGTTCAGTAGATCCCGAGATAACCCCTTACAATTTAACAAATATACAAACACACAAACTTTACTTCTTTATAATATTAGTATAGATTAATATATAGATAATTAATTCTCAATATATATAATATATATATATATATATATATATAAGCTATCAGCTTTCTATTATTATTTAAACTTCTATTATTATATAAAATATTTCAAAGTAATAATAATAGTAAGCATTCTATTGGTGAAATAACTTTACCAGTTCTTAAGAGTTTATTTTGATAAAATCAATGTAAATGTATAAAGTGAAATAAAACAGAGGCACCGAGTGCGTCCCTGCGCGCTATCCAATTAGCGATCAGATTAAAGATATGCCCAGGGAGCCATTACCCGGCAAATTAGCCGCCTGCCGGCCGGGCGCGCCTCCCCCGCGCGACTCACAGGCTGTAGCGATTTGGGATTCTTTGTCAATTTATTTATATAACACTAGCTGACCCGCGCCCACTTCGTTGGGCATAACATTAATAATCCCCGAAGCGAGCACGGACGCGAACCGAATTAAACCCGAAGCCATCGCGCGCCGTCCGCTGGTTTGGCCTTCACACTTAGACGATGAGTTTACTTATTTTCATACTAATAAATATGACCTAATGATTGAAATTATTTTATTAATATTAAAAGTTTAATTACCTATACTAATATTAAAAAAAAACTACTTTTTGTAACTTAAATATAAAAGTTAGACATATGCTGTCGTTGACTTTTTTGTAGGCATTTTCAAGCTCCACATCTTTTCTCTAGAACTCAAAAATATATCTTTCATAGTTAAGGCAGTGCTCGTAAGAAACGCTTTCATTCGACCGTTTTTTCTTCGATTCACTTTGCAAAACGGACCACCACGTAAAAGCCTTTTTTATTTTTCGTTTTTTTTATATAACCTATGACACTCAGCAATAATGTGGCTTGCTATTGGTGAAAGAATTTTTAAAATCGGTTCAGTAGATCCCGAGATTACCCCTTACAATTTAACAAATATACAAACACACAAACTTTACTTCTTTATAATATTAGTATAGAATAATAACAAAGCCAGTAAGTACCTTGACTTGGCATACAAGGTAACCGTCATGTGGGATGCTGATTCGACGACCATTGTTCCGATAGTTGTGTCTGCGAATAGCTTGAAAGCGAAGAGTCTCGATCAACATCTTAAGAGGCTCTCGCTTCACGGATGGATCAAGGGCCGGATAGAAAAAGCAGTGATTCTCGACACGGCACGTATTGTTCGGAGATTTATCTGTCTGCAGCCCTAACCACCGGTTTGCTTGAGCCTTGCCTCGCTGCCGGCGGCATACTAGGCTTAAGTTTTTTATAGTATTTATGTTTATTTTATATATCTATATTGTTACATTTAAGAATATCAATTAAATATACATCATAATAATAGGGAAGTGACGACCCCATCGTCCGCTGGTGGGGCATTTAATGCTCCTTAACTGCCATAAATGCTCCATCAGTGCAGCTTGTGGCGAGTCCTCGATGAGTTGCGTCTTTTTATGATTAACATCTAATGTTATTAAATTGTGTGTTACTGGTTTAACGTCGTTAGTTACGAGTATCAAACTTGTTGATTTTGACGGCGACTCTTGGAAACTAGGTCATTTAAAGAATTTAATCAATTGAGTTACTTATACACAAATATATTTCTACAATAGTGTATTTTCCAATCTAACAACCTCCATTTGCGTTAAAATCTAATTTTCTTTTTTATATTTCTTTTATAAATATATTCACATCGCTTATCATTCGCACCACAGACAATCGCTCTCCGTTTCATTCCCGCCTAATTGTTTTAATCGCACCTCCTTACTACGCTCTCTATGTATTGTTGCGCGATTCTCGTATATAATCTATGTAACGAGCACAGTCTGTGGTCGTTGTAAATGGCGCGAGAACGTTTCGGAGCGAATGGATGAAGATATTGAAATGAACGAGAATTAGATTTAAAAATATGATCAATTTTGTAGAATAAACTAACAATGTACGATTTTATTTATTTAAAAGCAATAGTTATCGCAGGGCACGCGATGTAAGAAAGAATATTTGTTATTTTTTTCACACCTTGGGTTTTATTATAGGAGTTTTAGTATGGATTTCTAAGTTTTTTCGAAGTTTAATATAGCATTCTAAACAGTGAAACAAAAAGACAATCAAATCTTTCCTCTTTATAATATTGTATAGTCATTATAAATATTGACGACGTATTTTACCAGCAAATCTCCGATAGGAAATAATCTATACAAATACATAAAATTGGAGTGTCTGTTTGTAATATTAAAATAACCGCTTTCTACTACATACATATATATGAATGTATATACGATACACAAACCAAAATACATATTATTAAAATTTTTGTCTGTCTGTCTGTCTGTTTGTTCCAGCTAATCTCTGGAACAGCTGGACCGATTTGGACGGGATTTTTACTGGCAGATAGCTTATGTAATAAGGAGTAACTTAGGCTACTATTATTTTAGAAAAAAAAATTCAAAAACAAAAAACAATTATGAACAAATTTTTTTATAACATTCCACGCGGACGAAGTCGCGGGCACAGCTAGCATACGATGTAATACGTGGCTCCAATAAAGTCTAGAATTATGACAATAAACTATATGTGCCGTTTAATAATTATTTCATTTTTAATTGTCGGCTCTGGTCTACGAATCGAATGTGTCAGGTTCGATCTTGACATGTACCAATGTGCTTTACGTTATTCGAATTTCATATGAACGAATCATGAGGCAAGCCGCATAAACCATTTATTGTACGCTTAGAAAAATGCATGAAATCGCATACCCCGAGAACTATTGGTTATATGCACTCTTCCCCAGAAGGGCGCACGACTACCAACTAAAGACTTCAGTGATCCCCCCCCCCCCCCACTACGCTTGGGCACAAGCGCTTCGCTTCATCCCGAAGGAGACTATTAGCCGTCAAAGGACGTTGCTCAGGGTGCACCACGTGGAAGTTATCCCAGCCATCACCCCAGCCTGCATACACCTTATTTTATTGTTTATTTATTTAAGGTGGGTTAAAACATGCATTAAATTGCATACCCGCGAGTCGAGTTATGTAGGGCTCTACTCCCCAGAAGGGGGTAGGCCTACCCACTAAAAAACCCATCGCTCCAACAGGATACACGCCTTTGACGCGAGCGCTAATCCCCAAGGAGAGCTGCGTCACGCCGGGGCAGAGCGCATCGATCCCGAAAGAGAGCAGCATCGCACTCCAACGTGAGCGCATCATCCGTGAGGAGTGCAGCATCGCGCCCTGGCGAGACCATGGGAACCCTTTCGGACAACTACCACAACCCCGCCAGCGTGTGGCGACTAGCGCCCACTCAGAACCGCCTCAAGGGCCGCCAGACTCCTCCGACAACCTACGCCAATAACTAGCCCTGAAAAGGGCTCATCTCTTTGGGGCGAACCCCGCCAATATTATTTTTTAACGAGGTTTCCTTCTTCGTGGCCGCCGGTAGCCCCCGCCATTTTTGGCTCGCGGCGGCCGAAGCCAGTACCCCCCATATCATACACCTGCGAAGAAATTTAAAGTTGTATGTTGTCAACCAATCTGCGAAAGCCCAGCGCAGTTGATTAAGGCCTAATCGCTCTGAATTAGTTGAGGTATTTTTTATTATTATATCTAATGTACTTAAATCATCTTATATATAAAAATGAATCGCAAAATGTGTTGGTAAGCGCATAACTCAACAACGCCTAGATCAATTTTATTATCTTCATAATTTAGAAATTACTAAGATGACGATTAAAAAAAAGTATGTTGTATGTATTTTTAACTAGTTGGTGCCCGCGACTTCATCTGCGCATTATTAGCATTTTGAGTAGCTTATACGTGGCGTTAATCTTTATATACTGTAGCCTATGTATTACTCTGATGTATAAGCCTTTTTAAATTTAGAAATGACACATTTTTGACACGTTTGATTTTTTATTATTTTCGTTTAGAACAATATAATTTACCTTTTATGACCTATATAGTACAACATATAAATAACATAACTCATTAAAAATAATATAAAAAAAAAATAATTAACCACAGTGTTTTTGATATTCCTCAAAAGTCTGCATCAATCACACAACCTTTAAATACTACGTCGCAGTAGCTACGCTTAAAACTACGGCGTAGCACATTGTGACGTGAAATGCATCCTAGACACAACCTAGCTCTCCTAATGAGATTACGAATGCCATTATTTTTTAAGTGACACAGGTAAAACAAAACATATTTTTATATGCATAAAAACATATTTGTATATATTTACCTTGGGAGAGCCATGCTTCTTCACGAATTGGGCCGGCTCGACCGGAGTGATACCACGGCTTCACAGAAAACCGGCGTAAAATAGCGCTTGCGCTGTGTTTCGCCGAGTGAGTGAGGGTACCGGAGGCCCAACCCCCCCTTCCCCCCATTATTCCCTTTTTAAAAGGCCGACAACGCATCTGTCACTCCTCTGGTGTTGCGGGTGTCCATGGGCAACGGTTATCGCTTACCATCAGGTGATACGTTTACCCGTTTCATATCCTATAAAAAAAAAGAAAAAGAAATATTTTCCTCCAAATCATCCTACATCTACCAAATGGTACATATCATATTTTATGACATTACTTATCATATCATATTTAATTAAAAAATACAGCAATATGTTCATAAAAAGACCTAAAAAAGTCAAATTTTTAAATCAAATCAAATTAAATCGAAATAATCTTTATTCAACATAGACCTTTACAGGCACTTATTGA
This sequence comes from Scirpophaga incertulas, assembly GCA_036419045.1. Taxonomy (NCBI): domain Eukaryota; kingdom Metazoa; phylum Arthropoda; class Insecta; order Lepidoptera; family Crambidae; genus Scirpophaga; species Scirpophaga incertulas. The sequence goes on from CM071636.1 coordinate 23,260,013, forward strand.
CGTCAACAGACAAAACAAAAAAAAAACAAAGCTTAAAAAAAACATAAACCTTGTCCGTACGTACGAATAAGGAAAAAAGAAAAAAATAAAAAAAATTGACTCGACATCTGTTCGGAAATTGGGAGAGCCTTCTCGAGAAAAACAGGCAAGAAACTCTGAATGTCTATTTTTTTTCCTCTTTTCAATGTTAATTATTATATCTAATAATATAATATAAAAATACAATATAGTATACGATATACAATCATACCTAATACGATTACAGTCGTATGTATGTTTACATACACATATAAAAATAATACAATATTATAAATAATGTTGTTACCAAACATGGCTCTATGAATAGTGTCCCTATTCCCAAATACTGTGATCATTTAGATAGTCACTTACTTTATAACAACCTTTACTCATGAGTGTCTTTTTGATATGTATTTTAAATTATATAAAGGCAAATCAATGACACTTTGCGGAAGTTTGTTAAACATAGATATACATTTCCCCAAGAACGAACAGCTAGTTTTATGGAGTCTGAACATTGTAACGGCAAATAGTAAACCAAATCATTCATATTCTGTATTTTTATTAAGGAAGAGCAAACAGATACAAAATACAATTATATAGAAAATAATACGACAAAAATTGGTAATATTGTAGCCCACAACGCTATCCGCGTATTAATTAATTGACAATTACACAAACACACAGTCGCCAGCCGCTGGATAACATTGACAATCAATATTTCAGTTGTGGAACAAAGCGGCTCACAAAACAATACAATACTATCTAAATAACTAAAATAACAAGTATAGTTAAATAACAAACAGATCAACAACCCTGCAGAGAGAGCTCTTCAAAAATTGACTTTGTTTTATTAACTATTTTTTTAAATAACAAAATAAAACTACCTCTTTAATAAATTCGCTATATTCATTCGACTTAATTTGTCATAAATTTTTCACTTAATATTCATTACCGGCATTAATGCGATATACGGGTTATGTCATGCATTTCTTTCTCAATGGATCAAAATTTCAAATTACGAGTATGTTTATTTTAGAATCTTCATACGAGTATTGGCTTGTAATTCTATTTAATTGAAAATTCAATCTACAGGTAAACTACGATTTTTAATTCGAGTCAGTAAAATGACAAGTGCAACTGTCACTGATACAAAAAAGGGTGACCCACTACAACCCACTACAATAGTGATGTTCGGCAATCAATAGATTTAGACATTTAGTCATGCTTTATTTTATTAGGTATCAAAGCGTTTTTTTATTGTAAATATGTAATACTAGCTTTCTGCCCGCGGCTTCGCCTGCGTGGATTTCAGGATTGGGTTCTATAAGAGGGTTAAGGTCATACTTTTGCCCACCGACCACATATGCGCGGAAGTCGGTTTATGGCGCGAAGGTTTTATCGCGCTTCCCGTGGACTATCGTTTTTCCGATAATAAAAAATACCGCAAAACCTTGCTCAAGAATCACTCTATCTATTGATGAAAACCCATGAAAATCTGTGCAGTAGTTTTTGAGCGAAGCCTTTAATGCGCATCCCGTAGGATCTGTCGATTTTTCCAGGATAAAAAGTAGCCAATGTTACTCGGATGTGGCTTTCCAAAGGTGAAAGAATTTTTTGAAATCGGTCCAGATAGTTTCGGAGCTATTCATTTTTACAAACAAAACAAATCTTTCCTCTTTATAATATTATATAGTATAGACATACCATATTAAATAATATGATTTGTGACACATGACACTGGAAATGTCATTTTACTGACTCGAATTGAAAATCGAACTTTATGTAGTAGTTTCTCACAAATTCATTTCATACGTTACAGTACTTGGCGAACAATTGAAGATCGTTAAGACCAGTCACCTTAACGAAGAACGAATCGTGTGTAAACAAGCATTTGTATTTATATCAAACTAGCGGACCGACAAACTTCGTCCTGTCAAAAAGATTTGTAAAGTGGCAGTTATTTGTTCCTACTTATTTTATAGATAAAACATTATCCCGCTTTTCTGTTGAAATTTTTCCTGTATCTTCTTTGCTATAAACCTCACGGAGCCCGAGACCTTTCCAACGAATGCAAAACCGTGGAAATCGGTTCGTGCGTTCTGGAGTTATAGCGTCAGGAAGGAAAACCCGACTTATTTTTATATAGTAGACTACAAAGGAGATCGTTACATAATAATTTAAACTATTTATAACCATTATAGTTAATCGATTAAATTGGTCTCGCAGGTAGAACTTAATAACATTTTATCAAAACATAATAAGAACATTTTATCAAAATGTTTTTTTTTTTTGTTTGAGAAGTTGGTCGAACTTGGTTCAATTTTGTCAATGGCGTCCTTGAAAAAACCATGTAAGTCTTAATTTTGCATTAAGTAAAAATAAAGTAAATACTCATTTTAATACCGAGTATGTACTTCAGATACATAAAGTTTGTTTTATTAAATAAATTAGTGGTACCTACACTGGTTTCAAGGTATCGCCATTTCTGAGGTCCCTGGCTCGAGTCCTAGTGGCGGCAGATATTTGTGTGATGAATGCGTAAATTTATACATGTATAATATATGTATGTCTATCTGTTAACCTAGATCCCATAACACAAGCCTTACAGAGCTTATTTTGGCCTAGGTTAATTGGTGTGAGTGTAAGAAATATTTATTTATTTAATTTATAGAATTTTATAGGTGATACGTCAGAGAACCAAAGTCATCGACATAGTCCACAGGATTAGCAAACTGAAGTGGCAGTGGGCTGGCCATGTTAGCCGTAGAACCGATGGCCGTTGGGGCAAACGTGTTCTAGAGTGGATACCGCGAAACGGCAAACGTAGTGTAGGACGTCCTCAGGCAAGGTGGAGTGATGATTTGCGCAGGACGGCTGGCAGGAGCTGGATGCGAGAAGGCGAAAATAGATCTCAGTGGCGTACACTCGAAGAGGCCTATACCCAGCAGTGGACGAAGAGGGGCTGATGATGATGATGATAGAATTTTACCTACAAAGATATGGTATAATTCTGTCGCGTAGCGGAAGGCTACGGCTTGGGAGGGTTCTTAGTAGTCAATGCTCAAACTACAGTTGGCTGCTTGAGGTTGGTTTATTTAAACGATTTTACAAAAGGTATAAGTAATAAGAAAAAGAAAAGTCTGAAACATATATAAAAAAACTATTGTAAAAAACTATAAAATACATTGGTTCTCTATGTCCGATAGAAAATTTAAATTATGCGAACTTATCCTACAGCATTCCGTGTAGGACTCTTTCTTGAAATTTTTAATAAATCAATATAATTCCAATATAATAAACAGGTAGTATTTTATGACATTGTTATATAAATTTGATTCGATTTGTACAAAAGCGAAACATAGAGTGAGTCAGCCTTATTTTGCTTTGGCAGATGACATATTTCGAATTTTGACTGACAACCAAAGTCATAAACGAAAGAAATAAACCGGCCAGGATTCCCATGAGGATTCCTAATATCATAGACAATGCTTACCGATGGTGAACCATAGGCAACATAAGACATGTAACGGCTATACCGTTACAATTCTCAAAAAGTGTCGAATTTATCACTCGCCTACTGTACCTGCATAATGAAATTAAAACAAAAGATTAGGTAACATGCAAATCCAATTTACCTGAAATTTCCCCGTGGCTTATCCGCGATCACTTAGAGTCACTTAAAGTCACTTAGCGTCAATTTGTGCGGCAGATAGTGCTATCAGGCTAAAAGCGCGGTGTTTACTGTGTACACTGCTACTGAACACACACTGGCTATGTTTTTTGTTGTACGTTTATCAATGAAGGGTGCAGGATATATCTACAAAAGGGCTTGCCAAAAATATTTGGTTGTAGACTCTTACAAATAAACTAATTCTTGATTTTCATTGGAAAATACAGTATTTGTTGATATTTTGCACGTTTTGCACGAATACTACCATGAATGATAATATGGCAAATATAGTATAATATAGTACAGTAAACGTCACGTCAAGTTTTACATTTGTACTACGAAATCTGTAATTATTGCAAGCAGCATAAAGTGGCTCAAATGGACAAACAGTACAATATGATACGATCCTTAATGCCCACTTAAAAGTATTACAACATTTTTTTTCTACAGTGTTTTGTCCATAGCAGCATTGATGGCAGTACAATAAATATTTTGACCATAGCAGCATCGCCTGATGGTAAGCGGTTACCGTAACCTATGGACACTTGCAACACTAGGGCTATCACTCGATATATATAATATATATTATATATATAATATTATATATAATATATATATAATATAATATATATATACTAGCTTTCTGCCCGCGGCTTCGCCTGCGTGGATTTCGGGATTGGATCTACAGAGGGTTTAGGGTCATAGCTTTTGCCCACGGCTACATATGCGCGGAAGTCGGTTTATGGCGCGAAGGTTTTTATCGCGCTTCCCGTGGGACTATCCGTTTTTCCGAGATAAAAAAATCTGCAAAACCTTGCTCAAGAATCACTCTATCTATTGATGAAAACCGCATGAAGATCTGTGCAGTAGTTTTTGAGCGAAGCCTTTATTGCGCATCCCGTGGGATCTGTCGATTTTTCCGGGATAAAAAGTAGCCTATGTACTCGGGGAGAATGTAGCTTTCCAAGGTGAAAGAATTTTTGAAATCGGTCCAGTAGTTTAAGCGTGAAGAGGTAACAAACAAAACAATAAACAAACAACAAACAAACACACTTTCGCATTTATAATATTAGTTGGGATATATATATTTATATATATTTAATATATTGCGGGCAGTCGCAGGTAGAAAGCTAGTTTGTTATAAGGCATTAGTATGGTTCGTTAAATATGAAGTCCAAACCCCGCCTAAGAGACATATTTTTCTTACGTTACTTTGCGAAATCAGATTTAATAGCTTTAGAATACCCAAACCCTTATAACCAAAACTCGGGCTAAGTTTTGTCAGTAGATCATCCGGATCAAGCCGTCTCGGTCGGTCTGGAGTCCGACTAACCAGCGTGGCACTCTGTTGGCACATACGCCCAAACCGAAACAAATTCCTGCAGTCATCATCACTACTAATCATCATCAATCATCATCATCATCAATCATCCCTACTAATATTGTAAGCGTGAAAGTTTGTGTGGATGGATATTTGTTACTCTTTAACGTAACACTACTGAATGGATTATAATATTTTTTTTCCCACGGGGATGGTAGTAAATCCTCATAAAGGGTGCGCTACTATTGTAGTCGTCTTAATAACCCCATGGTGCGACCTTACACCGGATACCACCCGCGCCCGGTCTGCGGCGGGTGGTTATGTTGGACTCTAGCAGAAGGCTAGCCTATCAACTAAACACCACCTACAAGCCTTTGGTCGGGCAGTAGGCCTTATAGACAGATAGATAGATAGAAGCTTCCTGGATGGTAGGAGCATTAAAGTCGTCGTTGATGGCTGCTGCTCGAAACCATGCCCATAAATGCTGGCGTTCCACAAGGTTCGGTGCTCTCCCCAACACTGTTCATTCTGCACATCAACGATTGTTGTCCATTGAGAACATACATTGTTATGCAGATGACAGCACGGGTGATGTGCGGTATACCAACCACCAGAACGTCCCCCGGATGTCGCTACATGGAAGACGGTTGCAACTTGTGTCTGAAGTCGAGGACTCTCTAGGGCGAGTCTCGGAATGGGGTGCAAAGAACTTAGTCAAATTCAACCCCACGAAGACACAAGTGTGCGCGTTCACTGCGAAGAAAGACCCATTTATCGTAATGCCTCAGTTTCAAGGTCACGAGTCGCTCTTCGTATGTCCGAGTCTATTGGGATTCTAGGAAATTTCAGCCACAGCGCAGTTCGGGAGTCATTTGGAGGACAACGCCAAAATGGCAAGTAAAAAATTGGGTGTTCTCAACAGAGCGAAGCGGTACTTCACGCCCAGTCAGCGTCTGATGCTTTATAAAGCTCAAATACGGCCGCATATGGAGTACTGCTCTCACCTCTGGGCTGGAGCCCCCAAATATCAACTCGACCCTCTTGACTCCCTGCAAAGGCGTGCTTTCCGTATCATCGGTGATCCCAATATTACGGCCTCAACAGAGACCTTGGAGCAGCGGAGAGACTTTGGCTCTCTGTGTGTTCTCTATAGGCTCTTTAACGGAGAGTGCTCTGAGGAATTCGCAATGGTGCCTTTGTCACCTTTTTACCATCGCACCACCCGCCACCGCAGTAGAGTTCATCCATATCACCTGGAACCGATCGTGTCTAGTACAGTTCGGTTTCAGCGTTCATTCCTTCCGCGTACATACAAACTCTGGAATGAGCTCTCAGCTGCGATGTTTTCTGAGCGCTACGATATGTCTAACTTCAAACGAGGCTTAAAAAGAGTATTACTCTACAGGTAGGCAGCAGCTCAGCTGTGCCCCTGGCACTGGAGATGTCCATGAGCGATGGTTACCACTTACCATCAGGTGGGCCATTTGCTCGTCTGCCACCGTACGGAATAAAAAAAAATCTTTATTTGGTCTACAAATACACACCACACAATAAGTAAAAGAACAGAACAGGCAGACAGAAAAAATCAGAGATATAACTTATCAATAACAACAATTAAATACAATATTACAATTATAGCATACAAAAAATTATTAAACACAACATTACTTAAATATAACTTTACAATTAACATGATCTCAATCCTGTATGCCGTGTGTTGCGTCTGAATACTGCAGCAACACAAAAAGGCCATAACTCAGCGTCAATATTTCCTCATAAAATATGAGCAAATCGCTGGTTTTCTGTTACAGCCTATTATCGGTTTTGAACTAAAGCGCCCGCCCTCCAGAGCGGTGGGCGGTGAATTTTAATAAAACTGTACAATATGGTTATACGTCAAAATAGCACATAGGCTACAAATTATAAAGACACGCCACGCAAATACAAGCAACTCGAAATACTAATCTTGTGCAGATGAAATCGCGAGCACCAACTAGTACAAAATTCACTAGATCACTGCGTCAAACATGATTTTAAATATTGCTTTCATTGATTAATTTAATTACAACCAGCTAAATTAAAGATTTATCAATATTTGTAGCATACCCCTACCCCCTCCCGCCCCGCAATACCCCCGACTTCGACTTCGAATCACCTACGAGCCGCACTACAGCTACGGACGGACGTAGACAGCAAAACACTTAAACGCTTGCGCCCGCCAATAGCACTGTATAAGGAAATGTAAAAAAAAAGACTAACACAAACAAAAAAGAGTGCGGATCAAAGAGTCCGTAGAAAACCAAAAGGAGTTAAAAAATATATATATACTAGCTGACCCGTGCCCACTTCGTTGGGCTTAATATTAATAATCCACGAAGCAAGCACGAACGCGAATCGAATTAAACCCGAAGCCCGTTTTTTCTCCGATTCACTTTGCAAAACGAACTACCACGTAAAAGCCTTTTTATTTCTCGGTTTTTTATATAACATATGACACTCAGCAATAATGTGGCTTTCTATTGGTGAAAGAATGATTAAAATCGGTTCAGTAGATCCCGAGATTAACCCTTACAATTTAACAAATATACAAACACACAAACTTTACTTCTTTATAATATTAGTATAGATATTTGTAGCGTCAGATAATTTAAGATTCAATGTGCATTATTTAAATTATTATAAAATTATACATACTATACTCACACCTCTTTCCTATAGAGGTAGGCAGAGATCACAGTCTTCCACCTGCTACCTAACATACTTCCCCAGATTCCTCGACTTTCATTATTTCCTTCCTTCAGTAAATATACTGAAATATACCTCTTTGGTCCAAGTATGTTTGTCTAGCTAGCCCATCTCCTACCACGCCTAATGACCCTATACCGCGAACGCCGAGGTGACGCCTCTCCGTCTGGGGGATTGTCCAAGTGCCAATCCCCCCCTTGGCGTTGGCTCGACCAGTTTTAGGTCAAGCCGAGCCGGAGCTCATGGCGATAGGATCGCGTAAACGCACTTCGCCAGGTGCCCCGCATGGGCCCAGAGAACACCGGGGGGCTTTAGTGGCTAGGCCGGTCCTCTCAGACCGGAGAGCCCCACACATAACCGCCTTGCCAGCGCGGCGTCATGGTGCACAAGGAGCATTTCCCATCGTAAAAAAAGGTCATCTCCTACCAACTGACCCATTCATATTTGATTCATAAAGGACATTGTTCAATTTTGGCCTAAGAACCGATGTGAATATAAATTATACTATAATTTTTATTTATTTTTGTATTATTTGAAACATATTTTAGTATTTCACGGACACTTCAAATAAATAAATTCCAAATAAAAAGTTGGGTCACAATTATTGATGCCGTATAAAATGTTTTCCGTCAGCCAGTGCTGCCAGTTTCGGAAGTTTTCGCGATTTCGGTAAACACGGATCGAATTGAAAACCTTCTCCTTTTTGAAGTCGGTTATTAAAATTAGTTGATAACACTTTATTCATTTAAATACCTAATTGACTAGCTAGAAAAAAAAAACTAGTATTATATATTTTTTAAGCGAAATCGCGAATTTTTAGCTTTATTTTCTATGCGTTTCATGGTTTTATTCTAACAACTTTGGCTTGATTACGGACTCCGATTACATTGCGTAGGTACTTGGTAGACTCGGATGTGTGTAAAGGACTGGATTTTGTAAAATGATAATTGTCAAAGAATTATCTTACACTTGACTAGGTACTATCTCTTTTCCTAGTATCTAGTACAGTAGTCCCTTCCTAGTTCTAGAAGAGAACATATATAGCTGTACACAGTATTGTTAATATTACTTTGATATTACTACTCTGATATTTCACGCAAGGTTGGTTATTTTTTATTTATAACCTCAAAATATTAAGTTTTTTCGAGATTATTTTAGTTTCCTGAAGTGTCCGTTCGTGAAAACTTATTTCATAGGATTCCATATAATTTTAAGAGTTTATATAAGTCACTTTCGATTCGAACGGTTCTTAGGCAGAATATGTATGGAGCCGGAGCAATGTCCTTTCTTTTCCTCTTTCTACATGTCCAAATAGAAAGAAAGAAAAAACATTTATTGACTCGCACAGACATACAACATTACAAATAATAAAATACAATAAATAGTTTAAAATAAAATATAGACATGTGCCAAGCCAAAAGGTTCCTACCTCAGCATGTGCTTTGCGCCATATATGATGCCGCAAAGCGCTGATATTCTGGCAGGGCCTTTCCATTTGTGACGTACGGGAAACAATAAATAATACACAATTATATATTAATTGATAAATATACATTATTAATATTATACATAACTTGACATGATAAAAGTATATGATAGTACCTACTATAAAAATTAAAAATAAAATTATATATAAATGTGATATTTTGGTGGTAGTAGTGGCGTTAGGACCATCATATACATGCTTGTGTTTGCGTCCAGAGTCGTTTCGAATATTTAATCTGTGGTGCCATTTTATAGTGTATTCCAAAAGTAGGGTAATACCATTTGTTATTTTCAATTTATGTTTGTTAAATTTGAGTTCTTAGTGTTAGTTATTTTTAACATATTATTTACTTATATTAATATTATAATATACTAGCTGACCCGGCGAACTTCGTACCGCCTTAGCGTAGCTTTGATGCACTACTTTATTTTGTATAGTTGACCTATCTTAGGTATGAGTACCTATTCAATTTAAACTGGAATCTATAATATCCTCCATATATAAATTTCCGAACAAACGATGCTCTTTTAATATAGTCTATGGCTGTGAATGACGTTGACATTCGTATAAAAAAAAAATTGACATTCGTAACGCGCGTTTTTTAAAATATGCAAAATTAAATGTATACTTTTCAATATTTCTGAGAGATTTTCTTAATATTTTTTTCCGTAAGAACCATCCTTGGACTTCCACAAACATTTTAAAAAAAGAATTATCGAAATCGGTTCAGCCGTTCACACGTGATGCCGTAACAACGCGAAATGGGTTTCATTTTTATATATATAGACTTGTTACGTGATTAAGCTGATGGCCTATGGCCAATGCTTTAAATAATTTTAAAAAAAAGATATAGTGTATTCCAATCACAGAGTAATATGAGAATTCCCTTCTAGATTTTTGTCACTTCACACTACATCTTCTTTCACACCACACATCTTTCATCACACTATTTCGCTACTTATCTATCATCGTCACTCAGCCACTTCCCTCAAAGCTCTCATTTTCATTGCATCAATCTTGCTTTTATCATTCTTTTGCTACACCCAACGTTGACTCTTTACATAAGCGTAACGACCAAGATAGCTCCATTTAAAATCATGAAACATATCTATTACTCTATGTTCATCTTTTGCACGAAATATTTTATCGATATGAAACTAAAATCTGTTACCTATAGCCTCAGTTGAGCCAGCTTAAGCCCTCAGCAAATACGCGTGAATAATGGGAGATAAGATTAGACTATGATCGAGCAGTTTATAATACAGTTTGTCTCGTTGACATGTGCAAACAATGACGGCGATTAGTACTTTCCCACCTTTAAAATAGTTTATGTTTATTTTTAATGCTTTTATTATTGGTTTCTCATAACATACATACATACACTCACGCCTTTTTCCCACGGGGGTAGGCAGAGATTACGTCTTTCCACTTGCTACGGTCTTTACATATCTCTTTCGCTTCATCTACTTTCATAACATTCCTCATACATGCTCGACGATTGCGGGTACTTCTGACCTGGCCTTTTTTGAGGACACTTTCGATTTGTTCGAAATATGTTCGCCTAGGTCTTCCTCGTCCCGTATCTCCACTCACTCCAGCTTCATAAATCATTTTGGTCAGTCTACTTTCATCCATCCGTTCCACATGCCCAAACCACCCAAGCATCCCTTTCTCTATTCTTGTCACGATATCCTCTTTCAAACCACATTTCTTCCTAATCACTTCATTATACAATCTGTCACTCAGTTTTACTCCTGCCATACTCATAAAATGGATCCTTTTGTAGTTTTATATCACGCCGAAAGGAAACTGATTTTAAGGATAGTAATTAAGAGGCTTCAAGATGGCAGGTGACCGGAATTACTTCCATAGCCCGGTTCTCATTACACTAAAATCGAAATACAATAGTCCACAAACGTTTTGATCAGTAATGGCATTAGTTTCTGTGCATCTAACTGGGTCTTTAGCTGCATTTCTCATTGTACAGATGGAGATTAGACTCAGTTGGTACACTCCACGCATATTTTCATTAAATTTGTACGCGCTGGATCTGTATCTCCGCGCACGCCTTATAAAGAACCGTTTCTTATAAAAACGCGTGGTATTAAGTTTCATAACAATATATTTTATAAGGTAATCTGGGTATCTCAAAGAACCAGGCCATGCAATACCTAAAAACTCGCCTTCTTAACTAAGCGAAAGCAGACTGGCACAGTACGTCCGGGATGACACACTCAAAAGCACTAATCGAACCATACTCTCGCAAACGCACTGACGAGCTATTAAAGCTTAACAGGAGTAACCTGAGCGTGATGGTTAGGGCTTTGACCGGCCACTGCAAGTTGAATAGACACCATGAAACTTAAGGACACTGACACATGCAGATTCTGCGAACAAGAGCGTGAAACACCAATACACCTCTTGTGCTACTGTGAACCGCTGATTCACAAAAGAAACAGACACCTGGGGAAACACATCCTTGACCCAGATGAAATAAAAACAATCCGAACTGGGAAAATCCTATCTTTCTTGGTCAGTGCCCAGTTAAGGGAGCTACTGTAGGGCCTACATAGAACCTACATAGGAGGCTGGTCACAATAGATCTTAATAGGTCGCAGTGATGCATAACAGCCCCGACTTACACACGAAATAGAAACGACACGAAATAAGGTAATCTGACAAATTATCTAAATAGGTAGAATATTTTAACACCTTAATTGCTACAAAGGCAAATGAATTTTGTTATAGAATAATATTTATTTATAGAGATTTGTATTTATTTGTTTATTTTCTATCACTTAATACCTTATATCTCTCTCAAATTTCAGAAGCAGACACGTTTAAGCTCTTTGTCACCCGATAGCTGAGTGCGTGTCGATGTATAAGTTGTGAAGGAACTGAAGGACTAAAAGACAATCTAAACAAGGTCATATGCATTGGTGCACCAACATGAAAGTTCTGTCATTCCATTGAGAAATATTAATTATAGAGCGCTGGAATTCTTTAAGAATCAAGTACATGCTCACCTGTTTCTGTACCTACTTTTCGAAGACCCTTTTTTGGTCTTTCTCAAAATACGTGTGTATAGTCTTGATGTCAATTTAAAGTCTAAATTTTTCGATTAGATGTTTATTCCTTGAATATTTACAATTCCGTCCTAAAACGATTTGTCATCCGTCCAGTCTCTCCTCCTTCTTTTTTCCTTTATCCGTCAAGTCCGTCTATTTTTAAAAGGTTGTCAAAAATACGTCATGTCCAAGTAAGAAGGCTGGACGTCGCCGCGACAACGTGAACATTCATAGAGTCGGCTCTTCGCCAGTTTGTTAGTAATTTCATTGTTTAATTCTTGGTTCCCGATGCGCATAAATTAAAACTAAACGAATCTCTGAACGTATTTTAAATACATTTATAAAAATTTATTTATTTTCATAAGAATTATAAAGCTTTATAATAATGTTGCAATTTATAAATCAAACACGAGAATTAGAAATGGGCTTGCCGTTCCATCGGAGAGGCTGCAGAAAATTATAGGCATTTTTATGCGGAAAGGCATACTTTTTTATACAGATTAATCTATTATCAAAAATACTCTTTATATTATAGTTATACTTCATATATAAGTCTGCTTCAATAATATTATATAACTTTTTGAATTATTCAATTTGGACATTGAAAATGTTAGTTATTTGAAAAATGTCGCATGGTCGGCGCTCACGCCGTTCGGTTAAACGGCACCTCAATAATACAATAAGAAACGTAGGCGTTCTTCATTTTACTCTTTTTTAATGACCCCACGTAAAAATGAATAAGTATGTATGGTTGACTGTATGTGTGTGTGTGTAAAAAATTATAACTTTTGAAATATTAGTCTAATGCCCGTGCGAAGCCAGGGCGGGGTGCTATACCTAACACACATACAGCATACTAATAAAACATATGACGTGTAAGGTACTTGCTATAAGTTTCATCACACAACAGTTATTGCTATCAGATATCAACCTAAAAAGCAAATAATTCACACTTAAGCTGACATATCGCTGACAGCTGTCAAGCACGTCTGTGTGACAAATGTCGCGGCGCCAAATTGGGAGGAAATTACCGTATGATTCATCTGTAGATTGTCAATAACGTCGTCGCTGCGAGATAAGATTATTTAATTTTGATAGAATCACTTATTTACTTTTATATATCAACTAGCGACCCGCCCCGGCTTCGCACGGGTGCAACTTTTTTGATGAACTTTTTAAAGTAGATAATACTGTAGTACATTATTTTGGTCTATCTCGTAGGGTTCAGCCAGCGTTTTTGCAATATAAGCGTAAAAAACGTGCTTATTTACGACATCACATTAGAAACCTCTAAATTTAACAGTGTTTCTCTACTATTATCATGTATAAATTTATTATATATATCCTTTAAGAATCACTTTATCCTTAAAAACGCATCAAAAAGTGTTGCGTATTTTTAAAGATCTAAGCATACAGACAGACAGACAGACGGCGGATAGCGACTTTGTTTTATACTATGTAGTTATAATAGTCTGTACTCTTTCTATTTGTGCTATAAAGCATTTTATTCCAACTTGACAATCAAATACTCGTCTATTATTATGGAGACCTGCTGTCAATATAGATTGTGTTTTTGTACTACAAAAAAGAAGAGTTCGCGTAAACCAAAAACCAAGGGATTCTCTGAATGTTCTTACTTAAAGAAAATTCATATACTGACCTTAGCAGATAAATACATTTATGAAAATATAATTAATGTTCCTATGAAACTTTCGAATACATTTATTATACACGACAAATAAAAATTTACTTGCTCTTCAACAAGTAAGTACTACTACAAAAAAAATTGAGACTCTTTTATTGCGAAATGCATAGGCTTTTACAAGAAAATTCCAGATAGTGATTCAGAGATTTTAATCTATAGTCAGTGATATTCTTATCACAAATGGTTATTATATTATTCTTTCCAGTACAAGGTATCTCGCCGTAGACTTGTGAGCCAATGGCATAGCATCGTTGACATGCAAATGTGTTTTTGTCATGGCTGAGCTTTTTCCGCTGAGCAAAATGCATCGAATTGCATACCCTGAGAGCCGGTGGTTTTGTGGGGCCCTCTCTGGGGCATTACGCCTGGGTGCAAACTTATGTTTTAATGGAGGTTCTCTGACAACGCACCCCAAGGCATCCTGGGCTATATTGACCTGGAGCTGTGTCGTGTTGCGGTCCGCAATCATGTCCTTGCTTACCGAGGCAGTAAAATACTATCGTTTCATTTTGAATTAAGTTTCTGTACTTAAATTAATTATTGATTAGAAGCTGGTCTCCGAAGCTTCGTCTGGTTTAAGAGATTAAACTGTTGAGTTAGTTATTAGAGTGATAATTAATGAGTGTATGAACACAACTTCCATTATCAAATATCAACACAAAAAAAATGAGTGTGACCATAGCTTTTCATTATTACAAAACCATTTACCAACACGAAAGTTTGCTCCTTGATCTAGGCTACGGAAAAGGCTACGAGAAAACAAAGAAACGTAGAAGATATGATTGTGATAGCCTTCGGTTTTTGATGCAAAACTATATTATCCTTGTTACAGGGCTACTTGAACGCCAAATAAAACTGGTGTTCAGGAAATATCCTGTATGTTAAACTGCTACTGCTAGCTTAATTACTTAAATTAGCCCTGAAAGCTCTACTTTTTCTTCTCCACGTCAGTCAAATATCTAGAGTTTACTGAGCAGAGACTGACATGGAATATATTGAGAATATAATTCTATAAGAACAATTCGTTTTGGTAATTAGCAGTCGAGTCAAACACCCGGGCGACCGCGTCGTCGGTGGGCAGACGATATAACCGACATAGCTGGAGTCACAAAAATGGACATGCCACGAAGGGTAAAATAAATAATAGTACATACAAACACATATAATATGTAATTGTCAACAATATTTTTTTTTTAATTAATTATCTAAGTTAGTAGTAGTAGTCTAGTATAAAATATCCAAGTTAAGTGTAAAATGAAATTTTTAATTATTGCATGTACACAATAAAATGTATTTTAATTTTGTTTTTGCTAAATTTCTTCATTGGGAATTAAAAGGCTATTATTATTAATTAGCAGTCGATTAGCAGGGAATAAATTGATACAAAAACCTAAAATCACCCTTTGTCTTGTCTGGCACAAAAAGGCTAAGTGACCTTCGCCCATCATCATCATTGGTCCATTTCGTTCGTAACAACAAAAACCGCAACAAATACCCAATGAACGGTCTAATAACAAAACAATGTAAAAGTTAGCTCGCATAAAAATTACAGACTATCTCTCTCTTGTACAACAGATTTTTGTATATATGTTGTATGGGGGACATATACAGCCTCGAGATATATATCGGATCTGTATAATTGATATTTTAAAAGCTTTAATAAATACTTTAATGTATTGTTTTATAGAAAGGTATATTACGACATGATATTAAAATAAATTAATGTTCTTTATTCAGAATCCTATAACTATATTCCATCGGGGCTCCAAGAAACAGTTGTAAGAGAATCTCCTAATGATGCTAGTCGAGTCGAGTAGAGTAAAGCGGAGTATCGACTGCTTGCATACTGAGAATTGAGTTAGCTTGGGTCACGCAAAGCCCCCTAGCTTTCTCACTCCATAAAGCACAGGGTATCAACAACCTGTTAATGTTTGCCCGTCCAGCCGTGCGACCGCGGTTATCGCGAAAACACACAAACACGCGAACGCAAACACATTATACACCACAGATAACGCCTGTGGGAACATAATTGCCGGGCAATGTTTGGCCACATGTACAATATTTGGGTATATTGACCTTATATTTGGCTGTATGCGCGATCACCTTTGCTTACGTCATAAAAATAAAAAGTCAATTTTGGAGCAAAACTGTCAAATAAGAATGAGTGCCGCCGTTTAAAGGAAAATGGCATGTCGAAATGCAAGAACACCTTCCAACCAAGCCTTGGTATTGGAAACTATCAAGCCCAACGCGTAAATTTATTGTATATTTTTAAATTCGTAAAATTTTTATAAATAGATTAAGATTTGGACATGGGAAATTTCCAGCACATTTAAAAAGATTGAATCTCATAACATCAGATTTATGTACATATTGTAGTCAAGATTCAGGAACGCTTGAACATTTGTTCTGATTCTGTTTTGTTCCGCCTTCACTTTGCAACGATTGATTCTTATAGATGGCTTACAAAAGATCTTTAAAGAAAATGAAATACCCCGCCATTGGCCATCTATATTGAAACATGAAACATGCTATGGAGCCTTGATCAAATACATTACGAACACCTTCTTGAATTGTAAATAGCTATATTTTGTGGAAACATGTAAAATAATGATGTGTTGGCTGCATGGAATTGTAATCCAAGGCCGTTAAACTTTAATAAAAAAAAAGTGCCGCCGTTTGATTTAAATTCATGTGAAGTAAAGTGATATCTAAATATTCCACCTAAATTACAGATTTGATTCTAATTGTTTAAAAAAGCATTTTAAAACCCGATTGTATGTATGTGCAGTGCTTATAATGAAATGGCTCCTAGGCATCCTAAACTTGATACTTTTACGAGTCTCTAAATATTGTCTATCTTTCTTATATATAAAAGTAAATCGCAAAATGTGTTAGTAAGCACATAACTCAACAAAGCCTGGACAAATTAGGCCAATTCCTTTTCTTTTAATATTCATTGAAGTTAAAGGATGGTTTTTACGGCGAGCAAAATTCGAATAATTATCGGAAAAACCCTAAAAACAGACCTTTTTTCCATACAAACGTTTTCTAACTAAAACGTACAGTCAATTTGAGCTTTATTGTTATTGTGTAAAGTTCATATTTCAAGCATACACTGTTGTCTAAGCAGTGTATTCCTAACATCAAAGAGTCAATTTGCACCTTATTAATGCTATATAAAGTTGAAATTCAATCATATCTATCAAAACAGTATGCATGTGTGTGTTGGAGCACAGAATTACATCGTTGGAGGATTTAATGTCACGTTCCAAAGTTGAATAGTTTTAAATGCTTATATATGTTTTATTTAATTATTTTTTATTCACAACGCCCTACCACCAGGGTGACGGTTCTGTATAAGAGAATTTTTTGGCCTGACTATAAAATAAGTAGGAACAAAAACCTGCCACTTTACAAATCTTTTTGACAGGACGAAGTCTGTCGGGTCCGCTAGTTGTTAATAAATGTTTATTTTGGTTTTATTTGTAAGAATAATTTATTTCATTAAAAGTAATTATTTAACATTCAAATATTATAAAAACAAGTCTTGCCGCCCCGCTGCCGTTGTAGGGGAGCCCTCCTCGGGGGAGGCTTCAATACCTCCCCCGATCTCCTCCACCGAGGACGCCCCCGACCACGGAAGGGACGTGGTCCCTCCCGTCCTATTCGACACAGATACTCACCGAAGCAGCCGTGCCCGATGAGTATCTGAGTCAATCGGTAGGTGACCTCCTTCCCGCGGAGCCAAGCTTTGATCCCAAAGTGAGATCCCAAAAGTTTTGAAAATTTAATACTTATAGCCTATGTTTACCGGAGATAGTGAAGCTTCTCAACAGTGAAAGAATATTTCAATGTGGTCGGAGTTGTTCCGGAGCCTATTCAATCTAAACAAAAAAACAATCAAATCTCTCCTCTTTTTATAGAAGTGTAGAGACTATATTTCTAAATTAATGTACCTATTTAGAAATAAAAGATTTTTTCTCGTAATTACATTTATGGAAGACCAATATTAGAATATTTTCTGGTTTACTGACAACTTGACGTCAAATACTACATTTATTTTTATGAATAATTCAACTTATACATAGAAATGATGTAAATAAACTTATCGTGTTGACCAAATATTCTAAAAACCATAGACTATAAAAGTTTATTGGGTTCCGTCAAACCCGGATTAATAAATGTGTAATTTGTACCTAATCGACGTTTCGTTTTATACAGTGTGTCATTCACTAGGCATAATGATCTTTAAATACCAGGTCATGCAAAATACCTCCATTCCCCCTCAATAATAAACAATATACGCTTGAAAACAACGCCGACAAAATAATGACGAGAACTCGAGACGAACATTTTAATAATATTCATTAGCGCAGCGTCCCCAGAGTTTCCAGCTCAAATTAATCTGTCCTCCCCCCGGCAGGACAATTTAGGAGACATTATAATCGTATTTATCCGACGCGAGTCCAATTTGCGCGCCAAACTTCGCCCATAAATAACGGCAGCCATTTTTGTTTCCCGCCGTTTGAATTGCGAACGAGCCCGGCCAACGAGTTTTGGGACAAGGAGTACGAATACAGACGCAATCAAAAAGGTTTAATGGCTTATATACGAGGCAATGATAAATAATTAAACATTTACTTGTTTAATTAAAGCGATTCTGACTATGACAATCGGCATCATTTTCTCAACCGCGTCTTGTCGAGCAAAGCCTCCTCCAAACCACGATGAATCTATCACTCACATTACGAGTTGATGTTTACGTCCTGTAAGATGTAATTCGAAGCCTTTACTAGGTAATAATAACTACCACAAACAATATGTTGTAACAATCTGCTTAGGGTAGGTTAGGTTGGTGTGACATAATGATAATTGTATTTATTTAACATATTAATCGGATTATCCGTGTATTATTAACATTTGTATTATTATTAATATTAATAATTCTTTAAAACTTGACATTGTATCGCTATTATTATAAGTTGACTTTATTTATATCTAATCTGTAAATTTATAAGTGAATCTGTACGCATCGCTATACTTCGTGTTAATATGGGCTACAATTGCCTGAAATAAATGAATTTTATTTTATAGTAGCGACCCGCCCCGGCTTCGCACGGGTGCAGTGAAAAAATGGTTATAGTGGGTTATCCCTAAGAGATAGACATATACCATCGCGGACTTTTTTGTGGATTTTGTAAGTTGTACAATACTGTAGTACATTATTTTGTGTCTATCTCGTAGGGTTCAGCCAGCGTTTGCAAATAAGCGCAAACAAACGTGCTTATTTACGACATCACATTAGAAACCATTAAATTTATCAGTGTTTTCTTACTTTTATTATACATACAAACCTTCCTTAAGAATCACTCTATCTATTAAAAAAACCGCGTCAAAATCCGTTGCGTAGTTTTAAAGATCTAAGCATACATACGGACATACAGCGAAAGCGACTTTGTTTTATACTATGTATTGATTAGATACACTTCTAGATAACCAGTGATCATATATAAATTTCAGCCCTGATTAATGAAAATGATTTTTTTTTAATTTTCGTTGCGATTGTGACCGTACGGATTTGTAAAATCCGTAAAACATGCTTTGAAATATCCAGATGTATTTGAATAAATTATTCGAATATTTTGCAGGAAACATGACCCGACCATCATATGTGTACATCAAGCAAAGTCTCGGCAGCGTTGCATTTACTTTAAAGTCATTCCAAAATAAAGTAACTCTAGTAAAAACTTAATTGTTATATGTGTGTTAAATGTAAATTAGGTATTATAACAAAATCGTGTTTCACTCAAAATAATACACATAAATAAACACATGTGAACATATTTGATAACACACACACTTATATATTTTATCACTCTACATTTATCATCTCCAATTACCACCTAATGAATCAAAAACTACCACAATTTCGTGTCAAATCAAAATGTATACGCGTCGTATTATCTACTTCGCTCTAACGTATTCCGGCTTTTCTTTGGATTGGCTAAAAAGTTTTCACCCCGCCCAACCTTGGCGAAACAATGAGCATAGACAAAAGAAAGATGGCGGCGTCTCTTTTTCCCGCCTTACTTTTATATCGCGTCTCGCTCGCTCGCACGTGTTTGACAGATATTGTATTATGTTTGAAGATATCCGATTGCTTTGCCTCACCAAATTGGATGTTAAAGATCTCCTGATAGGGTCTCTGTGTGGATAAGGGCTTCGAGTTCTTGAATCTATTTCTCGGTTGAGTGTTGCTTGACTTTCATCAAATGAAAATATTTAATATCTCCAGTACATTTGTACTACAGGCTCAGAGGCTTTTTTATCAGTCATCTTTTGGGTTATGCAGACTAAAGGAAGATTATAAGGAAAATAAACATAAAATTATTGCTACTAATAACAAGCAAGATTAATTAAATATATAAGTGTGAACTTTAACAAACATACATACAACATGCAAACATATATACGAGTTTAGACACACACGCGTCTCTTGTAGCGACCCGTCTTTCAGGTTCTTCGGCAACATTTGGTTCCCTTCGGCCGCAGCTTCAGTTGACGCCATAATTAAATTAAGATAATTGATCA
Organism: Scirpophaga incertulas; assembly: GCA_036419045.1. Lineage (NCBI taxonomy): Eukaryota > Metazoa > Arthropoda > Insecta > Lepidoptera > Crambidae > Scirpophaga > Scirpophaga incertulas. The sequence continues at coordinate 23,280,623 of CM071636.1, forward strand.
GATGTAATTAAATTAAGTTATGTTCAAAATTTGTAAAAATATTACTTTAAAGACAGTAAAAATAGAGAACGAATTTTTTTTGTACTAAACCGACTTTGATGATAGTGCTTATTATAAATAAATAAATATTATTAAGGTAACGGATACACTTATAACATATAGCCATTTTTTTTTCAAAGATATATATTAACAACCATTACTAAGGAACAACTGCTCGTAATCATCACACAAAAATCTGATGCCCCCTCCGGTAATCAAACCAGAGATCTCAGAGACGGCGATACCTTGAAACCGCTGTAGTACTTGGCTCCATCCAGAAATCATTTAAATCTACGATTATATATAAAAGTCTCGTGTCAGAATGTTACTTACCATACTACTTCGAAACGGCTAGACCGATTTTTGTGATTTTTTATATGCATATTCAGTAACTCTGAGAATCAATACTCAATACTTTATTGCAATCCATCGGTACAAACATGTTAATATAAATAAATGAGCATCTCTATGGACCCTGTCGGGCACAGCAATATTGGAAAGAACAAATGTTTTATTCTCATTATTAATTTAATATTAAGTATTATATTAATTATTTATTCTATTATTTATGTAATATTATATCAAATTATTATTCTTATATTATTATTTATTTATTGATTTTAGATTTCAGATAAAATTTGTATTTTGAGATGATTTAGTTTCAATTTTATTTATTGTTTTTGATATTCAATATTTTTGTCTTCTAAATATTCAGATATTTTTTAATAGCACTTCTCAGTGAGTAATTTTTTTAAATCATTTATAAATTGTTTGTCATCACTGATATTTTTTAATGAGTCGGGTAAGTTATTGAAATTTTTTATGGACATGACCAATGGGCTGGAAGAGTGGTGTTTCATTATTGATTGTGGTAACATTAATTTGTTTCTATGTCTAAGAGGTCTCTTTATGGTGTCGTCTCGCCTGGTGTAAAAGTCTGGGTGTTTGCGGACAAATTTACACAATTCCAATAAATTTACACAATCCAATCGGCTACTATCTATTTTTACTACTATTTTTAGTAGGGTTATCTCACCCCAACATTGATTTTTTTTGTATATGTTGCATCTTATTAATATGTTGTTGATGGATATTTGTTACTCTGTCACGAAAAAAAAACTGAATGAATGTAATGAAACTTTACAATAATATAGCTTACACATTAGAATAACATAAGCTACAATTTATAAATATACTAGCTGACCCGGCCACGCGTTGCTGTGGCTCAAGTTTTTGTTATAGCAGCGCCATCTATTGATTACTTACTCAACCCAGTCGAAAGGTATCGACATCTGTTAGAATCATTTGGAGTTAACAGATAATTGTGACTGTCAAATAATAACAGCAAAATAATTAGCAATAAATTAAAATTGCAACGATAATTTGAGATTTAAACTATCCTATCTCTCAAGTTGGTTCGAACTGCACATGGTGTGCGAATTTTATTATAATCGGTTAAGTAGTTTAGGAGTTCATTGAGCACAAACATTGTGACATGAGATTTATATATATTAGATATATGCTACGCTACTTGAAATAGTAATCCCGCGCAGACGAAGACGCGGGCACTAGCTAATAAAAAATACATACAACCCACCGACTTCAAAATAGGAGGTTATCAATTCGACCTGTATGTATGTAATATTTCCAGAAATACCCAGTTTTCGTATATATTAGTCTATACTCGTATCAGCGTCTGAACAAATATGCTAATTTTCAAAAGTGTATGTATGTATGTTTTTATACATCAAAGCACACTGCAATCGTTACGTCATAATTACTAAACTTGCCTAATTTGTATTAGCATATGAACGAAATTGCTAACAACTTTGTTTTTTTTTACGATTTAGATATACTGTCTATATTAAATAATGTTACATTTAATGTGTGAGGACGTTAGATAGGTATTCGTTTCATTGGAATTTTCTAAAAAATAATTTTTAGAAATCTAAAAGCAATGATAATACAAAATTAAAGTGAAATTTCTATATTGACTTACGTTCATGAGATAGAAATTGCTCAACTTTGATAATTACATAAAAAAAATAGGCATATTCAATTGTCATCTACCCTGTTATGTTATGGCCTTAAGCTCCGATTACACTACACTACATCTAGTGCACTAGTTGCTGATCTACAGAGGGCACTACATGTAGGGTGTTCTGTTTCGGGAGGGATCGACACATTGTCACCACTGCGCATCCGACCTTGACTCGGCCCAGCACACGCTGGCGGAGTGCCCCGCGTGGGCCTCCGAACGCCGAGTCTTGGTCGCAGAGATCGGGCGAGATCTGTCTCCGCCGGCATTGATTGCGGCAATGCTGGCGGACGAGGGAGGTTGGAGGGCTGTGGCGTCCTTCTGTGAAGCAGTGATGCTCCAGAAGGAGGCCGCCGAGCGGGGTCGGGAGATGGCCGATCCCGCTCGAAGAAGGCGGCGCCGGGCTCGGTAGCACAGCTGCGGCGCCGCCGCGGGTCGCCGGCGAGCGCGAGGAAATCGCGACTGCTTCGGCGACCCGGGATGGACCACGCCCCTTCCGTGGCCGGGGGGCGTCGTCGGTGGAGGAGACCGGGGGAGGTAGTAGCCTCCCCCGAGGAGGGCTCCCCTCTAGGCAGGGAAGCGGAGGCTGGGGGTTCCCGGAGGTGGCTTTGTGTACCCGGGGGCTCCCTACATGCCTGAGGAAGGCCATCCCTGAGGTTTTTAGTGGGTAGGCCTCCCCCTTCTGGGGAGGAGAGCCCCACATAACCCCGGCTCGCCACAGCCGGAGTATGCAAAAAAAAAGGCGTAAAAAACGAAAATGTTTGGGTAAGCAGTATCTGCTACTAAGAAACAAATTGAGCAACATGAACATTTTAAACCTTTTAGATCCAGAAGAAAAAAAAAAAAAAAGGCGAAAAAAACGAAAATGTTTGGGTAAGCAGTATCTGCTACTAAGAAACAAATTGAGCAACATGAACATTTTAAACCTTTTAGATCCAGAAGAAAAAAAAAAAAAGGCGTAAAAAACGAAAATGTTTGGGTAAGCAGTATCTGCTACTAAGAAACAAATTGAGCAACATGAACATTTTAAACCTTTTAGATCCAGAAGATTTCAGGAATTACCTTAGAATGAATACTATACCTACAGTTTGATCACTTGTTAAATTTAGTGACAGATGATATTCACAAACAAGATACTATACTGAGAGATAGTGTTACTGCAAAACAGCGATTAGTTGTCACATTGAGATTTCTTGCTACAGGCAACTCATATTACACACCTTAAGTTCAATTATTTAATATCAGAACCTTATCAAATCAATAATATCAGAATTCTTCTTTTGAGAGTTTTCATGGTCGCCGCCGGTTTAAAGTTTTTGTAAATTTCGAGTCCTACTTTATACCCGTCATGTAGTAAAGACTTATTCTATATATTATATATTATCTAAATGATTTTTGTCCCACAATTGTGGTATATCTTTATACAATTCTATAATATTTAATGACGTTTCTTTCTATTGATGTCATTTTTGTCGAATTGTCCGTCACACGCACATTCACTCGCATTGGATGCCGCGGCAAGACTGAGCGGCCTATTTAGGCGTCCTACCTCCCTACCCGTGATTACACTGCACTACATGTAGCGCACTAAGCCATGTAGAACAGTCGGGCTCTCACTGGCGTCCTAAGTTAGGATCCTACAACCCTACATGCATTTACACCACACTACATCAAGTGCCCTACATGATGTAGTGCACTAGATGTAGTGTAGTGTAATCGGCGCTTTATAGTCATCCACGCGTTGCCTCACGATGATTTCTTTTACTTAGGCACGTCAGATAATTGTGCGTATGAAATTCGATAAAACCCATAAATTACGTCACACGAAATCGTGTTTTATTGCCCCTCCCCCCGGCCTTGTCACAGCTAGTCACCCCCCCCCCAAGTGTGACGTCACATATTTGGAAAATTTATATTTAGAAATTATTGAATGATAAAAGCGGTTTGAAATCATCATAAAATTAACATCAAATCAGTTAACAAAACAAAAAACGATTACCTACTTATATTAAATTAGTACCTATATGGTCATTTCATGATTTTTATATTATACTAGCTTTTGCCCGCGACTTCGTTCGCGTGGACTTCAGGTTCGTCCCGTCTAGTCTAGTAATAAGTAAGAAATACGGTAACTAAGCACTGCAGAGCCTCTATAGGTAGCTACTGCAGTATGCTCCTATAATCTACATTTAACGATCTTTTTCCTTTTGTGGGTTATTCCTAAGAGATAAACATATACCATCACGGACTTTTTTGTAGACCTTTTTAAGTTGTACAATACTGTAGTAAATAGGCTAGTTGACGAAATTTGGAAATTCGTTTAAAACTATAGTTTAGTATCTATTTTACCCCTAATATATATTATTTTTAGAAAAATAGGCCTTTTTCATAAGTATTTTCCTTTTTTAGAAATGAACTTATAATTGACTTCGAAAAAGGCCAAGACTGTCATGGCGTCTTGAATGACGTCACTCCTCGCGAAACAATCGAGTTTGCTTATGTCAGTCGACGAGATCATTATAATAAATAATGAATCCCTCTTATTATAAATACTGTATAGTGCCCCAATGTAAAAGTACAACGATAAAAACGCATAATTTCCCAAGCATAACGGCGTCAATTTTGGGCAAATTACTTGCTGTTTGCTTTGGTAAATCCTGATTCCATGGCAAATGTCCGTGTCTTTTAAGATTAAACTTAAAACAAACTGTATTAATTTAACAATAGTCTCTGAAAACAAAGTGTATCAAAATAACCTGTTCAGTGTTCACTGACAGCACAGATTAGATAGATGATGTACAGCTACACTACAACCGGTGTTTCGCGAGGCGTGACGTCACGCTTCTCTGATTGGCGTTTAATGTCACGTGATTAAATAAGTAATTTTGCCGATTTTAATTTCCAAAAATATTAGTAATCTTATATTATTTTAATAAAAAAGTTTTTTTTTTTGTTTACTACATATCATGATTAATCATTAGAAACTCTAAGCCATCCGATTTATTCTTAGTGGAAACAAGCCTATTGTTTTGATCTATCTTGTAGGATTCAGTCAGCGTTTGCAATGTAAGCGCAAGAAATGAGTTTTTTTTACGACCTCACATTAGAAACCTCAAAAATTGTAGCCTATGTGTTATTCTGATGTATAAGCTATATTGTGGTAAAGTTTCATTCAAATCCATTCAGTAGTTTTTACGTGAAAGAGTAACAAACATCCATACATCCATACATCCATACTTACAAACTTTCGCCTTTATAATAGTAGTAGGATTTTTCAAAATCACAATCAATTAGAATAGTACCTTTCGGGAGTACCCCTATTAATAGACAATAGAAGAAGACACTATTTATTATTATATATATATTTACAGCGCTTTTTATACTAATAATTTAAGGTTTATGTTTTAACAGTTAGCTTATAATATATAGATTTTGAAATGTGACGTCACGAAACTTAAGACCCCTCCCACCCCCTTGTCACACAATGTCACACTTCGTCAACCCCGTCCCTCCCCCTTACCGTGTAACGTAATTTATGGATGACCCCAAAAGATAAATCCATTGGTACATGGCAGGATCAATCCTGGGCCCACCGAATCAACCAATTCATAAACAACAGCAGAGACCACAACTCCACCGACGCTTAGTTCTGATACAATATCAATAAAATCAATTAATGTTGCACTCTATTTTGTATATTTTCATTCAAATCAACAATAAAGTAATTTTTTTTTCAACAACAACTACTACTTACGCTTTGGACTGGTACGAAAATAAAACCAGATCCAACAAAACAAATGCATCAAAGGATGGGAGCTGTGTCGGCAAACAACCGAATCCAGTACTGTGGTTAGGGCATAGACAATGAAGAAGACAACTCGTGCGTACAACTGTACGAGTGAGCGAGATAGACTCGACCGAACGAGATAACAACAGCTGAAGGTGGGGCGTGGATAACTATCCAGTTTATTAAGGCCTGCATTTGACACTTTATTGTTTTTGTACGCAGATCTTAGTATGCTGGTTTTTTAGTACCGCCCAGTCGTTGTATCCACATACGACACAATATGGGATCATAATGGGTGCTAGCGCGTTAATAAAATAATTCAGTTGTTAGTAACTACTTCGCGGGGTAGCCGGCGGGCCCGCGTCCCTAATTTGAATTCGGAACAAGCGGAACCCGCGCGAGTGCGTGTATTGACTGTGCATTGGTGTTTTCAAAGTGTTTTGATCAATTTTGTTGTTTATTTTTTTTAACGGTGACAGGTGAGTTTTGTTATCAGCCAGTAGGTACTTCGAATAAAACCTGTGTGGATTATTGTTGTAATTAATGTAATGATATCTGATTTACGATAAATATTTTAATAGCTACATAATAATACAGATAATTCTGTTTTAAAAGAGTGCGTATTTTTTTAAGAACTTTTAAATATTGTGTGTGTTTTTTATTGACATTATGTATAATAAATATTAAAAAAATTACGTAAAGTCATTACTACAATAAAAAAATAATAGTAAAAAATATATCACTTGATTTGATTAAAAATATTTTTAAAATTAAAAATTGTTACTCTTTATCATTTATTTCTTGATATTACGAGAACATATTCCTAAAACAATGACGATGTTTATTCAATTATGATTAAGACAATAGAGAAATAAGGAGTATTCAGGGAATCTTGTAGCGGACATAAAGAAAAAAGGCAGAAAACCAAGAAGGAAAAGTTGAGACAAACTTCGAATTCTTTTCAAATAATCCCAACTAATATTATAAATGCGAAAGTGTGTTTGTTTGTTTGTTTGTTTGTTTGTTACCTCTTCACGCTTAAACTACTGGACCGATTTCAAAAATTCTTTCACCTTTGGAAAGCTACATTCTCCCCGAGTAACATAGGCTACTTTTTATCCCGGAAAAATCGACAGATCCCACGGGATGCGCAATAAAGGCTTCGCTCAAAAACTACTGCACAGATTTTCATGCGGTTTTCATCAATAGATAGAGTGATTCTTGAGCAAGGTTTTGCGGCATTTTTTATCTCGGAAAAACGGATAGTCCCGCTGGAAGCGCGATAAAATCTTCGCGCCATAAACCCGACTTCCGCGCATATGTAGCCGTGTGCAAAAGCTATGACCCTTAACCCTCTATAGACCCAATCCCGAAATCCACGCAGGCGAAGCCGCGGGCAGAAAGCTAGTTATCTATAAAATATGTAGGAACAAAAAACTGTCACCTTACAAATCTTTTTGACAGGACGAAGTCTGTGGGGTCCGCTCGTAAATTAATAAAAATTCCAGCGATGTTTTTATTTTTCCAACCAATTGATACATAGTATTTTAAAGCATTTGCCCCGGTTCTCTTAATAGTATATCTGAGTCTCAGTAGTAACATATACACACATACACATACTTTAACACACATATTCGCACCCACATCCTATATTAATTCTGGTACCTATGTTCTTGTTTGCATGATTAGTTTTGTTTCGTCTAAATTGTTATTGTAATTTAATGCATTTTGTTATAACAATCAACTATGTTACCTGCAGATGTTAATATAACAAACTTTGTTATTAGCCGTATATGTTTTTTAATTGTTTATTATAACTAGAGATCGGATAATCGGATGCATATTTACCTAAATTTAGTTTAAGACAAAGTATGGAAACGGCTTTTTATTGTTTTGTTAAATAAAATTTTTCACCATTTCTGTTTTTTTATTCAATTATGTATTAATTGATTATTGTTTTAGTCAAACTAGCTCACTACTTTCGTATAACACTCTTCATGTAATAAATCGTACATTCATAAATCGCACGGGGATCTGAAACTAAACTTCATGTAAATACGTATGCATAGTTGTATAAATGAACCCGGAGTCTCGGTCTTTTGAAAATAAATACCACGTGCTAATTTAGTAATTTTCAAACAATATCACTACGTTAAATTTGCAGTCCCGTATTTTCCCGGGATTTTTATTTAACAAAATGTATTTTAAAAAGCCGCTTCCATAATTTGAGAACCAAAAAGTAACTTTAGGTAAATTATGCATCCGATTATCCGATCTCTAATTATAAGCAATGTATTTATGCTGTAAAGATTGCTACATAAATAAATAAATAAATTTTTGTTGCAAAATGTATTTGCATATTTCTCTTAAATGTCCGCCATGTTTATCTGACATCAGATTTAGGTGTTGGCAGCCTTACTATATATGATATATTCATATAGGCTTTACTACTGCCTTATATAAAATGACACGAAACAGAGAATCGTAGTTAGTTGGTATTGAGTCATTTATTTGGTTAATTATACACATGTGTTCTAGTTATTGTCCACCAATTTTAAACTAAATAAATCTAGATGATCCAATAATGTTTTTTTCAAACACGATCTCTTTTATTATTATTACTTTACTATTATTATTTAACTGTAATTTTCTTGATAAGAATATTTGTGACCATACTATAGGGAAGGTACTCCCTCCAGTCTATCCCGACTAAAATATTGTTTAGGTACTTCTTTCACTCTTTCTTTTCTTTTTGCTAAAGGGCAATACAATTATCCTTGGTCACAACGCTACAGGTTTACAATTGACTCCAGGATCGTGTTAAGATTATACTGGCGACCCGCCCCAGCTTCAAAAATGGTTATGGTGGGTTATCCCTAAGAGATAGACATATACCATCGCGGACTTTTTTGTTGAACTTTTTAAGGTGGACAATACTGTAGTACATTATTTTAGATGAAGGGATAGTTTAAGACCTTAAAGAAAGACATAGGTAATTTTTTACCATAGGAAAATATATTTTTCTTGCGGGAAAATCTGATATAACGCAGATGAAACTGTGAACTGAAAGATAGTATGTTATTATAAAGGGAAGATCAAGGCCCGGGTTCCGGGCTCCCGGGCCAAGGAGTTCCCTAGTATTCATTTTAGAACACGCGTGGTAGAAGCTTAAGGTGCATAAAGTAGGGTCAAACGTAAAATTTTGCAGCAGAAAAGCCCATTTTCCTTGAAAAATGCCATACAGGAAAATCTACAAAAAATATATAGTTTTAAAACACACCAGAGTTTGTAGTATTCATTGCATCTCTGACTCCTCCGATAAAGCACGTATCTATGAGCGACAATAATAACTTATTATCAGGTAATCCATTTTTTTTCTCTCAGGATAATAAGGCTTCGAATCCTCACAAAGAGCACGAAACGTGCCCAGGATACCCCCGCAACGGCAAGTGTCAGGGAGGTTGTGTCAGACTGCACGCGGCCAGAGCGGTCTGACCACGTGATCTACAGACTCAACTCAGCCTGTGCCTAAGTTCTAAGAACCATATAGGCAAATCGTGAGGGCGATCGTCCCCTTAGAAGAGAGGCGATGCAGCGCAGACCCATAAAAGGGGCCCGTAATCCGTCTGCTAATTTGGCCCTCTATAACATAACAATAGTATTTCTAAATAAACATACCTTACTATAGTTTGTAAATCATACAAACTTTTTACACAATCTTATATTCTGAGATCATAATTGGATCAATAAACCCCCGCTTTATTACATTTACCGACTTTTAATATACTCTCAGCACCAGCCAAGCCACGTGTCACCGCCACAGATAACGCCCTGATATACCTCGCAATCCTGCAATTATCAGCTCTTAGCCCACGATAATGGCATATTATAATTTAATATGCATGACGCCACTCCACTTTATCCGGCTTTATTAAAATGTCAGTTAATTATCCCATATTTTCGCTAGAAATGTCAATTATTAACTTGGCATGTATATTTAATGTCAGGTAGTATGTAGTTCCCACTTATATTCGACTTATATGTATATGTAGCTATATGTGTTTTATTAACATAACTAAATACTAGAGAAACATCCCAATTAATTCTATAAATGAGAGTTTGTATGTATGGATATTTTATTACTATTTCATGTAAAAACTACTGAATGAATTTTAATGAAATTTTACAATAATATAACTTATATACATCAGAATTAATACATAGGCTATCCTGCATAGATGAAGTCGCGGATACCAACTAGTTTCTATATATAAATAAAAAAGCCTATTCAATAAATTTTTATTCCATATCCTTCCCTGTTCATGCTACCAGACTGTGACTCTACCTTATAATATCCGCGAGTCCACACTTTTATGCGTCCAATAAGCATTAGAAAAAGATTTAATAAACAGAAGTCTAAGCTCATCATCATCACAGCTCATATACGTCCCCACCGAGGGGCTCGAGCCCTAACTACGTTAGGGCGATTGGGCCTTAGTCAACCACGCTGGCCCAGTGCGGGTTGGTTGACTACGTACACCTTTGAATCGCTTCGCAGATGTACGCAGGTTTCCTCACGATGTTTTCCTTCATCGTAGGAGCGTCGGATGAATGTACATATGAAATTCGGAACGAAAAACACATTGGTTTACAGTGGGGATTAGATCGCGGGCCTCCCGATTCTATGCGGCGCATAAACCAGTGCCGAGACCACAGCGCCACCGACGCTCTTGTCTAATCTGTCTAAAGTCTAAGCTCAATGTCTAATTATTTAAACATTTCATATATATTTAAATACTATTAATCATTATGTTGCTTGATACGAGTACCACGCGGCATTGTAAGCACCGACCTTTATAAGGCGTGCGCGGGGATACAGATCCAACGCGTAGAGGCCATTTAAACGAAATTAATATATTAATATAAAATAAAATTAATCTTTATCTACACAATAAGAAATGCAGCTAAAGGTTATATCAGTTACAGGTTAAACGTTTGTGGACTGTTATATTTCTATTTTAATAGTAATATAAAGCAGACTATGGAAGAGACTCCAGTCACCTCTCATCTATTAACTTTTTATTATAAAATGTGGTATATTTTATTATTTACTGACTTTGAAAGAAGAGTTATGGCAGGAATCAAAGTGAATGGGGCTATAAATGGTTTTATTGTCAGTCAGACCTAGTCAAAAAAAGAATTTCTATGGTACCGGATTTCATGACGTCAGCTGAAAAAAAGCTATCCACTATGAGTGAAGTTAAGTCTATGAGTTGTCATAAATTTCTTATGATTTTTGAATTAGTTAATTACCTTGTTTTCATTCTACCTTGCATTGCAATATTACATTCTACCTTGTAAAGACATACTATATGTATATAAATAATAAACACAAATTAGCCCAGCCCAAAGTAAGCTCTGTAAGGCTTGTGTTTTGGGATCTAGAGTAACGGATAGACATACATATTTTATAAATATTTTTGGTAGAAATATATAATACCATGACTAAGGTACAAATGCTCGCATTTAACACGCAAGCAGCTGCCCCCATCGGGATTCGATCCCGGAACTTCAGAGATGGCGACACCTTGACACACCGTACCCTTTACTACCGTACCGTACCTTGTACTAACCACTTGACTACGCAGGTCGTCTAAAAATTTTTTTTCTTTAATTTCGTGCCGCCGCTCCAACGTACATGTTGCAAGAAACTAGAGGTTCTTTTGTTCGGGAATGCGTCGCCTTTTACTGCAAAGTTCCACAAAGTTACCTGTTAATTACTTGTCAAAAATATCTCGTAGACCTAGGCGAACATATTTCGAACAAATCGAAAGTGTCCTCAAAAAAGGCCAGGTCAGAAGTACCCGCAATCGTCGAGCATGTATGAGGAATGTTATGAAAGTAGATGAAGCGAAAGAGATATGTAAGGACCGTAGCAAGTGGAAGGACGTAATCTCTGCCTACCCCCGTGGGAAAAAGGCGTGAGTGTATGTATGTATGTATGCAAAAATATCTAATGAAAAAAGGTTATTATACTGTAAAGGTTTATTTAAATGATAGCAATGCTTGGGTTTTTGACTATAGTAAATAACGTAGTAAAACTAGTATTTACTCGTATAGATAGATATAATGTGAATTCGTTTAAATTTGTAAAGGAAGTTTGGTTCAGACTATTTATCAGAAGCCAGGCCATAGGGAGAAAAACAAATAGTCTTTGCTGGTTCTTTACAGTACAAGAAAGAAAATAAAAGAATAAAGTAGGATTAAAGAATATTAGTAAAATGTACGTGTTCTCTTTTGTATATATGAAACCTGTCCTGAATTATCTCTAAATGTAAATTATGATCGAACTATGGTTAGTTAGAATAGAAAATCTTTTAGTGGATGTTACAGCTTCACGCAAGCGAAGTGTTTCCCGTTTGGCTCGGCTTTAATCAAAGCTATTAAATATGTCATCATCATCCTCTTGCCCATTTCCCATTATCTGGGGTCGGCGCAGTAGATCTTTTCCTTCCATTCCTCTCCATCAGCCGTCAGTTCCATGCTTACTCCTTTCATTCTTATATCATTCTTCACACAATCGATCCATCTTTTATTCGGCCTTCCTCTGCCCGTGTATCCCTCCACTTTCATATTCAACATTCGCTTTGTGACATGACTTTCATCCCTCCGCATCACATGTCCAAACCATGCTAATCTACTTCCTCTCACTTTTTCTACCACTGGCGCTACTTTCAGGCTTCCTCTTATGTACTCATTCCTTATCTTATCCATCCTTGTCACACCACACATCCATCGTAACATTCTCATTTCATTCGTATGCAATCTATTTTCATCCTTCTTCTTGACGGCCCAGTATTTTCCATACATGACGACAGGTCGGATGATCGATTTGTAAATTTTCCCCTTCAGCCTTATTGGCATTCGGGGATCGCACGTTGTAGCTGTGACCTGTCGCCATTTCATCCACCCTGCGTTAATCCTATGCTGTACAGCTCTGTCTACTTCGCCGTCGTCCTGAATGAGGGAACCGAAGTACTTTAAATCTGACTAAGCTATTAAATATGTGATGGTGACTATTCACTTGCGCTTTCATTTCAGTTCAATAATACATTTATATCTTACAACAATAGATGACTTTGTAATATTAACTTGGTACCCGCGACTTCGCCTGCACGGAGCCAGTATTTCGAGTAACTTATTAATATAAGTATATATTTATAATTTGTATATGTTATTCTGATGTATAAGCTGTATTATATGAAATAGTGACATAGTGACAAACGTCCATACAAAGTTGCGCATTTATAATAATACTAGCGACCCGCCCCGACTTCGCACGAGTGTAGTGCTGCTACTAAATACACTACAGAAAAACTGAACGTTATATATAATAAAGTATAGCTTAGAAAACTAAGAAAACATGCTTTTAAAATTGTATGAATTCAAAATTAAAAATAAAAATGTAGTAAACAATTGAAAAAATTATGTTATTGAACAAAACACATGGAGGGCTTATGTTATTATTGTATGTATGTTATATTATTATACATACAAGCCTTCCACTTCAATCACTCGGTTATAAAAACCGCATCAAAATCCGTTGCGTAGTTTTAAAGTTTTAACCGTTAGAGTGCTAAGCAGCGATTTTGCGTTGCGGCGATTTGTATCAAAAAGTGCGACGCACTTTTTTCTGTATAACCCAAAATGATTTATTAAAATTGATTAATATTTGTCTAAATGAGAGTGTTTTATTTGTCACCACAATTTTTTCCTTTAGAGTAATCAAAATATGCATAGCATTTTCCAATAGATTTTTACAAAAATTGCTTAGCACTTAAACGGTTAAACAAACATAAGGATATAGGGACAGAGAATGCAACTTTGTTTTATACTATGCAGTAATTAATATAAATAAAATATAAATATAATATAAATATTGGTTACACTTACACCAATTAGCCTAGCCCAAACTAAGCTCTGTAAGGCTTGTGGTATGGGATCTAGGGTAACGGATAGACATACATATATTATACATATATAAATAATTTTTACTGAAATATATATCAACAACCATGACTAAGGTACAAATGCTGGCATTCATCACACAAACATCTGCCCCCACCGGGATTCGAACCCGGGACCTCAGAGATGGCGACACCTTGAAACCGGTGTACTATCCACTCGACTATGGAGGTCGTCAAAACTGGTAGAGATATGCAAAAGAGAATGAAAAATGCTGAGTGAGCTTGTCTCATTTAGAAGAAGAATAAAGGCAATATGATTAATGCAGTGAAATTGAGAGTAAGAGTTGGAGTGACGTTGAGTCGTAATTTGTGAAATAATGTGATAAAGGAAATGTGTGATGTGAAAGAAGATGTAGTGGAAAAAATCGAGAAGGGTGATTCGGACACGTACAAAGGATGGACGAAAGGCGACTGACGTAAGAAATTGAGAGGAAGGGTTGGAGTGACGTTGAATCATAAATTGTGAAATAATATGATAAAGAAAATGGCGATGTGAAAGAAGATGTAGTGGAAAAAATCGAGAAGGGTGATTCGGACACGTACAAAGGATGGACGAAAGGCGACTGACGAAAGAAATTTATGAGGCAAATATGAATGGACGAGTTAGTAGGGGACCACATAGATGAACGTACTTGGACGAAATCGGTGATATATTGAAAAAAGGTGAGATCAAAAGTACCAGTACCCGACGAGCATGCATGAAAGTATTGACGAAAGTCGAGGAAACTAGCGAAGTACTTTTCATATTTCAAATAGGATATAATTGACATACATCTGATGATATTTTCTTTGTTTATTACGCAATTATCGGAATCATTTGTATAATCACTGTATATAATACACTTACAAACATTATATGTAGAAATGATTAGCTATCATTTTAATTTGGTATAGATATGATAGAAGCAGAAAAATACGAATGAAAGAACAGAATTTCAAATATCGTTTGCAAGGACTTAAATCTATCAACACTTAAGAAAAGATATCAACGCGTTCTGTACTTCTGTACTGACAAAGTGAAAAAAGTTAATATTTAACAAATATAGTTATCCTGTTAAAAATTCATAACGAGAGACTAATAAACATATTATTAACATATATTTAAATATTCAACAGAGCTAATGATATCTAATTAACCCTGATTGAAAACTGTACATTTCAATACGAGTGCGAAAAAGAGTTAATTTATAATATTATAGAATTAAACGCAATTTATTTCAAATTACACTAGATTTTTCACTAGACATAATTCTCAAAATTTCGTCGTAATTTCTTTTCTCAAAAAGACAGATTACCAAAAATATTTTGCTACGATAATGCATAATCAATCAGACAACGAAATATTCTTTATTGTAATCAACCAAAGGTAAAATGGTAGCGCCGGTGGCTCTATGGTCACGGCACTGGTCTAGAAATCGGATGTTTCGGAGGCCCGAGGTTGATCTTGCCATGTACCTGTAATTCATATGTACATTTATATGACGCTCCTACGGAGAAAGAAAACATCGCGAGACAACCTGCATAAAGCTGCATAAAGCTGCATAAAGAAATTCAAAAGTCTATGAAACATTCAAAAGTCCATTGGTCCAGCGTAGTTGACTAAGGTCTGACCGCTAACATAGTTGTCATAGCTAATTGTCATAATTAATTTGATTAGAGTGATCCTAGACATTATCAACAAAATGCAGTTTCAGAGCATTTAGATATGTGTGTAAAAAAGTATGAAAAGCTCCTGCTTTCTTTCTAATATTTCTAACTTTGCAACTTTGCTTTTTAATGCGTTTAGAAAGAAAGAAAGAAAGAAAGATATTTATTTGGCCATTCTTGTACAGTATGCTTATGATATAAAAATAAATTAAATAAAATAGAATAAAAACATCGAAGTCTGGCCAAAAAGGCCCCTACCTCAGCTAATGCTATTACTGCTATACGCAGCAAAAGCGCTGGTTTTCAGGTAGGACCATTGATTCAGATCATTGAAGCAATATGCACGTGGGCATAGTGCATATTGCCTCCATGATCCCGACATCGGACGTAAAAGACAGTACAACACACTATATAGTATTTAGGGCGGTGTGGGGTCTGCCCCTGTTTTGTAGCGCCTCCAGCATGTTTGCAGCAGCATGCGTGCATTGTTTTAATGCTATGCTCAAGTGAAGTATGGGTCAGCTTCAACACCGTCCTCACGACGATTGCAACCCGACTCGATGGTCCCTGGCTGCAACAGACATATTTCGTTACCAGTGCCTAAGAGGCGGTTTTAACTACCTCAATCAGCTTAGGTTATCAGCGTAGCTATGACAATCTGTTAAGGTTATGCTAGGTTGATTTGACGTTTCCCGGGGGCTCCCTTCATGCCTGAGGAAGGCCATCCCTGAGGTTTTTAGTGGGTAGGCCTCCCCCTTCTGGGGAGGAGAGCCCCACATAACCGCCGGCTCGCCACAGCCGGGGTATGCAATTTAATGCATTTTCCTCAGGGAAAAAAAAAAAAGGTTGATTTGACGTGTGATAATTGTATTTATTTTGACATATAAATCAGACTTTTTGATATTTTTTGATATTTTTTGTATTATTATTTAGAATTATTTATATTATCTACTTGTGAATTTGTGAATTTGGGCTATAATTGCCTGAAATAAATGAACTTTCTATACAATATTCATTGTAAGGTTGTTTTTAAAACTTGGCAAGCACCTGACCTGACCTGATCTTCATAGGATGACAATGTTATATTCAAAATCATTTTATTGCCATATTAATTGAGATCAATATCTTTGTTCATCATATTTTATCATATCATAACATTAAGAGTTTTTTATTTTTGTTCGATTTTCATACTTACTTAAAGATAAATATTTTAAAATAATCTCTCCCTCTCTCTCTCCTCTTTTACAGAGAAAAATATTAGGTGTTTTATAAAATTCAATTAAATCTTTAAAAAATATACATGCAGCTGATGGATTTTTGCTCTCGAGGGATTCCAATCCTGCACCTTGCGATCTGCCCTCGGTGGCTTAAACGACTTTCACGTCACGGTTTTCATATTCAATTATGGTCGAAGCAAGCTCTTTTAATATTTGTAACCTGTTTAATTTTCCCGCAGAAAAAATATATTTGTGTAATAAAATACCTTATTATTTAATCTTTCGGTTTTCATCCTTCGTCTATCGGCTTCGTAGCTACGGAACTGATTTAATACAAACTAACTATTAAATCTCTATCAATACATAGTATAAAACAAAGTCGCTTTCGCTGTATGTCCGTATGTATGCTTAGATCTTTAAAACTACGCAACGGATTTTGACGCGGTTTTTTTTAATAGATAGAGTGATTTTTAAGGAAGGTTTGTATGTATAATAAATGCATAATATAGTAGAGAAACACTGATAAATTTAAAGGTTTCTAATGTGATGTCGTAAATAAGCACGTTTTTTTGCGCTTATATTGCAAACGCTGGCTGAACCGTACGAGATAGACCAAAATAATGTACTACAGTATTGTTCAACTTACAAAAATCCACAAAAAAGTCCGCGATGGTATATGTCTATCTCTTAGGGATAACCCACCATAACCATTTTTTCACTGCACCCGTGCGAAGCCGGGGCGGGTCGCTAGTATAATATTAACTCTTTACAATAATAGTATGGATGCCACATAAATTTGTTTGTTACAGACACAACAATGTTAAAATAAGCGATGTCCTCACAAGTGCTGACGCAAACGATGTACCACCACGAGCCCGAAGTGCACGAGCGCCCTTTGGACCTAGAAGACCAAGACCGCAGCACGTCCAGCAGCCCACAGAACATGAAGTACTACAAACAATTAGACAGCGACAAAACTATACTGAACCAGAACAAGAAATCATTTTGCATTGACGCGCTTCTCTCGCGTCAGATCGAACCAGAAACAACGTTGCAGGAGAGGATGACGCAACAGAAGTATTTAGCGTTGATGAATAAAAACTATTTGGACAGGTACAGCGAGAGTGAAGGCGATGGACAGAGCGAACCCATAGACAAGTTTCAGGGGCAGAGCTTTGAACATAGACCAGACAGTCCTAGGTCAGGGCAGAGTAGTCCGAGAAGCGTGAGTCCTGGGTCCGATGACGGGAACAGATCTGGAAGTTACAGTCCACCTATATCTCCGGGCGTTGAAGGGGGGAATGAAGAATATGAAAGCTATAGACCTGGTAAGTATACTTAGGACTCTTGTGCAATATATTTACTTTTTAAATTAATTATTATTATATTAGTTACTGACAACACTCAAACTAGTTAATAGCCTGTATGCCTGACCTCTGTATATACTTCAAAGTGTTAGAAGTTTCGTGTTAGAGTCCCGATCGTTCTCTCTTCCTAATCCGCGGCCATATCAAGAAAGTTATCAGAAAGGGGAACAATACGGGGTAATTTACTAAACTTTATTTTTTATTTCACTAGAGTGTGTCATTTGTCACATAATAATTTTCCATTTGGACACACATTCCTTCCGCGTACATGCAAACTCTGGAATGAGCTCCCAGCTGCGATGTTTCCTGAGCGCTACGATATGTCTAACTTCAAACGAGGCTTAAAAAGAGTATTACTCTCCAGGTAGGCAGCGGCTCAGCTGTACCCCTGGCACTGCAGATGTCCATGAGCGATGGTTACCACTTACCATCAGGTGGGCCATTTGCTCGTCTGCCAAAGTAAGGAATAAAAAAAAAAAACATTTTTAGGGTTTCCTGACTGCTTTTAGGATTGTATATCCCAACTAATATTATAAATGCGAAAGTGTGTTTGTTTGTTTGTTTGTTTATTTGTTTGTTTGTTTGTTTGTTTGTTACCTCTTCACGCTTAAACTACTGGACCGATTTCAAAAATTCTTTCACCTTTGGAAAGCTACATTCTCCCCGAGTAACATAGGCTACTTTTTATCCCGGAAAAATCGACAGATCCCACGGGATGCGCAATAAAGGCTTCGCTCAAAAACTACTGCACAGATTTTTATGCGGTTTTCATCAATAGATAGAGTGATTCTTGAGGAGTTTTGCGGCATTTTTTATCTCGGAAAAACGGATAGTCCCACGGGAAGCGCGATAAAATCTTCGCACCATAAACCGACTTCCGCGTATATGTAGCCGTGGGCAAAAGCTATGACCCTTAACCCTCTATACACCCAATCCCGAAATCCACGCGGGCGAAGCCGCGGGCAGAAAGCTAGTTATTCTATATGTGATACAATGTAAGAAGCTCCGTTATAGATTCAAAATGTGACCTCGTTTATGATAATATTTTGCTTCCTTGCTCCCTTTTAATGCAATTTATTATTTCCAGGTATCGTGCCTAAGCCTGGGTTACTACCCCAGAACCCTGCGTTGGTGGCGGCTCAGTCATCAGCGCTGTTTTACCCGCAGCCGGGAGCGCCGCTGCCCTCTGCCTTCCACCACCCCGACCGCGTGCTGCACCACATGCAGTTGGAGTGGCTTGCTAGGACCGGCATGTTCTACCATCGGATACCCGAGCTTGGAGGTATGTGGCACTAGTTATATAAAAAGAAGTTTACTATACTGTTACTATGTAGACTATATGTAGACTATGGATTACTCAAATGATAACAATAACACATAATGTGAATACTAGAAACAAAAATAAACTTGCCGTTCCAATGTTCAGACTCCATAAAACTAGCTGTTCGTTCTTGGGGAAATGTATATCTATGTTTAACAAACTTCCGCAAGGTGTCATTGATTTGCCTTTATATAAATTTAAAATCCATATCAAAAAGACACTCATGAGTAAAGGTTATTATAAAGTAAGTGACTATCTTTATGATCACACTATTTGGGAATAGGGACACTATTCATAGAGCCATGTTTGGTAACAACATTATTTATAATATTGTATTATTTTATATGTGTATGTAAACATACATACGACTGTAATCGTATTAGGTATGATTGTATCTTATACTATATTGTATTTTTATGTTATATTATTATAATTATTAACATTGAAAAGAGGAGATAAAAAATAGACCTTCAGAGTTTCTTGCCTGTTCTTCTCGAGAAGGCTCTCCCAATTTCCGAACAGGTGTCGAGTCAATATATTTTTTCTTTTTTTTTTCCTTATTCGTACGTACGGACAAGGTTTTTGTTTTTTTTTTTTTTATTTAAGCTTTTTTTTTTGTTTTGTTTGTTGACGTCAATAAGTGCCTTTAAAGGTCTATGTTGAATAAATATTATTTTGATTTTGATTTTGAATGCTTGGGTTTAATTTTGATGACTCAAAAGTTACCTTGCCAAATATTTTGACTAGAGTAAATAACACAATGAAACTATAGCTTTTATAGATATACGAGTAAAGTTGTTTAAATTATAAAGGAATTTGGGTTCTGACTATTTATCTGAGGCCAGCTTCTTATTGACGACTCTGTAAAAATACAGGGATGAAAAATAGCCCTTGCTGGTTCTTTCCAGTACAAGGTCTCCCGCCGTAGACTTGTGAACCAATGGCGTAGCATCTTTCGACGTGGAAAAGTGATTGAAAAACCTATTTCAAGTACATATTTTTTATCTTATTATATTTTAGACACTTTTTAGATTGCAATGAATATATTTCAACGTATTTTAAGATTTTTTTTATGTATAATTTATATATAATTTGAATAATTCGAATGATAGCACAAAATATAACGAAAAGTAAAAGATTGAAATAAAAACAAGATTGACGGTGTTTAAAGTATTTTAATAAAAAAACTCAATATGACAACAGCGAACTGACTATATAAGTAAAATATTCACAACACATTTTTGTTTCCAAGACTAATCGTTTTTTAATTATTTAGGTACGATGACCTTTTCGTTACGGTCCCCTTTTTAAACCTGGTACCCGTATGTTTCGGCACGATTTTAAAGACGTTTCACGTCAAAAACAAATGTATTAGACGTGGCCTTAATGCTAAGTAGACACTTCCAGGCAACCTTAGACCAGGGAAGTATTAAAATTTATTAATATTCGAATGGATAGGTGCAGACCAATAGTCTAGACAAAATTAGCCTATAACTATTTTAAGTTTACATTTTATTATTAAATTTTCTTCAAATCCGCACCAATAAATCAGGTTTAAGCGATTCAACAAATTTAATAGTGATATTAAGTATAGTCGTAACATTTATTGGCAAATGGCGATTGAAATTAAATGGTGCTAAAGTTGATTGCCGTTTAGTCGTAACGCCGCAACCCCCTCGCTAAAGTTAACAGCGGGCGAAAGCTTTTGTCGAGCAACGCCAGGGGGTTGTCTAGTAAACAGAATTAGTTAATCACCCAAACCAATTATTATGAGCAGTGAAATCTGAGTATTATTTTTTTTTATACACGACTCAAGTTAGGTCAAATTAATTCACTGCAAAGTTTTTTTAACTACGCTTCATTATACATTTAGTCGTTCGTATTCAAATAACATTTCATTTATTTTTCTTATTTATTAGAAACATTAATCTATACTAATATTATAAAGAAGTAAAGTTTGTGTGTTTGTATATTTGTTAAATTGTAAGGGGTAATCTCGGGATCTGCTGAACCGATTTTATAAATTCTTTCACCAATAGAAAGCCACATTATTGCGGAGTGTCATAGATTATATAAAAAACCGAAAAATAGAAAGGCTTTTACGTGGTAAACTGTTTTGCAAAGTGAATCGGAGAAAAAACGGACAGCGGACGGCGCGCGATGGCTTCGGGTTTAATTCGGTTCGCGTTCGTGCTCGCTTCGAGGATTATTAATATTATGCCCAACGAAGTGGGCACGGGTCAGCTAGTTTTTTATATTTCTAATCAAAAACCATAAGGACGTCGCGGATACTTAATATGTGCTCATAAGCTATTATTTACAGATTATTATTTACAAGCGACGCTATGTAAGTTAAACTTAAGAATATACGAGTAAAGTACTCATTAGATAAATACTAAAATGCCAAGCATATTATCTAAATATTAGAATCCAAATCCGACATAGTAACGGCGCCATAAATAATTGATATCGTCATAATGTTACATATTTAATTTACTAATTACACTATGTAACCGATAAAAAACTTCTCATCCAGACCATTAAATCAATTTAACAAGGTATAATAAACAATAACTAAAGACTTGACCGCATGGGTTCGTATCCCTTTGCTTTTCCACACGAATAGAAGCAAAAACGTTTCTTTGCCAACAAAAAGCCTCATCGCGATTCCCTGATCCTCGAAGGGTGCAGGATCAGTGGTACAGTATAAATCAGTGTGTAGATTAACGGGGACCCTACGTCCCTTGTTTACCGAACACATGTCGCTATTACGCGCTGACAGCTCAGTTGTCATAGCGACAGTACGTGAGCGAATCTGTCATAAAACAAGTATGACAATGAAATAATTTTGTAATGCAACTAGCTTTCTGCCCGCGGCTTAACCCGCGTTATTTCGGATTTTAAAAGTTTACTTCAAACGAACCAGTCTGGGTGATCAAAATTATTGTTCTTATTTCATTCCGAGCATTGTCATTTTCACCCTTAAACCTTCTCTGGACTTTCACAAATAATTCAAGATCTGTATATATGTCACCGGAAAATAACAAGACCCGTAAGTTTATTAATCTACTAGGAAGTTTATAAGCTTTCGTAGGATTCTAAACGGGAGATAAATTGTAATATTTTAACGTCCACATTTTGGTAAATTGATAAACTTACTGAATTCACTCGTAAAATAAAAAGTAAGCAATAACAAAACGCTACGCGCGATCTGATTGGTTGACTGTCACGTGCCACTTCTCTTCCTCGCGGCCTTAATAATAAAGGCTTTCGTATTACACAATTTCTGTCGTTTTATTTAAATAGAGCAAAGTAGTGTTCATTAGTGTATTTTGTAAGAGTATTCCTGTATTTTAGCTAGTAACTGTTAAATAGTTTATTGAAACTGATAATAGCAAACTCAACTCACTACATCCGTGCCAGAGAGGAACCAGGCATTGTTGCTTCCGATTTATAGTTTGTCAAGTCTGATTGTACCAAAGTCTATGGACACAAGCATTGCCACTATGAACATTGACAAATCAGAGAGCAGTGTGTTATTTTACGTATTTCAAAGATGCGTATATTTAAAAGAGTTTCCGTGATTGGTCGAACAATATAAAATTTTACGAATAATAATATAAAAGTTTATAAATTTACCGTGTGACGTCGGAAATTGATAATTTTACGAAAATGTGCACGTAAAATAATACAATTTATCTCTTGTTTAGAATCCTACGAAAGTTTATAAACTTCCTAGTAAATTGATAAACTTACGGATCTTATTATTTTCCGGTGACATATATATTGCTTATATACATAGTCCAAGTCTTTGTAATCTAGACATGCATTGTAATCTTACAAATTAACACGACCTGTGTAGTCTAGTGGTTTGTATACCTGCTTCAAGGTGTCGCCATCTCTGAGGTCGCGGGTTCGAATCCCGGTGGCGGCAGATGTTTGCGTGATGAATCCGAGCATTTGTACCTTAATCATGATTGTTATTATATATTTTTATCAAAAATATTTAAATATATGTTTTTTTTAACAATACAAGTTAGGGCGGCCGTACACGGACTGCTCGAGCAGTTAGCGGCTGAGCGAAATACACGGACCGCTCGAGCGGTCGGTGTCGACAGCTTGAGCTATCGGTTGTTGACTGCTCGAGCTACGCTACCCAACTGCTCGAGCAGTTGATTTTCTACCACAGTCGAGTCATGGATTCTAACGAGAAAGCACTGCTTTTGCTGCTTCTGCTCAGGCGGAGACGTCGGCGGCGACGTCAAAAGAGAAAATTTTGGGTTCATCCAATTTTGCAATTAAGAGAACAACATGGACAGTTCCATAATTTGTTTATAGAACTTAGAAGTGATCTGCTCTAGCGCAGTCAAAGGCTCGAGCAGTCGGTGTATGTGTGTATGTGTCCTCACAACCGCTCGAGAGCGGCCGACGGCACGATGGAATTTCATCATGCAGTTGACGGCTTGAAGCGGTCGCGACTGCTCGAGCAGTCGTGTGTACGGCAGCTAATGAATGAGCTAATGAATATATATATAAGAAATATAGTCGATTATCAATTTAACTCGATCATTCAAGATTGAATTCAAAGCAATCGGATATGTTATCATGATACTTCTCACAAAATGTGTAAACTGTACACGAAATTACTGGGAAATCAAGCGATTTAATGTGTTTATGTCTGAAGCTTATCTCCGGGATTTCAATCATAACTTTACAGAGTTGTGTAATGAATTGTGATTGAGTAAAAAAAAAATAATAGTAGCTAAAAATTAATTAAAAATATGTCAAGTTATATCGTATTTAGTAAACTACACATAAAGTAATAATAAAAACTAATGAGATATAAAGAGGTATTTGTTAAATGAAAGAAAACTTTTGTATGGAAAAACCAAAATTCTACAAAATAACTAATTTATAAATAAAAACTGTGTATCGATACAGTTTGTTAAATGGCGAAGGCCATAGGATAAGTATTACCATAAGAAAATATATTTTGAAACTAGTCTATATAAATACATGTAAATAAATTGTCGTCGGGTGTCGTCTGTCTGTCTGGCTGTTTGTTCCGGCTAATCTCTGAAGTGGCCGGACTGATTTGATTGGCAAGTAGCTGATGTAATAAGGAGCAACTTGGGCTACTTTTATATTGGATAAATAAAGTAATGTCGCATTGTCTAAGCCTGTCCAGTACCGCGCGCAGCTCCCGCGGGAATGCCAGTAGTGTTGTTGTTTTATCCCTAGAAAATCGTACACCAAATATGTATATAAAGAAATTCTTTCAATAAACCTGATACAAAAATCTGTGTTTATATAAAAATACAAAAATAAAAAAATCGGCTGGGGCTGTGCCGGGGCACACGGCCGTTGGTTTTAACGTGAAACGTCTATGTTAGGGAATCGCTTTTAAAGTAAAATATTAAAATAAAAACAAGATTGACGGTGTTTTAAGTATTTTAATAAAAAACTCAATGTCACAACAGCGAGCTGACTATATAAGTGAAATATTCACACCACATTTTTGTTTCTAAGAGTAATAGTTTTTTAATTATTAAGGTACGATGATATAGACCTTTTCGTTACGGTCCACTTTTTAAACCTGGTACCCGTATGTTTCGGCGCGATTTTAAAGACGTTTCACGTCAAAAAAACTATATAAATATTTTTTTTTATTATATTCCACGCGAACGAAGTCTCGGGGTACAGCTTGTTTATAATAAAAGAAAGATCCCAAAACAAATGTAAATAGAAAACATATTTCTAATCCATTGCAAATAATAATTAAAGTATACCCATTATTAGTCCAAATCACCCTAGCTCAAAGCAAGGTTTAAGGGTGTTTGAGTGGTAATAAATGGTATCGCCACCTGTGCGCCCCGATCAACCCCGCTTTTAACTGCAATAGTCATGACCCGCAATATAGGGGTTCCCTCACATCTGACTTGACTTTGAATGCCAATTTGTTACATACTTCACGCATTTAACACGCCAAATTATTTTAATTTTTATGACTATTACGAAGAGCTTTTAATGTTTTATTTTCTGTATCTGACTAACTCGTAGTCCAGTGGAATAGCGAAAATGGAAAATAAGCTATTCTGAAAAATAACCTAACCTAAACTACGATTTTTAATTCGAGTCAGAAAAATGACAAGTGCAACTGTCACTGATACAAAAAAGGGTGACCCACTACAATAGTGATGTTCGGCAATCAATAGATTTAGACATTTAGTCATGCTTTATTTTATTAGGTTGTAATGTAATAATACTCCTGAAATTTGTGATCCTGACACCACTTTCAGTAACTTTTATACGATTTTTATATCACGAAATATGCGTGAGATTTTTACAATAGATCGATTCCCAAATCCCAGATTTCAGATCTCCAAGTCACAGATTAGTATACCATTACAGATTGCTTACCACCGATGAGGCAAAGACTATATAGACGATGTATAGTATGTGATGTTTGTTATTAAATGGAACTAGGATGGTGTGGAAACTATGTCGATCCGCCACAAATAAAGGAAAGGAAGAATTGATCTTCCTAAATTTAAGTTTAATCCTAAATGATATTTTTGTAACCGGCAGTGCAAATAATTTTGTTGTTAATTAGTATCCGGTATATAATCTGTGGGCAGTTATTAATCTACGAAACTGTTTTTAATCTATGAATTCCGGAGTGATGTTTCAGTATTATTGATAAAGAACCTATCTTTGTAGACGACGCTTGGCTAGATTTGGTTGCCTAATTTGCCCATAGATAATGGTGTTAGGATCATGATAAGCGGCCCACACTATAGAACTGTCAATGTCAAAGCAACAATTCGACGAAAACATAACCAATGCAAGATACAATTGTAAATGTGAATTTAATCAATATGAATAAAAAAGTGTCTTTAATAGTACTTAATATCAGTGAAAAAAAAGTGTTACAAGGTATCAAAGCGTTTTTTTGTTGTAAATATGTAATACATACCATATTAAATAATATGATTTGTGACACATGACACTGGAAATATCACAAAGGATATTGTTTTTTGCTGATTCCGCGCAGTTCATGATGACTTGTCCAACAAGCAGACAAGGTCGACACGTGTTTCGTCTCTCAGCGAGACATCTTCAGGATTTGTGTAAGATTTGTTTGTTCGTTCAGCAATGTAATATTAGGTATATTTTTATGTTTGTAGATTTCCAATTGTTCCCGAATGTCTCGCTGAGAGACGAAACACGTGTCGACCTTGTCTGCTTGTTGGACAAGTCATCATGAACTGCGCGGAATCAGCAAAAAACAATATCCTTTGTAATACAATGGACTTCCGCAAAATAACACCTGCTACAATAGAGTACTGGAAATATCATTTTACTGACTCGAATTAAGTAATCGAACTTTAACAAAACTATTCTTATAATGTTGTCCTGACAAACCCAAATAAAGTGCACTGAGAAACCCAATTAAGCTTTACGTAAAAGTCCACATAAGTTGGATTAAAAGGTCACCAAAGTAGGTCAGAAGAACGTAAATAAGGTGAAATGAAAAATCACTAAATCTGGATTAAAAAAGCCAAATTAACTGTACTGAAAAGTTTAAATAACTTATTTAGAAAGATAAACCAAACTATTGTAATAAACCTAATAAAGTATTGAAAATAAATGGAACCGAGAAGCCCAAATAAGCTAGACTGAAATACCAAATAAGCTGGAAAGAGAACGTCACCTAAACAGTTCTGTAAAGCCCGCATAAGCTGCACCATAAAGCCCAATCAAGCAGCACTGAAAATCCCAATTAAGCTGTACGTAAAACCCTTAATAAGCTAGAGTGAAAAGGTCACCTAAGAAGAACAAAGATGGCTGAAAGCTATAGTGAAAAACCCAAATAAGTTTAATAGAAATTAACTTACGAGCACACTTCTCAGGGCTAGTTTTTCACTGTATGTATTATAGGTTTCAATAATTAATTTGTAGTAAGACACACTATTAACTGTTTGAAATTTCAAATTAATAGAATAATGAACGAATATATTATTATATTCGTTATAGTAACTCTGGAAAAACCATTAGGTACCGGTGTACGTGGTACCATAAAAAATTACCGTTAACGTACACTAAGCTTAAAGCTATATTAAAAGTTCAAAGCTAAAGTAAAAAGCTATCCGAAACACTCAGACGGCAGCCATTTTGTTGGAGAGTCACTAATTATTTTAATTATGTGCATAATTAGTTTAATCCTAAATGTCTCTCGTTAAACTTGATTTAAAAATCAACTGGCGTAATTTAATTTTCGTCTTGTTCGGTAAAGGCGGGGTCTCGGCGTCGGCGGGCTATTTGGGCTGCACAAACGGAAGTAATACAGTACGGAATACAGTTTCTCAATTTCGTTATCTAATTTGATAAAAATAATATGAATTATTTGTTACTCAGTACCCAAAGTAATGTTTTTTCACTTGATAACTAACTCTTTCTAATCATTTTTATCATATATTGTATGATTGTATGATATATGAAAATAGAAAAGTATAATATAGTAGAATATAGATATAGATCGGGCTATGACTGTGGGGGACGGGATCTGTTCCCACAAAACGGAAAAAAGACACCTCCCAACCGAGAATTGATATATTACTTGTAAATCTATACCAATATTATAAAGAGGAAAGATTTGTTTGTTTGTTTGTTTGTAATGAATAGGCTCCAAAACTACTGGACCGATTTCAAAAATTCTTTCACCTTTGGAAAGCTACATTATCCCCGAGTAACATAGGCTACTTTTTATCTCGGAAAATCGACAGATCCCACGAGATGCGCAATAAAGGCTTCGCTCAAAAAACTACTGCACAAATTTTCATGCGGTTTTCATCAATAGATAGAGTGATTCTTGAGCATGGTTTTGCGGTATTTTTTATCTCGGAAAAACGGATACTCCTATAGCCATGGGCAAAAGCTATGACCCTTAACCTTCTATAGACCCAATTCCGAAATCCACGCAGGCGAAGCCGCGGGCAGAAAGCTAGTAGATAATAAATAAGGAAATAAAAAATACTAACATAAACAAGAAAGAGTGCGGACCAAAGAGTCCGCAGAAAATCAGACAAACCTTATAAAAAAAAAGAATAGAAAAGTTCTGTATTATTATATTTTGAGAGCATGGAATTTTGATATTACGGTCAATTTTTATAATTCCGTTACCGTTACGTTAATAGAACGGAATCATTGCAGCTGCTTAGGTGATATTTTTTTTATACGTATTCAGGTATAAGGTTACGAAGCACTTAAGCTTTTTGTGTTCTTTATATTTTATACTAGCTGGTGCACCCGACTTCGTCTACGTAGGACACCTATCGTCATATTTTGGACCGATTCAGACAATATCTTTATAAATTTTAGGCTATTTGTTATTCTAATGTATAAGCTATATTATTACTTTATTACTTTATGGAAAATAAAAGAAATTTTCTAAAATAAAAGTAGCCTAAATTACTCCTTATTACATAAGCTATCTTGCCAGTGAAAGTCCCGTCAAATAGATCCAGCCATTTCAGAGATAAGCCGAAACAAACAGATAGACGCACAGACGACATTCCAATTTTATTTATATGTATAGATATGTTTGACGTCAATAAGTGCCTGAAAAAGCAGCCTTTTTGATCGAGTTAATGCATACAACAGAGAAACAACGACAAATTAATTGAACAATGGTAAATAAGGTCAAATAATAAAAAAAAATATTGAACATTATATATAAAGTCAGAATACTTTGCTACCCTTTTGCTTCTCTTGCCGTTAGTATAAAAAGTCTAACTGTGTCATACCTATTTGAACTACATACATTGTTAAAATTCGTTGTTTATCCTTTTTTTTATAGGATAGGGCAGCAAACGAGCAAACGGATCACCTGATGGTAAGCGATAACCGTTGCCCATGGATACCCGCAACACCAGAGGAGTCACAGATGCGTTGCCGACTTTTTAAAAGGGAATAAAGGGTAATAAGGGGGGTTGGGCCTCCGGTACCCTCACTCACTCGGCAAAACACAGCGCAAGCGCTATTTCGGGCCGGTATTCTGTGAGGCCGTGGTATCACTGCGGTCGAGCCGGCCCAATTCGTGCCGAAGCATGGCTCTCCCACGGTAAAAGCTATTATATTTATATGTCAGAAGAAAATAAAATACTTAAGTCGTGCTTATCTTCTCTACTGCTCTCTCCCCTCAATGGGGATGGGCTGTAATAATGGTGATGTACATTCTTTTTACATCCCTTATCTCAGTGTGGAAAACAAGTGACCTGATATCAATATACTCGTAGCTAAAGCAATTAGTTTCTTTAGCACAATATTAGAGTGTTAGTGACTCCGTAGTTGAGTAGTTGGTACACCGGTTTCAAGGTGTCGCCATCTCTGAGGTCTCGGGTTCGATTCCCGGAGGTGCAGATGTTTGTGTGATGGATGCGGACATTTGTACCTTAGTCATGGTTGTTCATATATAATTCTATCAAATATATTTATATATGTATATCTATCCGTTACACTAGATCCCATAGCACAAGCCTTCAGAGCATACTTTGGGCTAGGCTAATTGGTGTAAGTGAAAATAAAAGAAATTTTAGAAAATTTCTTTTATTTTCCATAATCAAAGTAATAAAGTAATAATATAGCTTATACATCAGAATAACAAATAGCCTAAAAATGACGATAAGTGTCCTACGTAGACGAAGTCGGGTGCACCAGCTAGTATAAAATATAAAGAACACAAAAAGCTTAAGTGCTTCGTAACCTTATACCTGAATAAAATATTTTTTATTTATAATAATTGTAGCTTATATTCGGATTTAGGTATAACATACCGTCCGCGGGTCGCCGGCGGGCGCGAAGTCGCGCCCGCGGAGACGGCGACCCGGGAGGGACCACGCCCCTTCCGTGGCCGGGGGGCGTCGTCGGTGGAGGAGATCGGGGGAGATAATGTAGCCTCCCCCGAGGAGGGCTCCCCTGTATCGATAGGGCAGCGGAGGCTGGGGGTTCCGGAAGTCGCTTGGCGTTCCCGGGGGCTCCCTAAATGCCTGAGGAAGGCCATCCCTGAGGTTTTAGTGGGTAGGCCTGCCCCTTCTGGGGAGGAGAGCCTCACATAACCGCCGGCTCGCCACAGCCGGGGTATGTATTTCAATACATATCCTCAGGGGAATAAAAAAAAATATAACATACCGTATTTTGCTCGGCTTGAGACAATAGGCAAATACGATCATAGATTGAGTTCTGAGATATCGATAAATAGTTCATTTACAAAAATAGTACGGAAACAAAAAAAAAACGTTGTTTAATGTCATGCTTATAGGTAACTAAGGATCATAATCTTGCAGCGAAATTTAAAATTTAATATATGCATTAAAATGACCTGAAATATTAAGATTTTTATACCAGACATGCATTTTATACTACTTCTTCTATTACTATTTTAACTAGCTACTAATGTGTATAATCATTTAGGTCCCTTCTCCCCTAGGGGGGGCAGAGGGCGTCCACGGTGAGTCTCCATCCCGCACGGTCTTGAGCTTCGCATTTGATTTCGCTCCAGGTTTTTCCAATGGCCTTCGCTTCGCCCATGCCGGCCGCCTCCAAGTCTGTTTTGGACGACCATGTTTGCGCTTTCCTTGGGGATTCCAGTCTAGGTCTTGCCTCGGTATGTGAATTGGATCCCTTCGGAGGGTATGGCCTATCCAACTCCATTTGAAGTCCGGATCGACCAACAGATCAAACTAATGTGTATAGATAACGCAAATTTTTTAATCTGTTGCGAGACGTTTTATAATACAAGCTGCTATGTGTTGATGCGATATGATCAACTTGTTCACTAACGCATTCTGTGTTTTAAAAAAATTGTGTTATTTCTCGTTATTTAATTGTTACATTTCTGTGTTATTTTTATTACAGTTTTTATTACACTTGAGTTTTGATTGTTAGTTTATTGTTGTTAATTTGCGTTTTGACATTGTAATTTTGTCTGAAACAATCTGTGATCCTGGAACAAGAAAAAATTGTATAAATACTAAGTCCAAAAATATATTAAGGCCGCATTGAATAAGAATAGTGACAAGCATTTGATCTAATCCGTCAATACCATTATTTAATTTGTGATTGCGTCTTAATCATTTAACTGCTAGCTCTTTAAAAGGATGTTTGCTAAATCAATACTTATCAACCGATTTAGAATGACAAACATTTAAATGACACTGAAAGGGTATTAATTGAACACTTAAGAGCTGTATTTGCTGTGTTGAGTTTAATGATTTATTTTTTAGCAGCTCCTGCATACGTACTTTAGCCTGTGATAAAAAAATAAATTAAGCAAACGCAACACATCTGATACAGTCACATAGATACTTTGTAATACAGTGAATATATTTTTTTATACAGAATGAGTTTTAAAATGAGTTAGTATTCGTAAAAGATAAAATGTACAACATTATAGAGCTCTAGGCCGTCAATGCCTTTTTTACTTTTTTATTGACAGAAAAATTAATCGATATGGAGGTATTTTGGTATCCACATTATGTGATTGATTTATTATGGAAAGAATCGCTGTCGGCGACAGTGGGGCCCGCAGCCTACAGGGAGCCTAAGCCAATTATCTGGGAGCAATTTGTTCGCGCAAACAAAGGGCCGAGGCCCTTGCCAAATTAGATCCCCGTGGACTAAGAACGGGACCCTGTTATCGATGATTTGTCTATAAATTATAAAAAAAAAAGCTTTTTCATCGCCGTCATCATTATTGGACGACTACTAAGTCTAATCACTGAATTCACGCTGACATGATACAACACTATTATAGCAAATAATATTAAATTGAATAGGTAAGGTACCATACACATTTACGATAATAAGAATTCATAGAAATACAAATAATATGGCATAAAATAAAACCATTTGACTGCAATCACCATTTAACTCTATATATAACATAATAACTAAGCTAGACTGTAACCTAAGATAAACGTAAACAACTTTACAATTATTCGTCGCCGACGACGCCGCAAAGGGGCGAACTTCATACAAAACAGTCTAAAATACAGCAATGTAAAATATTACTGCTGTATTAATTTAGTAGCTACGTCTCCATAGTATACTATTACAATTGATTTTTATCATTATGATAGTTTTTTTCTAAATAGAAATACAGCTAAAATATGCACGCCATCGGGGAAAAAAAACGTTATTTTTGCTCTCCTCAACAATTTTCTTAAATGAGATTCGCCCGTTTACGGCGTTGGCGACGAATTATGTGTTGAGATGTCTGCAGTTGTTTAATTTATTATACATTAATTTGGTTAACCTAAATATAATCAAGTTAAAAACATTATGAACATTTGCCTTTCAAAAGTTCACTGTCCATCCTTTTAAACCTTCCTATAAATATATTTTTGTCATTACTATTCCTGAGTGACTCGTGATAAGATTATGTTATATGACCCAAAGCATTCGTCAATAAAAATTCTATCAAACACCATAAGATATTTTCAATTTCTTCTCTCTTTCTCAAAATTAGAGCGGTCAAAGAAAAAATTCTTCATTATAACAGCACCGATAACATCGAATTATACCTATCACATCCCTAGCAGTCCAAATGCCGCGTAAGAAATCTATTTAGCTTAGCAAGTGGTCACAATCAATATTGAATCGTAAAACAAGCGGGCGACGGTCTATTATACGCGACGCGCTGTTTTGACGGACGTCTCCGCGGCCAATGAGCGCTTTGTTTGCATTGTCTATGGCTAAAGAGGCAGAGGTTTGCAATTAACAAGAACAATTTATTGTCGACTAACTTCTG
This sequence comes from Scirpophaga incertulas, assembly GCA_036419045.1. Taxonomy (NCBI): domain Eukaryota; kingdom Metazoa; phylum Arthropoda; class Insecta; order Lepidoptera; family Crambidae; genus Scirpophaga; species Scirpophaga incertulas. The sequence goes on from CM071636.1 coordinate 23,313,876, forward strand.
AATACCTCTAAAGGAATGTATTTTATGTCATGCATAGTATTTAGAAGTGAGCACACTTCTACGTTTTGTATTGTATCATTCAAGAAAAGTTTTTTTAAATTTAGTTATTGGAGGGAAACAAACAATATACATCTAGAAAAATATTAGTAAATTATAAAATTAGTACACTAACCAACGAAAACGTTATTTCAATATTTAAAGAAACACATAAAAACTGCAATAGCGTTCAATACATAAAATTAAATAATAATAATTTTTATCAAAATAATAATAATAATGTAATATAATTCTAAAAAGAAATATTCAGTTGCCAGTGATATTTTCCCTGAAAAATCTCCTGCCTACCTGAAAAAGGCATGAGTATATGTATTTATTAACGTATACAGAGTAAGAATCAGTAGGTAAATTAAAAAAATATAGGTAATATGAAAAAATCGGCTGGGGCTGTGCCGGGGCACACGGCCGTTGGTTTTAACGTGAAACGTGTTAGGGAATCGCTTTTAAAGTAAAATATTAAAATAAAAACAAGATTGACGGTGTTTTAAGTATTTTAATAAAAAACTCAATGTCACAACAGCGAGCTGACTATATAAGTGAAATATTCACACCACATTTTTGTTTCTAAGAGTAATAGTTTTTTAATTATTAAGGTACGATGATATAGACCTTTTCGTTACGGTCCACTTTTTAAACCTGGTACCCGTATGTTTCGGCGCGATTTTAAAGACGTTTCACGTCAAAACAAAACACCTTACTGCTACGACTTTCTTGTGTTAGAGTTTTTTTTATTTGAAATATATACAAAATGTTTTGCATTACTTTTTTCTATTTTGATATATCCATTATGACTCTTTCAGTATAAATCTAACGAAACCTTAGAAGCTAAAAACCGGCCAAGTGCGTGTCGGACTCACGCACAAAGGTTCCGTACCATTGATTTATGAAATTAAAGGAAGCGGTTTACGATTTACGAGGTATTAAAAAAACTACTTACTAGATCTCGTTAAAAACAATTTCGTTGGTAGTTCTTATAGTAATGTACATCATATGTTTTTTTTAGATTTTGAGTTTTCTTATTTTAGAAGTTAGAGGGGGGGGGGCAACTTTTTTCCACTTTGGCTGCGTCTGTCACGCAAACTATTCGGTTTAGAAAAAAATATTTTAGAAACCTCGATATCATTTTTAAAGACCTATCCATAGATACACCACACGTACCTATGTGTTTGATGAAAAAAAAAATTTGAGTTTCAGTTCTAAGTATGGGGAGCCCCTAATATTTTTTTTTTGCATTATATCTTAATGCGGTTCACAGAATATATCAATCTACCAAGTTTCAACAGTATAGCTCTTATAGTTTCGGAAAAAAATGGCTGTGACAGACGGACAGACAGACATGTCGAATCTATAAGGGTTCCGTTTTTTGCCATTTGGCTACGGAACCCTAAACACGAACCGGCCATTCAAGCTGCAGAGCATGCCAAACAACTACACATTCATATATACCCTCCCTTTGGCGCAGTCGGGTAAAAAGTTAGATTTTTTCTCCAACAAATATTTTTTATTCGGCAAAGGAAACTATAGCCCACACAGCCCCTTTTATTGTCTCGCGAAACTTTATCGATTCAACTTTACAATTAGCACTCGTCGCCCACATCAACATTAATCTATTGAAACGTAAAAACAAACAAATTAACGAACAATAGCGCGGAACCCCGCCAAACTGCCCTATTTAGTTTAATCTCTAATCGTTGCTATAAATATTGAATAAACGACCCCTTATTAACAGTGCTTTGCGAATTTCACCCTACTTTCTAGGCAGCAAGGACCTTTAGACTTTTCACGCGACAATTGAATATGTTGTCGCATTTAACAAGTGACAATTATGGCTAACAGGTTTTTTGATTATATCAGACGATGGTCGAGGGTAGTTGGTGTGGGGTGTGCTGAATTTTGATGTCAATTTACATATTATTTAATAATTGAAATAGTTTTTACATCTTTGCTATTAAGTTTTTCAAATTGTTCGAAATCCTAGAAAATTCTCTTATTACATTGTCTATAGCTTTACCTTTTTTTACACTGAGGAAATGCATTAAACTCAATACCACCGTATCTGATAATTATGTGGGACTATCCTCCCCAGAACTACCCACTAAAAATTCAGCGATGGCTGTCATCAGGAATTGTAGAAGGGCTCAGGATCGAGTGTCGCATTTGAAGATTTTACCTATAAAATTGCTGTTTATTGCTTTCGTACTTCTAAATGAATAAGTTTTCTAGGAGGTAGACTCTGTACCAGGGTCGTCTGCATGGGTACCTCCGTTTTACCTATTTTTTTCCGCCGCCAAACAGCAGGGTTCGCTTTGCTGTGTTCCGGCGTGAAGGGTAAGATAGGCAGTGAAATTACTGGGTACTGTGACATTACATCTTATGTCACAAGTTGGCAACGTACACTGTGGTTCTTATGAGGTTTGCAGATTTGCTGCGAATCTTGTGGGAACCACATGTACTATAGGCGACTGTTACCACTTACCATCAGGTGCAGCCTGCTTGTTTGTCAACTTTAGCAATAAAAAAAAAAAAAAAAAAAAGTTTAATATTACATGATTTTTGGTAGTTATATTGCATAATTGTTCACCATACGTTGCAGTTTTGATAACAACATGCCCAGAGATTTTGTTTATGTTGCATAATATTTTGAAAATACCTCACAATTTTGATAACAACATGCCCAGAGATTTTATTTATGTTGCATAACATTTTGAACATACCTCGCAATTTTAATGGGCATATTGCCCAGAGATTTGTTTTAAATTAATGAAATAAATCTTGAAGGTTTACTGTATCAGCGAGGTAAAACTGTATCAGCATTTTGTACTTTACTGTCAGAATAATCGCGATTTTATTTAGTTCAATGATTGTTGAAGTACGTGAAAAGATTCATGACGTTTTTCCGGGTTTATAAATATCCATTAGATGGTTTAGACAAGCAAAAAAGATGGACGAAATACGATTGACAAAACGAAATTTTAAGGCAAATATGAATCAGCCAGTTGGAAGGGGACGACCTGGACGAACATACTTGGACCAAATAGGTAATATACTGAAGGAAGGTCAGGTCAAGAGTCAGGAAAGTGAGATATGTATGTAGAAATAACCAGCTTTTGGCCCGCGTTATATCGAAGTTTCCAAAAGGAATATACATTTTCCCGCGGTTAAAATTATCTTATGTTCTTTTCCAGGTCGCAAACCATCCCCATAGATACCACACCCAACCAAGCTGTTTTCTTTTTCTTTTCATAGGAAAAAACAATTTTCCGTGGTATTTCCGGATCTTAAACTATCCCTTTATCAAGTTACAATCGATTCAGTAGTATTGAACCTATTTAAACAACATTTTAACAAACTTTGTATATCGTATTTATTTATATCTAATCAAAAAGCCTAAAAAATAATATTCTAACTTCTAACTTTAAAAATTTCGTACTTTCTAAACTTTCAATCTCTATTTCAACCAGTTACAAACTCATTTTTGCATTATAAATATATAGCCTGTATCCTTAGTCCAGCTCTTGACTATCTGTGTTCCGAATTTCATTTAAAATGGATTCAGTTATTTTATCGTGAAAGCGCCACAGACAAAAAAACAAGAGTTACTTCCGCATTAAGCACTGTTATTGTTTCTTATCTGTGGGATATTCTTAAATAATATAATGAAGTACTTGGAATATGTAACTGTAAATATAGCGGAATATCCCTTATTAAAATTTCCTTGCATATGTAAAGATATATCTAACAGACTACAGAATAGACAACAACATATATATCAAAGTACCAAACTAAAGTTTACGTAAATCGTCAGTAGGGTGACTAGAATTAGGCACTTCACTGCGCACAGCGTGAAACCGAATTACCGACACGACGAACGAATGTCACGGCCCGCCCCCACCCATAAAATAAAAAGCCAAAAGCGTGCCATGTGGTCCGAATTGGAATTAGCTCGAACCGCAAATTCGAATTTCGAACAGCTTGTCTATGATTACCGACAATCCGTTGATTGATAAATGTTCTGTTGTCCTTGCTTTTGTTCTTTTTTGACGTTTTGTATTTAATCTGTCTCTTGTATATGTTTAGGATTATTCGGGGGTTGTCGTTTAGCATAAATCTTAAATGCCATACCACCAGGTCATTTCCGAAGTTCATTAGATCTGCAAAAAGAAAATGTATTCTTATTCTTAAAGGACAAAGAGAAGACATTACGGATCGTTATCTAATACGGAATGACGCATTAATATAAGATATATTAAAAAAAAAACTTTTTTTCGCGCTTTATTATATGTGTTTTTTAATATTTAAAGATCAAACGTACCAAATCATTAAAATATAATATTATACAAAGGCCGTCTATCTATATCTTAAATCCTTACATAGGGGCAAGCTGATCTAATTACGTTGATTGCCGCCTTGCGCTCGACGGGACGGCATAACTGTATTGTGTTTGTCTTGTTTGCAATTTGACTTTAGAACACTGTACGACATTTTGATGTCCGATTTTCATGGCATCAGGGGTGTAACTTTTAGACAAAGCAATCGATTCCATACAGCCATTTACTAGTTACATTGTTACTTGGGCAAAACATTTGTAATAGTTTTTCATCTTATTTCTTTCTTGGATATAATATGATATGAACAGTAGAAGAACATATAGGATATTGAAGGTAACTGATGTCATACATGAAACGTCAAATAAGTCAAGTATGAAACAAATGGATTTTCTTCAACTGTAATCCCATATACTTTTCGATTCTTACATAAATCCATATACTACCATAAAATCGGACCGATTTAATCTATTGACACCTGCTATCAACAATTTGAAACCGTAACCTTTTCAGATTAAGTACATTTTCCTTTAACACCTTTCTCGAGAACTTTGTTGTCTATTCACAAGCAAACCTCGCCCTTGTGTCTGAGGGGTAAGGTGCAAGTAGCGTTTCCATTTCGCTAATGAAATGCTTGTATTCTGAAAGAGGAAAACGTAAATCTTTCACCGGGACGTATGGGAACAGATGAGAATGCATGGACGGTTGCTCTACTGAAATTTTAAATGTATCTGTGATATTGATATATTATCTGCAAAGTGGAGTCTATTTTATCTTAATCAAATAGTCGTGTTAGTATGCAGGAATCGCTTATATTGCTAAAAATAGTGATATCACAACAAGATAAATGAAAGCCTTGCCAATCAATTCGATATAATGTTGTTATTTACGAAATATATTAAATAACCATTCAAGTAAATGGAAAATTCAGAACGATAAGGTAATATATTGGTTGTCCGATAAGTTCTTGCCGTTTTTTTTAAATTAAAAAATTAGCGATCGAAATGAAATTTTTTGTTATAATGTTTTGTGTTATTCGAAAGAGAATTGTTCGCTCTACAAGAAAGTCTATTTGGTTTTATTGTTTCGATTAGTTTTTTGTTAATTTTTGGAGCATTTAAATGGAGTGTCAAGTCGACAAAAACGAGCATTTTCGACACCATCTACTTTTTGCGTTTAACCGAGGTGCCAACGCCACGGAAGCTGCTAGAGAGATTTGTGCCGTATACGGAGAGGGTGCCATAGCTGAAAGAACTGCTCGATATTGGTTTGCGAAGTTCAAAAGTGGCAATTTCGACCTCAAGGACGCATCTCGTTCCGGGCGACCAAGTGAGTTTGATGAAGAGCGTTTGGATCAACTTCTGCACGAAGACGCGCGTCAAACAACCAGAGAATTGGCAGAGCGTATAGGATCCAATAAATCAACAGTAGCAGAACATCTCCACTCAATGGGAAAGGTTCAAAAACTCGGAGCTTGGGTGCCGAACGTATTGAGCGAAAACAATAAAAATCAACGATCCACCATTGCTGCCAGTTTGCTTGCTCGTCATCTCTCAACTCATGGACATAAGCAAAGATTTCTTTATCGCATCGTCACTGGTGACGAAAAATGGTGTCTCTACGTCAACATGAAGTTGTTATTTTATGTTTAAAAATAAAGTTATAAAAAATTTAAAAAAACGGCAAGAACTTATCGGACAACCTTATACTTTGGTGATAGGATTGCCAGATGTAGAGGACGCAGGAAAAACAAAGATCTATGGATAGAAAAAAGGGAAAGTAATTATTCAGGCTGGTAATGTCAAAATGGGTGAAGCATGCGTGTCAGTCAATACAAATGTTCGGGAATTGTGTTTAGAATAATTTAAAAAATAACCTTATTCCATGTACACTCGTTATGTACTTAGAATAAAGTTCATTTTTGACAGCACCTGCCAGCATCTGTTGACGTCAATAAGTGCCTGTAAAGGTCTATGTTGAATAAAGATTATTTTGATTTTGATTACACCAATTAGCCTAGCCCAAAGCAAGCTCTATAAGGCTTGTGTTATGGGATCCATTGCAACGGATAGACATACATATGGTATACATATATAAATATTTTTGATAGATATATATAATAACCATCATGACTAAGGTATCAGTGCTCTCATTCATCACGCAAACATCTGCCCCCACCGGGACTCGAACCCGGGATGTCAGAGATCACTCAAAGATCGACACCTTGAAACCGGTATACCAACCGCTCGACTGCGGAGGTTGGATAAATAAACTAAGGAATATATATATATACCTTTAACAATATGTTATTATGAAACTAAAAAAGTTAGGGGCTAAATAAGTGGAATTATTGAGTACTGTGACTAATTTTAAGTCACACGTTGGAATGTGCACTGCGGGTCTTATTATTATTATTATTCGCGTAAGTCGGGGCTGATATGCATCACTGCGACCTATTAAGATCTATTGTGACCAGCCTCCTATGTAGGTTCTATGTAGGCCCTACAGTAGCTCCCTTAACTGAGCACTGACCAAGAAAGATAGGATGTTCCCAGTTCGGATTGTTTTTATTTCATCTGGGTCAAGAATATATTTCCCCAGGTGTCTGTTTCTTTTGTGAATCAGCGGTTCACAGTAGCACAAGAGGTGTATTGGTGTTTCACGCTCTTGTTCGCAGAATCTGCATGTGTCAGTGTCCTTAAGTTTCATGTTGTAAAGGTGTCTATTCAACTTGCAGTGACCGGTCAAAGCCCTAACCATCACGCTCAAGTTACTCCTGTTAAGCTTTAATAGCTCGTCAGTGCGTTTGCGAGAGTATGGTTCGATTAGTGCTTTTGAGTGTGTCATCCCGGACGTACTGTGCCAGTCTGCTTTCGCCTCGTTAAGAAGGCGAGTTTTCAGGTATTGTATGGCCTGGTTCTTTGAGATACCACAGATAGGCTCTGGGCCGAACTGTATTCCTTGAGCCCCAGCCCTGGCTAGTTCATCGGCCTTCTCATTGCCGGTTATTATTCCAGAATGACCTGGCACCCATTTGAGAGTGATTTTTTTTTTTGCGCACTGCGGGTCTTATGTGGGTTGTAGATTAACTGCGGCAGTCTGCTTGTTACAATATATACCAAAAAATAAAATCTATATTTTTTTATGTGTATTTGTAAAGTAACAAATAAGAATGTGCTTAAAAAAAGACATTGGCAGCCCTAATTACCTATGGCTGAAATCGAAAACACTTGGATCTCGATCACACCACGTGATTGATCTGTTAACGCCTGATAAAAATCGTGACGCTAAAATGCGTCATCTTGTAACAATTCTATCTTGCTTATAAGAGCTACTGTGCTGGTAACGGCGCCGGGTGTTGAACCAGGCGTCCGAGATTGGATTGTCCGTAGGGGTACAAGCTTTTTCGCATTATATATCTTAGGGCTTTTGAATCACCACTTAAATTTAATAGTGCTTGGGAGTCTCGATACTCATTTTAGTAATAAGCACAATGAACCACGGATGCTACTGCGGATGACGCTACTACACCGACCTACACTGACGCTACTACACCGACCTACACTGACGCTACTACACTGATGCTACTACACCGACCTACACGCTGACACTGACGCCACAAGACCGTCTTTATTATATCACACACGACGTTACAATTACATACCGGTGACATACAGACCAAAAGTTTAACAAGATCTAAAAATTACTAATGATTCAGCCAAGTACACTAATCCATGACAAACTCAGTCACAAAATGATGGTGTACTTCTAAATAACTAATATCTCTCCTGCCACTAACCCGCACTGCGCAAGCGATGCCATTTTTTCTTTATTTTCTTTCTACGTAGTTATTTTACAGCTTCTTTCGTGTATTTCCCTACATGTTAATATAGAAAGAAAAGAATAAGTAACAAACCATTTATGATTTGTTACAAAAGCAACATAAAAGTGAAAAATCATTTTATTATTATAATATTTTATAATTAAAAAAATATATATTTTCTTTACTTGTTTATGCTAAATTTCATGATTCTACATAGGTCAATGGAAATTACCCTATACGTTTTTATTCCTTTGCAAGGGTAAAAGATTACAAATCTGAGAACCTGATATTAACTTCAACTCTATATCTCTACGCGTTCCCGAAAATAACTCTTGACAGACGATGATGAAGAAAGATTTAGAAGGAACTAACATAATATATTTCAATAAAATATTGATAATGTTTCCTCCCGTGCCATATAAATATGAACGTAGAGCAATTTCTTATGCGAAAATATAACCAAAAGACCCCCGCATTGTGGGGGCGGAATTGGGAAGCTGAACGGAAAATTTATAACCGTTGTGTTTTTCCCACAACATGTGCGATTTGCTTGTTTTTGTATTAAGATAAGCATATTGCTTCAACTACAAAAGAATAAATGACTAAATATATGTTATGCTTGCTAGTCGCCGCGACTTCGCCTGCGCAGGGCACTTGTCATCATATATTAGAAAATTCACACAATATCTTTACTTATCCGATCCGCCTGACCCAATCACCCGCGTAAACGAATCCCGTCCGCCGGCCACCAACCGCGTCGTCCCTCACGCCACACACCCACGTCTCTCGCTCACTCACCGCGCTCGTTGGCGAGCGCGAAGACCCGGGCCACATATCCGTCAAACATATACCAGGTACTGTCATGTACCGGATAGATTCTCATCCTCCACTACACGGCGATCTTGAACGTTCGCGCCATTAGACGGCGCGCTCAAGTTGCGTCGACTCTCTTGTTTCGACCCTAACGGCTCCGGAACGGTCGCCAGCGTCGTTAGCAAGGCGTCGAACCTTCTATTCGTGCGTCTTCCACAAACACACTCATTGCAAAGCTGAACATAGCCATCTGAGGTTTCAGCATAGGTCCGTCCAAGAAAAAACAATATCTTTACAAATTGTAACCTATATGTCATTGTGATGAATCACTACATAGTATAAAACAAAGTCGCTTTTTCTGTTCCTTATACATGCTTAAATCTTTAAAACTACGCAACGGATTTTGAAGCGGTTGTTTTTTTTAATAGTAAGAGTGATTGAAGAGGAAGGTATATATGTATAATAACATCCATTAAATAGTGGAGAAATACTGTTATTTTGAGTTTTCTAATGTGATGTCGTAAATAATTACATCTTCCGCTTACATTGTAACGCAGGTTGAACCCTACGAGATTTATCTAGTTCCAATGTTCAGACTCCATAAAACTAGCTGTTCGTTCTTGGGGAAATGTATATCTATGTTTAACAAACTTCCGCAAGGTGTCATTGATTTGCCTTTGTATAAATTTAAAATCCATATCAAAAAGACACTCATGAGTAAAGGTTATTATAAAGTAAGTGACTATCTAAATGATCACACTATTTGGGAATAGGGACACTATTCATAGAGCCATGTTTGGTAACAACATTATTTATAATATTGTATTATTTTTATATGTGTATGTAAACATACATACGACTGTAATCGTATTAGGTATGATTGTATCTTATATTATATTGTATTTTTATATTATATTATCATAATTATTAACGTTGAAAAGAGGAGATAAAAAATAGACCTTCAGAGTTTCTTGCCTGTTCTTCTCGAGAAGGCTCTCCCAATTTCCGAACAGGTGTCGAGGACAAGGTTTTTGATTTTTTTTAACCTTTTTTTTTTTGTTTTGTTTGTTGACGTCAATAAGTGCCTGTAAAGGTCTATGTTGAATAAAGATTATTTTGATTTTGATTTGATTTTATCAAAATAATGTACTAAGTAGGTATTGTACACATTGAAAAAACAGAAATCTACAGAATGGGTTATTTTAATGAATAAGCTATATTATTGTAAAGTTTCATTAAATCCATTTAGTAGTATTTAAGTGAAAGAGTAATAAAACATCCATCCATACTTACAAACTTTCGCATTTGTAATATTTGTTGGGATTTTATTCAAAACTAGCGGACCCGACAGACTTCGTCCTGTCAAAAAGATTTGTACAGTGGCAGTTTTTTGTTCCTAATTATTTTATAGATAATGCCGCGTAGCCAACCAAATCGCAAAAAAGTCTAAATGACCTATTACATTTTGTGGCTATTCAATTTTGGAACGTGACATTAAATCCTCCAACGATGTATTCTGTGCTCCAACGCACGCACGCACACTGTTTTGATAGATATGATTGAATTTCAACTATAAGTAGCATTAATAAAGCGCAAATTGACTCTTTGATGTTAGGAACACATCTTCATTGCTTAGTTAGACAACACAGTGAGTGCTTGCAATATGAACTTTATACAATAACAATAAAGCTCAATTCGACTGTACATCTTAGTTAGAAAACGTTTGCATGGGAAAATAAAGGGGCTGTTTTTAGGGTATTTCCGATAATTATTCGAATTTTCCTCATTGTAAAAACCCTCCTTGAACTTCAACGAACATTAACAAAAAAGAATTAGCCAAATTGGTCCAGGCGTTGTTGAGCTATGAGCTTACCCACACATTTTGCGATTCATTTTTATATATAAGATATAACAATATATCAATTTTAATTAAACATAGTGCGTACCTTACAATGAATTTAGCATAAAAAATTAATTAAATACTTAATAATTTAAATATATTATATCCTAATATCAATTTTTACTAAAAAGTACTTCATAATTAAATAGCAATAATATTCTAAGCAAACCATAGATAATTATCTTATTTTATTATGTTATAGCCGAGCAAACGAGCGAATGAATTCTATGCCTATTGTGTTACTAAAATATGAGAAGCGAATATTAATTATCACCGTAATCGATTAAAAATTCATTGCTTAATTTGGGAGAAATGGTTTTTTTATATCTACCAATGGCCCAATGAGTTTGGCCAATGCTTACAGCCAACTTAACAATATAGGGCCACAAGATCCGCATTTAAAGCTTTTAAAGCTTAGCTTCTCCCACTCTCAAAGTGATTATGAAAAATCCTAATTTAATAACATTATTGTTATCTAATATTATTCCGATAAAAAAAACGATGGTGGTACGAAATTATATGACTGAATGGATACAAAGTAATTTCACTCAGTGTATTGTGGATTGATCAATCAAGTTCAATAAGGGTGTTTAAGAGCTCTTAGGCGTTGGCGGTCGTTTCGTTATGGAAATAATTTCGAAATGCAAATTACGGAATCGTTCCCATATATTTCATTACATTGACTACAGGATCAGGACACTAAAACTCAAACAAATTCCAGCAAAAGCAGCGGTATGTAAATTAAAAAAATATTTCCATATTAATAATAATATCCACACTTTGACAGTATAAATAGATATCTTTGTATTCGACTGTACTGCGCTACTTACCATCATCTGCGCAGCTGCGCTTGCAAACATTGACGTGAAAAGCCTCTCTTAATATCATTTTAATATATTCAAACCGAACTACACAGCGATAAAACCGTTATCACAGCAAACTGAAGTGCGCCGACCAATATAAATATTCTAAAAATGTTTAAAAATACATTAAAAGTGAGCCAACAGCAAACAGCGCTCCGTGCCCAAGTACCGGTCTCCAAAATCAATAATGACTTTCTTGTTGACTGTACGTGACTTTTCAGCGGACCCTTTGCTGTCATATTGTGTCGATGGGATACCATCAAACAGCATTAATCTACCTTCTTTCTTTTTTATTACCATCGTCAATAGCTTTAGTTTAAAACAATGAGGTCGTACTACACTTTAGACTGTAGCTTATGTCGCAGCCAACTGGTTAAAATAGCCGTTCAATGAAACTTTGACTGAACACCGCCATTCAACCATACGTCTAGCTTATTAATTGAATATTTGAGTCGCTCAAAACGTTCAACACTACAGCTGATTCAAAAGCCGCCGTCTAATTTAATTAGTTCAGCGCTCACCACCACAGCGCTAGGTGCGTTTTGTTTTCAATATGGCGTCAACTAGCCGTGGTGTGTAATTGTTTCAAGATATTTTTCGGAAAGTAAGTAGTAAATAAGTACGTTACACGTGTTATTAAAGACCCAAAAAATATGAGGTCACTTACGAGTGAATCAAAATTTAAACAAATATTCGAGGAGAAATAACGGGATTATGAAATAATTCTTGCTTCGTAAATTATTGAGTTTGTATTTTTTTGCTTGGTGCAATAAACAATATTATAGTTAACAATTTGTTTTTCATTTTTACTTATTTACCTCTTAAACTAAATTCAAGAATAACCTCCCAAAAAATTTCAAAAAGTCTTCCTATTCTCTCAAATTAAGTACTAAACTAATGGTCACCTTAGTTAATTTGCCATTTAACCAATTGGCTAAGCGTCGTTTAGTTGTAATGTTGAACGCTGCAATCAATAAGTCGACTAAACAACATATCGCTATGTGATTGAATGACGTTGTTCAGTCAAAGGGCTAGCTGTTTGATTGAACGGCTATTTTAACCAGTTGGCTGCAACATATATATATAGATCAGAGGTTTCCAAATTTTTTTGTCATAGGCCTTTTGCCATATTTTTCGGTTTTTATATATAATAGAATATAGTATAATATAAGTAAATAGATACTATCAATGTATGTTGAGATCCATTATCGTGAACCTCCGTTTTCATTTTATGGACCCCCAAATTTTTGTTTCGCTGACGCAGATCCCTTGAAGGTTGTCATAGACCCCTAGAGGTCGATATAGAGCACTTTGGGAATTACTGATAGATTATAACAGCGTTAATGGCGCTGTGGTCTCGGATCGACGAATCGGATGTTTCGCGGAGCCCGGGGCTAATCCTGATATGTATCAATGTGATCTTTCCTTTCGATTTTCATGTGTACATCCTGAGGCCTGTGAAACTGCTGCGAAAAAATTCAAAGCTGTATATAGTCTATTAATCCATACTCGGTGGTTATGCTTGACTGAGGCAAAAAATTTTTTTTTCCTCAGGAAAGGAAGGCTAGAAATCCTGACAAGGAGCACGAAACGTGCCCAGGATACCCCCGCAATGGCCAGAGCGATCTGACCACGTGACCAACCGACTAAACTCAGCCTGCGCCTGACTTCTAAGAACCATATAGGCAAATCGTGTTGGCCTAATCGCCCTAACATTGGATAGGCTTTACCGAAGGAAACAATCGACCCACGAACATCAAAAAGGTCGGACGAACATAAGCATTTAAATCGCATCAAAAAAATTGGACTTTTATTTACATACTTTTAGCTAACCAGTACACTCAAAAAAAAAATTATATTACTGCTATTTTATATTTCATTAATGTTATTACTTACACAAACATTTTAAGTGTGCTCAAAGTAACACCATTAACGTAACTGCAACCAACAACAGTTTAACCAAATTACATCCGACCAATAAAAGTTTTCCATTCGATTTAAGCCAATTAATAAAGTGCCCCTCAGCGCGCGATCTGTCACACGACGCTCCCGCTGCCGCCAAAAGTGACAGATGCGTTCCGTTCTACTCGCGCGTTATCGCGTTGTGCAAACACAGCCAAATGTCGCAGCGACCGAGCACCGAGCGAGTCTAATTGATAATTATCATTTTTATAGGCTTACAGATAGCGGCCCGCTTATATTTGGAGATTTCATTTCGGTGATTGCTATTTGTTAATATGATTGGGAATGTTGATTAATTTATTTATCGCTGATAAGACTCGCGTTGAATTTCTAATAAAGTTTTGATTTGAGGTGTGTATCGGATTTTAGGATTTCGTTTAATTACGCTAATTCTATTGTCTGTTAATATTAGGTATACAATTTAATAAATGTGTATTTATTAGTCGGAAGTAGTAGTATTTCAGTAATCTTTTCATGAAGCAAAGAATCTCTTCTTTTTCCGTCTGGTGAAATTAAATGAGATAAACTCTATACTGCCATTGTCGTGGTCCAATCAAGCCAAAGCAAAAAATAATAATTACGAAATCATTTTTAGTACAAGAAAGAGACTATTAAAAAACAAAGCTTTCGACACACATAGTAATTTAAAGGAATATGGGTATGTAAAAGATTGTGATAATTTATTAACAAATTATCAAACTATATTTTGACGACGTATGTTGATTGGTTAGTAGTTCCCGGGTTCGAGTCTAGGTAGAGGCGACGTTTGTGTGATGAATAAGAGCATTTATGCCTTAGTCGTCGTTGCTAATATATATTTTGATCAAAAATATATTTATATAATAATATGTATCCGTTACTCTAGATCCCATAACACGAGCCTTACGTGCTTTCTTTGGGTTCTTTAGTGTGAGTGTAAAAAATATTTATATTGATTATTGTTCCAGGTGCTCCTCACGCCCTCCTGGGGAAGACACGGCGCCCGCGCACCGCATTCACCTCCCAGCAGCTGCTAGAACTGGAGAAGCAGTTCCGCATGAATAAATATCTGTCCAGACCTAAGAGGTTCGAAGTAGCCACTAGCTTGATGCTAACAGAGACTCAGGTGAGGCTTTGCATATTTCTTATACAAAACTAAGCTGAACTCATCACTGTTATGGTGTAATAGAGAGAGATATTTCATCACGGCGCCACACAGAACTGCTGCGGGAGACAATATCCCCTGAGGGACTTGATAAAAAAATCTAAATATGTTTGGGTGACACTCTAATGGCCGCCACATACGTAGCGCGTAACTTGTGCAAATATACCGGAGCGTGTGTTACAAAACTTGCACAAGTTTCCTGACTTGCACAAGTCTGGTAGGCAGATCAAAACTACGATTTGTATACGTGCGCAAACTAGTTTGTGCAAGTATGCATGAGCGTGTGTCGGAACGTTTCAGTCGCACGCGAGTGAGTATCTTCTTAGTAGTCTGTGCGCCAGTGCTTCGGTCGGTTTGTGTGTTTATTTTCGCGCCAAAATGTCTGTCGATTCACGCCACAGTAATGAAGAGAAATTAGAATTAAATGTCGCGCATTGCCAATTAGAAATCAAAATCAAAGTAATCTTTATTCAATACTAGCGGACCCGACAGACTTCGTCCTGTCAAAAAGATACAGTGGCAGTTTTTTGTTCCTAATTATTTTATAGATAATGTCGCATAGCCAACCAAATCGCAAAAAAAGTCTAAATGACCTATTACATTTTGTGGTTATTCAATTTTGGAACGTGACATTAAATCCTCCAACGATGTATTCTGTGCTCCAACGCACGCACGCACACTGTTTTGATAGATATGATTGAATTTCAACTATATGTAGCGTTAATAAAGCGCAAACTGACTCTTTGATGTTAGGAACACACCTTCATTGCTTAGACAACAGTTAGTGCTTGCAATATGAACTTTATACAATAACAATAAAGCTCAATTCGACTGTACGTTTTGAACTTCAAAGAACATTAACAAAAAAGAATTGGCCAAATTGGTCCAGGCGTTGTTGAGTTATGAGCTTACCAACACATTTTGCGATTCATTTTTATATATAAGATAGGCCTGTATTGGGACTTATTGATGTCAAATAAATATAACATTTAAGGACACAAAGAATTTAAGAATTACATAACTTTGTGTAAGTGTAAGAAATATCTTTATTTATTATCTGGTTATGAGCGTTAAATATAAAACGTTAACGCCATTCAACCCTCCTATCCGCATTTACTTACACGATGTAAAAACAACCGCTTTTGGCATTTGCAAAATGGCGGGCAAAACAGTTGTCACTTTGAAGAATGCCTGAGATTTACGTTACCACGTGCCGTTTTGCGGACGGGTGACAGGAGAAGCTGGTCATTTTGTATGGGCTTGAATTTTTACACGTAGACAGTGGCGCCACAACGCGTGCTAGTTTATTTTGGCACACTAAACGCGGGGACACAGATTATAGGGGCGGCGAAGCGTATGCCATAAAGATTATTGCTTGGGGCGTATAAACAGGCCTCAATATTAATCTCTGCTCACCCAGCCGCGGTGAAAATAAAGTGGTTTCCGGCAAAAACGTTTCTGACTTGTGATCTGCTGAAATCGCATTTTGCTTTTCATTCTCTTTCCCTTGTTAATTTAGCTGTTTTTATAATTGCTTTTAATAATGAAAATCAAATATTTTTTCTTCGCGTAGGGTTTTTACAATCACTGTTGCACGCCTTTAGTTCACAAGTCTTCGACGGGAGACCTTATTGTACTAGAAAGAACCAAGAAGGGCAATTTTTTTTCTGCCTGTATTTTATCAGAGTCGACCTGAACCCAGCTTCCTTTACAAGTTTAAACAAGTCACATTCAAGGGCGGATCTAGCTTTGGTGCCAGGTGGGGTCATACAATCGTGGTCAAGTCAAGAACTTATAATTTAATTTTGATAACAATAGATACAAATAAAATAAAGATATTTTATTATTGTACGTAAGTACTGTATTTAAATATATTTATTATTTATTGTACACTTTGAAAACTTAACACATAATAACTTGTACATATACAGGTACATATTGCCATCTTCTCTTGAAGACATCCAGAGAAGCACTATTACGCACGTTTTTTTTTTTTTTTTCCTCAGGAGAGGAGGCTGAGAATCCATCATGGATACCAACGCAACAGGCAAGCAGGGATGCGTTGATTATGTCGGACTCCTGGTACTGTCGAGACGGCTCGACTACACAGACCTACCGACTAAACTCAGCCTAGCCTTTGGTCCTATTGACCCTACTGGCTTTATTGACGAGAGGGCCGCACCTCAGGAGAGGCACGGTTAGCGCTACCCCATGGTGAGGGTATATGCGCTAGAAGAAGGCACGAATCTCCAAAGTGGGACCAGCCAGTATTGACAAGAACCTATCCATGGCTAAGCAGAAGGCTGCCGTTTAGGGGTTGACAAGGGGGAGCGACGGCTGAGACGCCGCCGCTTGCAGGTCTAGAAGTTCCTGCGTGAGTTGGTTAGGGGGGTCGCTAAGGACATGTCGCGGTCTACGAATCCTCTGCCGGTATTGACTAGTGTTGCCTTGAGACTGGCTCACAGTTGGTGGTGTTGACGGGAAGCACTATTACGCACGGAATAAGGCAGCCTATTTATATTCCATAGCCGTGGTGAATGATTTGTCATAACAGCTAGAGGTATGTCGAGGGGTATGACGCGAATAAAATGTATAAATAAAATCATTATCTTCAATTAGTACTCCACCTAAGTCCTGGAACCTGGAGGTTCGACCACACATAGATTACCATCAGATAAATCAAAATCAAAATAATCTTTATTCAACATAGACCTTTACAGGCACTTATTGACGTCAACAGACAAAACAAAAAAACAAAGCTTAAAAAAAAAAACAAAAACCTTGTCCGTACGTACGAATAAGGAAAAAAAAAATATATTGACTCGACACCTGTTCGGAAATTGGGAGAGCCTTCTCGAGAAGAACAGGCAAGAAACTCTGAAGGTCTATTTTTTATCTCCTCTTTTCAATGTTAATAATATAATATAAAAATACAATATAGTATAAGATACAATCATACCTAATACGATTACAGTCGTATGTATGTTTACATACACATATAAAAATAATACAACATTGTGCACGACGCACACTTATTCTTCGGGGTTGGAGGCACGTCGGCACACTTCAATGCTGGGGTTGGTGAAGGATTCGAACGGTGCGTTGCAGGAAGAAATGAGAAGCCAGTTTTCTTTGTTCGGTCGGCCAGCAGGGTCTTCAGGAGCTTTCTGTTCGGTGGTGGACAGTCGTCCGCTTCAGTAGGAGGTCCCCGTCGTAATCCGTATCGAGCCGGGGGAGTCCCTCAATTTATTCCAGAGAAAATCCCTACCAAAAAATGGGATTTTCGAGACCCCCCTGGCGAGGTCTTACCGTACAGAAAGCACCTGTCGAACCCCATTTTGCCCTTTATTTTACTATTATTCTTACAATAAATTCTTATTATTTATGTGTTCCCTTATTTTCATCCCTTTCATACATAGGTAATCTGCAGGGGCTTATTTTTCTCTTTATTCTGCCGTTTACAATACAACTATATGTTATATAGTCCTCGAGATATACCCGATAATACGTCGGAGAGGGTGAATTTTCATCCCTATTTTTGGCTTAATTTACCCCCTACAAATTACCTATAAGCTTTAAGTCCTTCCCCTTTGGGGCATACATTCGGAGTGTATATCCGATACTATATCTTAACTCGCTACCACTGAGAATGCTCTGTGATATACATATATATGCGCTTTAATCGGCGTGCGATAGGACATTAATTCGACATTTCCATACATTTTGTGATTTCTCAGTGGTCGCTCGTTTACAATTTTATAATTTATTGTGCCCTATTTACTCGTAATATTGTTCATTTAATGCATTTACATATAGTATGCCCTGATTCAATAACAATTTCCCTATATCTTTCATACTTTTTCCACAAAACTCATATGTTTACACATTCTTACGCTACTGTCTTTTTCTAAGGAATTTCAAGAATTATTAATCTATATATATACCTATCTTACATACTATATGTAGTCTTATCACTAAGGGAACCTATTCTATGTTTATTTATTCATTTCCTAAGCTACGTTTATCTTTATTTCTTATCTATGCTTAGTACTATTCTTAACTATCTTACTATTTTATATGACTTATACATTTCTATTCATTATTACTATGTTTACTTAATTATTTATTATTTTAAACTATTCTATCCCGAACAATTTCTATTCATTATTACTATGTTTACTTAATTATTTATTATTTTAAACTATTCTATCCCGAACAAACATTATAAATAATGTTGTTACCAAACATGGCTCTATGAATAGTATCCCTATTCCCAAATAGTATGATCATTTAGATAGTCACTTACTTTATAATAACCTTTACTCATGAGTGTCTTTTTGATATGGATTTTAAATTTATATAAAGGCAAATCAATGACACTTTGCGGAAGTTTGTTAAACATAGATATACATTCCCCAAGAACAGCTAGTTTTATGGAATCTGAACATTGGAACGGCAAGTTTATTTTTGTTTCTAGTATTCACATTATGTAGATCACTGTTTTTATTGAATTTATTATAGTTTCTATATACAAAAACTAAATTATCATATATATATATATTGACTAGCTGAAGTTAAAATATTAATTTCTTTGAACAATTCTTTTAGGGATTCTCTAGCCCGTAAACAGTAAATAGCACGAATCGCTCTTTTTTGTAAAAGGAAAATACTTTCAATGTTAGCCGCTGATCCCCATAGCAGCAGTCCATAGGACATAACACAATGAAAGTAGCTGAAATTAACAATTCTTGCCGTTTCAACATTAGTTAAAAGTCTAATCTTTTTTTACTGCGTACGCCGCTGAACTAAGTTTGATTGCCAAAGTTTCAATATGTGGATCCCACTGTAGTCGTGAATCTAACGTTATGCCTAAGAATTTAGTATTATTTACCAAGTCAATGACATCAGCATTCATATTTAAACGAGTATCAACCTGCCTTACATTAGGCAAAGAGAATTTGATACATTTTGTTTTTCTTAGAATTTAAAGACAAATTATTAGTTGTGAACCAATACAGAACTCTCAAGAGAGCACTATTTACATTGTCATAACATTCCTTTTGTCTATCAACTTTGAATAGTAAAGAAGTATCATCTGCAAACAATACTGTCTCACACGAATCTGTGATGTAGTAAGGAAGGTCATTTATATATATTAGAAACAGTAGAGGACCCAATATTGATTCCTGGGGAACCCCCATCGTTATAGGCGAGCTAGCAGATTCTGATCTATTAATAACATTAACATTATACGTCAACACAGCAATGCGAACTGTTATTTTGCTACAGAAATAGATAAAACAGTTTTCATCTTCCTCCTAAATCCTTCACATGCTCGTCATCTTTTATGGCCTTCACCTTAAATGCGTTTATATTGACTAGTTGCTTATTGCTATTGAACCGAGCTCTACACGATTCTGAAGACTTGATCGTATACAAGTCTTTGAATGGATAGATAATATAGTTATGTTATTTTATGTTTTTGAAAAGAAGAGATAAAAAAATTACCTTCAGAGTTTCTTTCCAGGAGACGTATTTTGTATCATTAGACGTGAATTTGAAATTCGAATACGAATACAAATCGTGCGCGAAATTATTTTTACTGCTTACAATTTTTCAGATTTTTGAATCACTCGAATTCAGTGTTGTCATTAAAAACAAATTCTTAATTAAATTCCGTTTCACGCAGAAAAATTAAAAATCACATCAACAAAAACAAAAAAACGGCGATGGCCCACACGTGAAACGGATCGCAGTCAAGGTCACTTCAGCGTTGGATATTCTACTAGTAGAAATAAAAAACGAGTAGGTTGAACCACTCGTTGCATAGCGCACGAAATGAAAGTTCAGAAATAGTGAATTCGGTAATTCGTATACGAATCTCACGATTTCGAATGCGAATTGGTTTTCTATTGTTTCAAAATTCGTCTCCAGCCCCCCTAGACAAGATGCCTTTCCATAATCATCATCGCAATCGCTAACATAAAAAATGTATGGGATTGACATAACCGATAGAAAAGTCAAGCCATCGGTTACGTCAATCGCATACATTTTTCTAGAAGGCATCTTGTCTAGGGGGGCAGGAAGACCTATTTTTGAATTACGAATGCGATTTCACCGCTGACTAAATAGTCAGAGCTGCCAACATAGATAAAGTACACACATAAATAGGTGTAAGTACTCGTAAGTCCGGTTCCACGCAGAATGTAGCCGCTGCCGGCTACATTCATATATATATATTTTGATGCGGTTTTTTTTTCAATAGATAGATAGAGATTCTTAAGGAAGGTTTATATGTATAACACATGCATAATATAGTAGAGAAAAACTGATAAATTTAGAGGTTGCTGATGTGATGTCGTAAATAATTACATTTTTTCCGCTTACATTGCAAACGCTGTCTGAACCTACGAGATTTATCAAAATACTGAACTAAGTATTGTACACATTGAAAAGGTCTACAGAAAATTCCACTATAGTATATGTCCTATCTCTTATTATGAAACGTTCACAGTTTTTATATACAAAAAAAAAATATATATATATACAAAAAATACTTGTCCCCAGGTAAAAATATGGTTCCAGAACCGTCGCATGAAGTGGAAACGGTCGAAAAAGGCGCAACAAGATTCGAAAAAGGAACATTCACTAGCCCAGCCTGAGGAGAAAACCAAACCCAAAGACCTCCCATTACCGCAACAGGAAACGGAAAAGCAGAATGCGGCGGCCGATTTGACAGCTGTCAAACCGCCTCAAATGCTAGACAGGGAGAGAATTATAGCGCTAGAGAGGGAGAGAGCGATAGCTGCCGCCAACTTTAATTCTAATTTAGACAATAGGAGGGGAATGGTTGTGTTGAGCCAAGATGGGGCACGCCCTGGCATGGACATGTTCAGGCCTTACGTGGTATGAAAATGAAATATGTTTTAATTTCAAAACGCTTTAATCTTTTTAGTAGCGCCTTACAATTTTAAGAACCATATTACCTAAGTGTTGAATATGTGCTTCCTTTGTAGGGTGACCATATTTTTAGGACAGAATCTTACCATCATCTTTAACAGTAAAGAATTAAATTACAGGACATTTATGCCATAAAATATGAAATTACCATTTTATATTACCCGTACAGTGCGGTTCCAGAGGAATTTCCTTACAGTTCGATTGTGGGATGAGCTCCCTCCCGAGGTTTTCCTGGAGGGCCGCAGTATGGGGTCTAAAAGGGGAGTAAATAATTTTTTAAAGGGTCGGCAACGAGCGAGTGACACTCCTGGTGTTGCAAATGCTTAACATCAAACCGCTTACCATCAGAAGGGCCGTAGGTCTGTATGCCAACATAATGGTGTAAAAAAAAAAGATTTTCAAGAATTTTGCTGTGTCTATATAGTGTCAGCATTACTTCTTAATTATTTAAAATCAAAATAGTCTAATAATTTTAAACATCCATGTGTAACTGTTACGCATAAAAACTGATAGCGTTTTGCAAATACTTTCTTATATTTCATTAATAAATTTAATTTAAACCCGACTTAGTAAATCTACATATTTTTCTCTCTTTCTAACTTATGATATTTATTGAAAGATGAAAAGAGACAACAACAAACAAACTAAAGTGAACTTTTAAATTTTTTATTAATACGGTGCTTAATATATCACGAAAAGATTACTGAATGAAACAGATCATACAGTAAGAGACGTCTTCACTCACTCGCTTCTACTATGCGACTAAATGAAATTACAACAATTGACCGAATTATACTGTACCGTTTACAGTTTTTAACGCGATAGTGTGATGTACCTCTTCTGTATATAACATCAATGTGGCAAGTAGACATCAAACTGACTAATAACATGATTTTGAAGGTAATTACATACATATATGTCACGCCTTGTTCCCAATGGGGTAGGCAGAGACCACCTCTCTCCACTTGCTACGATCCTGGCACACTTCTCTTACTTCCTCCACTTTCGAAATTATTATAAGGTAATTTTATTATATAAATATAATTCAATGAAGCGTATATAATAATGCAACATATTAAGAGTTCTGAGAAGAGCGATTTATTATAAGAGCGATTAAATGTTAAAGTAACGCTTTTTGGGCATTAAGGACGTATGACTTAAATTTATTTTTAAAAGACATGACAGACTGTGAATTACGAATAGGAGGTGGAATGTCGTTCCAGCATCGTGTTGCAGCAAATCTGAAACTACCACGAAAAGCAGCAGTCTTATGTGCGGGGCAAATTAAGCGGTCAGGTACTCGGGCTCGTTGTGTGAACTTTAACTTATTAAAGAGATATGGTGGAGTTTTGTTTTTGATTATTCCAAAAAGTAATTTGTTAGTGCGATTGCCCCTCAGGACAAGAGAAAGAACAATATGCTACGCTAATATAAGTTACTCGACATACTAATCCTGCGCAGACGTAGGCACCACCTAGTACGGCGTAATGCGACGAATCAGCTGTATAAAGATGATGGTAGATATCTTCATCCTCCACTCCAAAACTGTACATGCCTTTGGCGCCATGATGGTTTCAGACAATAATTTTAATGTAACACTAGCGGACCCGACAGACTTCGTCCTGTCAAAAAGATTTGTACAGTGGCAGTTTTTTGTTCCTAATTATTTTATAGATAATGTCGCATAGCCAACCAAATCGCAAAAAAAGTCTAAATGACCTATTACATTTTGTGGCTATTCAATTTTGGAACGTGACATTAAATCCTCCAACGATGTATTCTGTGCTCCAACGCACGCACGCACGCACGCTGTTTTGATAGATATGATTGAATTTCAACTATATGTAGCGTTAATAAAGCGCAAATTGACTCTTTGATGTTAGGAACACACCTTCATTGCTTAGACAACAGTGAGTGCTTGCAATATGAACTTTATACAATAACAATAAAGCTCAATTCGACTGTACGTTTTAGTTAGAAAACGTTTGCATGGGAAAATAAAAGGGCTGTTTTTAGGATATTTCCGATAATTATTCGAATTTTCCTCATTGTAAAAACCCTCCTTGAACTTCAACGGACATTAACAAAAAAGAATTGGCCAAATTGGTCCAGGCGTTGTTGAGTTATGAGCTTACCAACACATTTAGCGATTCATTTTATAAAGATTATAAATAAACACTTAATAAGGTCGACGTTTCATTATGGGTTATAATTATACTTAGAGATTTATATATATATTTTTTCATTATGTTTGTCTGATTTTCTGCGGACTCTTTGGTCCGCACTCTTTTTTGTTTGTGTTAGTATTTTTTATGTCCTTATTTATTATCTATTTACAAGTACCATATCAATTCTCGGTTGGGAGAAGGTGTCTTTTCTCCGTGTTGTGGGAACAGATAGCCCCGTCCCCCACAGTCATAACTAAGAGATATTAAATATGATACATCTTCAGCTATTGTCGTAACACGGCATAAGACGCTAGAAAGTATAATTTTACAATCACGTTTGCACGTCAAAAATGCTACGCCATTGATTCACAAGTCTACGGCGAGAGACCTTGTACTGGAAAGAACCAGCAAGAAAACCTGCCGGGGCTATTTTTTTCATCTGTATTTTTACAGAGGCGTCAATGATAGTCTGAACAGATAGGGATCAGATAAATAGTCAGAACCTAACTTTCTTTACAAATTAACGTAAAAGACGTATTTTTTCAGCTGATAAGAAGAATGGGCGGAAGAAATTTATCAGGTTTATCAAAAATAATTACAACATTTACAATAAATTATGTCGATACCATACAACGTACATTTGTGTTTACAACTTATACGGGAAAACATATATTTACACTTTAGAATGTAATGTCTTCAAATCAACACCAAGCATTGGCATCATTTAAATAACCATTGAATTTGTAATAGCCCTTACTCATTAGCGTCTTTTTAACATTTATGGAAAGGCAATTCAGCCACACTACGTGGAATCTAGTTATAAAAATTTATACATTTGCTCATAAACGAACGTCTTGTTACTGTAGTCTGTACGTTGGAACGGCAAATGCATTTTTATTTCTTGTGTTTAAATTATGCATTTGAAAATTTGTATGAAATGTGTTAGAATTTTATACACATAAATCAAATTTTCATAAATTTACTGACCCGCTAAAGTCATTATATTAATCTCTTCAAATAAATCTTTAAGAAAATCCCTTAGTTTTTGTTTGTTCCAATAAATATAATTTCTTTCTTCTTCTTTTGTACAAAGTACATTGTTTAGCATTGTATCGCGTCAGCGTTTTGAGCGCGAGTCGTTAGCGCTCGGCATTTTATGTAATTAATTCAGTTCTAAACCGACTCTGTTTGTGTGCACACTATACATAAATTAAATCAATTAAATCAATATCAAGTGTTTATATCAAGATCCTTATTTCAAGATTCTTTATGTACGAACACTGTACATAAAAGTGGTCCTTCGAGCCGGATCTAGGGTTCCTTCTAGAAGAAATCTGTGTGTGAATTTGTGTATTTTTTGAGTGATAGCGAATCGGTTCAGCGGTCTCCCAGAAGCGGGTCTCGCCGTCTGAATTGAGACAAGGACGCACATATCATTCAAAGGTATACAGAAGAACCCTCAGATCTAGCATCACAAGGCTATCAACGAATATCAGTTTATCAAGAAATATCAAGAATATCAAATCGGTACGTACCTAAGCAAGAAAATCAAGATCAAGGTTAGAACTCGTTATATAATTTTATTTATCAAGAATATCAAGTCGGCACGTACCTAAGCAAGAAAATCAAAATCAAGCTTAGAACTCAATTTTATAATTTTATTTACTAACTAAAGCAAGCTATCAAGACTCCACCATGGAAACTATTTTGGAAACTCAAAAGCAGTTGGTGGAAGGCATAAAACAAGCAGCAAGAAATTTTAAAAAAGATGGTCCAGAACGCAAGACTTCGGAAAATATAAGAAGACGGATCGAAACTTTAGATCTTTACTGGGCTGAATTTCAAGAAAATCACGGCCAGCTCTGTAAGTTTCTAGACCCCAATCATGAATATTTTACCGGGAACTACTTTGAAGACACCAAGAATTTTTATCATGAAACAAGAGAGCTATTTTTGAAAGCAACTATCATCAGGCCAGCTACACCATTAGGTGTGTCAAAATCAAGAGAAACATATGACACGCCCCTGGTGGATACACCCTCGGCTGCGGCTGCATCATCACAGCCGCGGTACATTTCCAGCGGAAATAACAGCAAGCTGGATGAACTCATGAAAAAACAAGCAAGCAATTTTAAAGCATTTTCACGAACGGTATCCCAAATACAAGTAGAAAACATCAAGGAAAAATGGGAATTCGAAGACATACTGAAAACATTACAATCACGTTGGCAAGCTATAGACAAGCTGCACTGGGAGATAGACAGTGAGCTGGAAGGTTCTGATGAAAGCTATGAGAAAACTTTTTGCGAACAAGAGGAAAGCTATTTTTTCATTAAGAGAGCCATCAATAGTAAATTATGGTCAGTCTCACACAGGGAGAAATCCACTCCACAGCTAGATATCCCTGTATTTACGGGACATTACCAACAGTGGGTTTCCTTCAAAGATTTATTTTGTGAGGCGGTACATAATAACCCCTCCCTATCAGGAGCGCAAAGGATGCAATTTTTAAAAGGAAAACTGAGAGGCGAAGCTGAACGCCTAATACAACATCTTCAGATTTCCTCTGAAAATTATCAAGCTAGTTGGGATATTTTAAACCAACGCTATAACAACAAGAAACTGATTTTTACGTCGTACATGAACACTTTTATGAATATTCCTCCAATGCAACATTCATCATCAAGTAATGTCAAGCGCATTCATGACGTAACGAAAGAATGTTTGAACGCTATAAAAAACTTAGGCGTTGACATCGAATCTTGGGACCCTATTTTGATTCATATTTTGTCACAAAAACTTGATACCGAAACTCACAAGGAGTACATGAATTCACTCAAAGATCCAAGAGAGTTGCCGAAAATAAAAGATTTCCTTGAATTTTTGGAAAATCTATTTACTACTCTCGAATCCTCTCGCCGAAAACAAGAAGGTGTACAGCAAAAATCGCATCCCGGAAATTCTTCAAGTTCTGGAAAACATGAAAATACTCAAAATTATAAAAATTATTACCACTCAACCATCAAATCAGTTTCGCAAACACCCAAGTTACGAAACAATACGCTGAATTGTCCAGTGTGTGGCAATCACGGACATAGAATTTACTTTTGCAGCAAATTCCTTGAAATGTCGCTTGACCAAAGGAAACAAGTTACCGCCAAGTACAATTTGTGCAAAAATTGCCTTTATAACCATCGCGGTAAGGCGTGTACTTCGGATAAAAGATGCCGCCAATGCAATGAAAATCATAATTCATTATTGCACGATACGGTTACAAAGTCTGGAAATATGAGTACAAACGCGCCGCCTAAAAGTACAATAAGCAACACGTCATCGGAACCAAGTCCGAGGCAAAACAATTCATATGTAACACGACAATATAATGATCCCGAAATCCTGCTAGCTACCGCTCTGATCAAGGTTCAAGGAGCTGATGGAATTTTACATACCATGCGTTGTCTTATAGATCAAGGTTCCCAAATTTCGATTATCACAGAGAAAGCGGCACAATTGTTGAAACTTAAAAGACAAAAATGCAGCGGAGTGATTACAGGAGTCGGCACAAAGAACACCGCCTGTAAGGGAAAAATACAAATTAACTGTTGGTCTTTGACTGAGAATTATACCTTTCAAACAGAAATTTTCATCATGAATAAATTAACCAAGAATCTACCAAACTTCACTTTTGAAAAACCCGCATGGGAATATCTTACAAATATGCAATTAGCAGATCCCGAGTTTTACATCAGTCGTCCGATTGATATCTTATTCGGAGCTGACATTTATGCTAACATTATATTAGAAGGTATATGTCGACCAGATAACATAAGACCAGCCGCACAACAGACGCGACTGGGTTGGATCCTGTGTGGGAAGACGCACACTTTACACTGCAATGTTGCACTAAATAACATTGAAGACATACAATTTTTCTGCCAAACGGAAGACTTACCTGATATTCAAACGCACTCGCAAGAAGATATTAAATGTATGGAGATCTATAAGTCGACCACAACAAGAATGGAAGACGGAAAATATCAAGTCAGACTGCCGCTTAGACAAGATATCAAGGAAATAGGACAGTCGAAAACAATAGCTGTTGGACAGTTTATGCAACTCGAAAGAAAATTCGCAAGAAATCAAGAAATCTCGCATGGCTACAAAACATTCATTCAGGAATATCAAGATATGGGTCACATGAAGATATCAGATTGTAATTTGACACCCGAATATTTTCTGCCCCATCACTGCATACTGCGCGATTCGGAAACGACAGCCCTGCGTGTGGTTTTTAATGCATCTCAAAATACGACTAACGGAAAAAGCCTGAATGATTACATGTACACAGGCCCGAATCTACAAAATGACCTTTTTTCTTTAATACTGAGATGGAGACAATATCGAATTGGATTTACTGCTGATATCGAGAAGATGTTCAGGCAAATCTGGGTGCATCCAAAAGATCAGAAATACCAAAAAATACTGTGGCGCGATTCGCCGCACAAATTATTGCAGGAACATCAACTTACAACTGTCACATACGGCACCAAGGCCGCTCCATTCCTTGCAATGATGACGTTGCGACAGTTAGCCGAAGATGAACGTAAATCATATCCGGAGGCTGCGCAAATCATCGAAACAAGTTTTTATACTGATGACGTATTGCACGGTGCGCATACGCCAGATAAAGCGATCAAGCTAAAAACAAGTTTGAAGGAGTTACTCCAGAAGGGAGGCTTCAATTTACGGAAATGGGCATCAAATTATCAAGAGATGATACAAGAAAATGCGAAAAATATTCATCAAGAAGACTATAAATTTAAACAAGAAACTAAAACACTTGGGTTGCGCTGGAATCCAGAGGAAGACAGTTTTATCTTTCATTCAACAATAAATGAAAAAGATTACTCAGATGAAGGAAAAAATACAAAAAGAAAACTCTTATCTGATATATCAAAACTCTTTGATCCCCTCGGGTGGTTGACTCCACTTTCAACTCAGCTCAAATTACTATTTCAAAAGATTTGGGATTGTAACCTTGAATGGATAGCAAGATTCCAGAAAACATAGAAAAAGAACTGAATTAATTACATAAAATGCCGAGCGCTAACGACTCGCGCTCAAAACGCTGACGCGATACAATGCTAAACAATGTACTTTGTACATCTTTCATTATACGTATTATATCCCACAGTGAAACGCCGACCTAATAAAGACTACACAAATGTGGCAGGTAGTTAAGGTAAAGTTTGTTCCCCGTTTCCATTGATATGTCATGTGATAAGGTATTTTACATTTTTTTTGTGAACGATCTTTATGCTGCTCATTGGCTCAGTAATAATGATATATTGTTTACATTGAACATATAATAATGTAGTATGCAACAAGCGCGATAAACTGAAAATGGATTCAATTATATATTGTTTGTAAATATATGAACTAACAATGTAATAACTTTAATCAGAAGCAAACGCAGCAAGACCGTATTAAAACCTATAAATATTTCAATAAAATCTTGTAAAGTATTTTTCGCGAACTAAAAAATGTATAAGTCACGTTTTAATTAAATTTAAGTTGTTTTAATCTTAATTTATTTATTAGTTAAGTGGCATATAATTTTGAAGCAAATTATAATTAGTCAGAAACATTATGATCTTCCTTCACAAAAACTCGTATTAAAATATATAATTAGTAAGTAATATAGTATATTGTTATAGTAATAAATTGTAGACAGTATGTAGTGACGATTTAGAATTGTACAGTAAATAAATAAGCACCAAGAACTGAGAAAGGCCAAAATAGCTTTAGACTTAAGCTTTCTTTTATTATGCAATCAAATTGGTTACAAACGAAATAGTTATTTAGTAACAAAAAATAGGACACGTACTCTCAATCCCATATT
Organism: Scirpophaga incertulas; assembly: GCA_036419045.1. Classification (NCBI taxonomy): domain Eukaryota; kingdom Metazoa; phylum Arthropoda; class Insecta; order Lepidoptera; family Crambidae; genus Scirpophaga; species Scirpophaga incertulas. The sequence goes on from CM071636.1 coordinate 23,343,793, forward strand.
ATAGAATAAGACTCAAACTCACATCACTGCTTGAGTACAGTAAGAAAGGGATGGTGCTATAGAGCCCACATAGCGCCATCCTTTTCTAAACGTACTCAAGCAGAGATTTGAGTGATACGGGCCTTGAATTATATGAACAAAGAAATATCGTCGTCGATATCGCCACTCATTCAAACTGTGTGCAAGTAAGTTAGAGTAGGACGGAATCAACAACTCTATCCCGGTTGACTTTCGGACCTCAACGAAGAGCATGTGGCCGCCATTTCGGAAGATTCGACTAAACTTATTCTGTTTCTAAGACGACTCTGAAATAACATTGGTTTGGGAAATTACTACTTTTTGACTGGGCTTTATCCTCAAAACTTTGATTATTGACTTAAACTTTGGGGAATGAGGAACGCTATTTTGACGTAAACATAAAACTTGCAAAAACTAACATACATATATAGTAAGAATCAAGTTACATTAATATTTATGAATATGGGAATTCTTTTGATTATATAAAATTTTGTCATATAATTAGTATAAATCTTTCCAATACGTTTTTCGTCAAGATCAGGTTATCTCACAAAAAATTGATTTGTTTGTGTTGAATTGTTTGTGCAATATTGAACTAGTCTATACAAAAAAAAATATAGATATATTTCCTAATATGTATAAATAAAAATTAAAAAACCAACGCAGGATTTTATGATAATGAAAATGAATATAAAACCTTGTTCAACCGATAAAATTAAATTACATTTTAGGTTATTAAGTATAGTTTATTTAAAGTACCTATATAAAATTATTTTATAGACATCTTTCGACCAGTATTATATGTGACGTCTTGGAATATATTTTTTTCTTTATTAATTTAATATGTAATAAAATAATTTGCACGTCTTAACTACCATACCATTTGTATAATGTGAAAGAAGCATTTAAGTCGAGATTTCCCAAATTGGCTATTCGAAAACGATGCTCTATTACATGGTGATATAGTTAATAATTGCATAGCTCGCAATATCGCAATTTCTTATTATCGAAAATCTGATCACATAATAAGTTTTATATTTGTATTTAACATATATGTATGTTTAATTGTATCTGAGATATAGGTAGTTCTAATAACAAGCCCCTTTACATATTCTCGGAAAATATTGTAAAATAGGGGTACCGATTTGTTACTTCTTTACCTAACCGTTTGGGGTTGTAACAGGTGTAATTATACTTATGCATATATTGAACTAAATTGTATATTTACCAAAGTTTTGTGTGTGTTTGAAATCGAAATAATATTTAATAGCGTATATAAAGATATGTCAACTCGGAAAAAACAATTAGATTAAATTCTCGTACCTCGAATTGTGGAAATCGAGTTAACTAGATAAATCGAGAAGTAGGTATATATTTTGTTTCTACTATTTTATTAATAAATTTTTTTACAATTTATTAAAAATAATAACCTCAAATATTTAATCTTCTGCCTGCCATTAACATGAAGTTAGTAACAAGCGAGTGGCAAACTTCACGCCATGTCAGTGACGCGGCTTAATTCAATATGATAGACGTATTAATATTCAAGTCATAGATAATTCAACTCGATTTAACTCTAGTTAGAAAACCAAGTTGATACATCACTAATGAAGATTCCGTTAAAAAAACGTGTTATGGATGCATATAATCAAATATTATTTTAACTTATGTATAAATTTTAACTAAATTGTTTTATAAGCTACTTTAAATTATACATTTTTTAAATAATACTTTTTCAAATTTTCTTTTGTGCGTTAGGTATTTTTTGGACATGTCATGATAGTAGGAGCATACTGATATATCAACATTTTTCAAAAATAATCAACACACGCAGAGCTGGTTTATTGTATAATATCAATAAAAAATGTAAATATTATTATAGCATCTGTGTAATCTTAAGTTATTGTACACTACAGGTATTTAATAATAAATAAGTTGTAATGTTGATTAATGTATATGTTATATTGGAGTGAGTACTTTCAAATTAACGATAAGACATCTGTATACTATAGTTGTAAGTAAGAGATTTCTGTAAATGACATTTGTCGATCTCTACTGATTGTATGTATGTTTTATTTATGTGCAGATTTTTAAAATATAGTCATTATGTTAAATATATTGAAGTTTTATTGCCGCTTCTGTAAATTCGCTTCAATAAGGTAGATGACTACAACTGAATATGGCCGTTTTTATACTATAATTATCTAATTTCAGAAGTTTATATCTTACGAAAGTATGTCAATATAGACATACAAATTAGGCGAGTTTACGAGGGCTGCTACTTATGTATCCGGAATAGAAAAATTAAACAAACGTATATGGCTAAATATGGGTTTATTGTTTTTCAAAGTATTCTCCGCGATGATCGATACACTTTTGCATACGTTGAAACCAATTTTTATAGCATTTTTTCCACTCTGATTGCGGTATCGCTGAAACGTGCTGTTTGAACGTGTCGACGGCATCTTCACGGGTCGAAAATCGATGACCACGTAATTTATTCTTTACATTTAGGAATAAATAGGAATCATTAGGTGCCAAGTCTGGGCTCTAGGTACGGTGGATGACCCATCAATTCTATTTTTTGACCCTCCAAAAATGTATTTGTTTCGCGTGATGTGTGACAGCTGGCATTGTCGTGGTGTAGAATGATTCTGCGTCGCTTGTTGTTTTTACGTATTTCTTCAAATACTTCCGGCAAACAAATGGTCGTGTACCACTCCGAATTTACCGTTTTACGATTCTCCAGTGATATTGTAGCCACATGACCATTAATACCAAAAAGCAGGCCACCATTTGCTTTAAAGTGCTTTTTGCACGAGTCACTTTCGTAGGGTTCGGCTCATTTTGAAACACCCAAACTGTAGATTGTTGCTTAGTTTCGGGATCGTACGCATAGATCCAAGATTCATCACCTGTGTAGATGTTATAAAAAGATTTTGAGTCACCTCCGTTAAATTTTTTGAACATATTCTTGCATTTTACCATGGAGGTCATATATTGCGTTTAAAAATGTTGAAATCTCAGATTCCGATTACTTAAGTAGCAGTTCTCGTACTTAATTATGACGTCACGTTTGCAGTGTTTTTAGTATTGGAATGTTTCTGAGCGATTAGCAGCAGTGCTGCTAACATGTTGATGTATGTTCCAAAGTAATAAGATATACTGTTTGTTCTACAATATTTCTCACTTAAAAGAGTATTTAAAAAAATGTCATTATCCAATTATGACAAAAAGCAATTATAGCGTAATTTAAATTGAAGACTTAGATCGATAGATAATTTAAAAGAAATTTATTTGCTTTTTTTATAAGATAGGGCAGCAAACGAGCAAACGGATCACCTGATGGTAAGCGATAACCGTTGCCCATGGACACCCGCAACACCAGAGGAGTCACAGATGCGTTGCCGGCCTTTTAAAAGGGAATAAGGGGGGAAGGGGGTTTGGGCCTCCGGTGCCCTCACTCACTTGGCGAAACGCAGCGCAAGCGCTATTTTACGCCGGTTTTCTGTGAGGCCGTGGTATCACTCCGGTCGCTCTCTCTCTCACGGTAATTTACACGGTTACAATACATATATTCATACACATAACATGAAGTAGATATTACACAGAAGAGAAAACCTCTAGTAAATGTGTAATGGACGTGTGTGCAGCAGCAAGACGGGTCTAGGCTCGGTGTATGATTGTCTGACGACAAGAACACCGATTTTTAGCCGTCACCCAGATGTGAAATGCGGGCACGGCTAAAAGGTTTGTGCTATGGGATCTAGGGTAACGGATAGACATACGGATAGACATACATATGTCACCGGAAAATAATAAGATCCGTAAGTTTATCAATTTACTAGGAAGTTTATAAACTTTCGTAGGATTCTAAACAGGAGATAAATTGTATTATTTTACGTGCACATTTTCGTAAAATTATCAATTTCCGACGTCACACGGTAAATTTATAAAGTTTTATATTAATATTCGTAAAATTTTATATTGTTCGACCAATCACGGAAACTCTTTTAAATAATCGCATCTTTGAAATACATAAAATAACACACTGCTCTCTGATTGGTCAATGTTCATAGTGGCAATGCTTGTGTCCATAGACTTTGGTACAATCAGACTTGACAAACTATAAATCGGAAGCAACAATGCCTGGTTCCTCTCTGGCACGGATGTAGTGAGTTGAGTTTGCTATTATCAGTTTCAATGAACTATTTCACAGTTACTAGCTAAAATACAGGAACACTCTTACAAAATACACTAATGAACACTACTTTGCTCTATTTAAATAAAACGACAGAAATTGTGTAATACGAAAGCCTTTATTATTAAGGCCGCGAGGAAGAGAAGTGACACGTGACAGTCAACCAATCAGATCGCGCGTAGCGTTTGGTTATTGCTTACTTATTATTTTACGAGTGAGTTCAGTAAGTTTATCAATTTACGAAAATGTGGACGTAAAATATTACAATTTATCTCCCGTTTAGAATCCTACGAAAGCTTATAAACTTCCTAGTAAATTGATAGACTTACGGATCTTGTTATTTTCCGGTGACACATATATTATACATATATAAATATTTTTAATAGAAATATATATCAATATATATCTCTTGTCGGTAAAGTGAGAGATCAACAACCATGACTAAGGTACAAACGCTCGCATTCATCACACAAATATCTACCCCCGCCGGGATTTGAACCCGGGACCTCAGAGATGGCGACACCTTGAAACCGGTGTACTATGGAGGTAATTTTAATCAACATATAGTTAGTATTAAAACAATTCGGACAAACACCACTTTTTTTTTTTTTTTCCTGAGGAAAATGCATTAAATTGCATACCCCGGCTGTGGCGAGCCGGCGGTTATGTGGGGCTCTCCTCACCAGAAGGGGGAGGCCTACCCACTAAAAAACTCAGGGAGCCCCCGGGAACATCAAGCCACTTCCGGGAACCCCCAGCCTCCGCTCCCCTGCCTAGAGGGGAGCCCTCCTCGGGGGAGGCTACTACCTCCCCCGGTCTCCTCCACCGACGACGCCCCCCGGCCACGGAAAGGGCGTGGTCCTTCCCGGGTCGCCGTATCCGCGGGCGTGACTTCCTCGCGCCCGCCAGCGACCTGTGCTGCCGTGTGAACGGATTAGATATGCGTGTATTCCAGCCAAGTGCGCGATTACAAAGCTGGCCGCTAACCCTACCCTCTTGAGCTCTCGCCGAGGCGGCCCAAGTTTTTTCATAATACCCTCTGTGTTTCGAATATTTGAGAATTGCCTTTAGCACATCTATCAATCGGGAATATTAGAAATTATTAAAAGAATGAGAAAATTGTAAGAAACAATCAATGAGTAAGGATTAAGAATTGGTCATTAAGTACTTATTCATTAATATCTTATACTTCAAATTCAAAATTCAAATTCAAAATCATTTAATTCAGTCTGGGCTGTTACAAGCACTTGTGAATGTCGAAAAGCTACGCCATCGGTTCGCAAATCTACGGCGGGAGACCTTGTACTGAGAAGAACCGGCAAGAAACTCAGCAAGGGCTTTTTTTTTCCCTGTATTAAATAAATACAGAGTCGTCAATTTGGAAAATGACTTCAATATTGATAATTCATGAAGTCACTTTCCATTACATAATATACGAGTAATTAATAAAAATATATTTTGAAAACATGCCTATATTAGGAATGCCGTGTCATACAGTTTTAAAAGAATATATTAAAGTTAAATTAAAATTATAATAAACTAGCTTTCTGCCCGCGGCTTCGCCCGCGTGGATTTCGGGATTGGGTGTATAGAGGGTTAAAGGTCATAGCTTTTGCCCACGGCTACATATACGCGGAAGTCGGTTTATGGTGCGAAGATTTTATCGCGCTTCCCGTGGGACTATCCGTTTTTCCGAGATAAAAAATGCCGCAAAACTCCTCAAGAATCACTCTATCTATTGATGAAAACCGCATAAAAATCTGTGCAGTAGTTTTTGAGCGAAGCCTTTATTGCGCATCCCGTGGGATCTGTCGATTTTTCCGGGATAAAAAGTAGCCTATGTTACTCGGGGAGAATGTAGCTTTCCAAAGGTGAAAGAATTTTTGAAATCGGTCCAGTAGTTTAAGCGTGAAGAGGTAACAAACAAACAAACAAACACACTTTCGCATTTATAATATTAGTTGGGATACGAGAGCTGCCAACATAGATAAAGTACACACATAAATGTAAGAGTTCGGTTCCACACAGAATATACCGCTGCCGGTTATTGCCGGCTTACCATTATATATATGTATATATGTAGCATTCACATATATTTATATATATATATATATATATATATATATATATATATAGACTGAAAAATCGAACAAAACACAGATAACATTTCCACAAGTATGACTAGATTACGAGTGAGTGAGGGCACTACGATGGTATAACCTTTTTTTATTTTTTTACGTAGCAGACGAGCAAGCGGCACACCTGATGTTAAGCGTTAACCGCAGCTCATGGACTTAGCATTCCCAGGGGTGGACACAGCTAAGCCGCTGCCTACCGAGATAAGATTACTCTCTTTAAGCCTCTTTGAAGAGGGACCTGTTATAGCGCGGGGGAAACACCGCAACAGGAAGATCATTCCACAGCTTACATGTCCGTGTAAGAAATGATCGCTGGAAACGCACCGTACTACACGGGAACGGATCCAGGTAGAAAGGATGAAGTCTATTGCGGCGTCGAGTGGTACGGTGATAGAATGGTGCCGCTGGTACCAAATCAAACAGTTCCTCGGAGCACTCCCCGTTGAAGAGCCGATAAAACACACAAAGGGCTCCAAAGTCCCGCCGCTGCTCCAGGGACTCCAATTTATCCGTCAAATTGGGATCAACAACGATTCGCACAGCCCGTCTCTGAAGGTAGTCAAGTGGGTCGAGCTGGTATAACTACAAGACAAATAGTACCATGTATGGTACTTACGAATAAATATTCGCCATAATACAATCAAAGAGCGTCGCTGGCGTTATTGTCTGGAAACTGGAGACCTATTTTTTAATTACGAATGCGACTTCGAGATCACCGCTGACTAAATAGTCAGCGGTGACTTTGAGGTCACGGATTCCTAAACATCCAATTTTTGAAAGTCGATCGCAGAGCTGCCAACATAGATAAAGTACACACATAAATGTAAGAGTTCGGTTCCACGTAGAATATACCACTGCCGGTTATTGCCGGCTTAACCATTATGGTTATATATATATATATATATATATATATATATATATATTATATATATATATATATATATATATATATAATATATATATATATAATATATATTTTATATACTATATATGTATATATGTAGCATTCATATATATATAGACTGAAAAATCGAACAAAACAGATAACATTTCCACAAGTATGACTTGATTACGAGTGGGTGAGAGCACTCGTAATGAAATCACATCCGTGACTAAGGTAGTCACATAAGTGATATTCAAATATAAGAATGATTGAAAATCGGTGATTATTAGTCACATCAGTGATTTCTAAGTCGCATTCGTAATTCAAAAATAGGTCTCCTGGTCTAAGAATCGGATAATTAGCTGGGCCCATGGTCTATCCTGCCACCTGAGTAATTCTACTGATGGATCACTTGGCTTGGATCATGGGCTTCTTGTCCAATAAAGAGACACAAAAATCGTGGTTATATTGGTACATGTTAGTATTAATGAAAGTCGAGGAGGCTAGGATGCTGGACACCGCAACGTTGGTAGGCCTCCCACAAGGTGGACCGACGATTTGATGAAGATCGCGGGAAGGCGCTGGACGGTTGCAGCGCAGGACCGATCTGCGTGGAGATCCTTGGGGGAGGCCTATGTCCAACAGTGGGCGTCTATTGGCTGAAATGATGAGGAGGCTAGGAAAGTATGTGTGGTTCGTAGCACGTGGAAAACTATGAGATCTGCCTACCCCCATGGGATCTTTCCCATATGTATGTATGTATGTATATACGAGAAAAGAAGACTCTTACACGTCGTCTTCAGAAATAAAATCTTTTTTTCATTTCGTGTACATTTTATTTTAAACATTATCAACTTAACATATAATAATAGGGTAGACGACTACAATTGATTATGGCCGTTTTTATACTATAATTATTATATTGAACAATTTATATCTAATGAAAGTATGTCAATATAGAAATTTCAGTTTAATTATCAATTTATATTGTTTTTAGATTTCTAAAAAACTAGCTGACCCGTGCCCACTTTGTTGGGCATAATATTAATAATCCTTTTTCAGTACACAGTGTTCTGTTTTAATTTCTAACTGTAATATTAAATAAAAACTACTTTTTGTAACTTAAATATAAAAGTTAGACATATGTTGTCGTTGACTTTTTTGTAGGCATTTTCAAGCTTCACATCATTTCTCTAGAACTCTAAAATATATATTTCATAGTTAAGGCAGCGTTCATAAGAAACGCTTTCATTCGACCGTTTTTTCTCCGATTCACTTTGCAAAACAGACTACCACGTAAAAGCCTTTTTATTTTTCGTTTTGTTATATAACCTATAACATTTAGCATTAATGTGGCTTTCTATTGGTGAAAGAATTTTCAAAATCGGTTCAGTAGATCCCGAAATTACCCCTTACAATTTAACAAATATACAAACACACAAACTTTACTTCTTTATAATATTAGTATAGATTAGCAATTATTATTTACGTAATTCTAATGAAGCGAACACATTTCTAGCATTCTCACATTAAATGTAACATTTTTTTATATAGAAAGTATACCTATAAACGTACAAATAACAAAGTTATTTTAAAATTTGTTTATACACTCATACAAATTAGGTGAGTTTACATAGTTATGACGTCACCATTGCAGTGTTTTTAGTATGGAGCGTTTTGAGCGACCCGCGACAGCGCCGCAAACATGTCGATGTATCTTCAAAAGTAATAGGTGCAGGTGTACTGTTGGTTCTACAATATTTCTCAGTTAAAAGAGTACTCTTATTATGTACAGAACTAGCTGACCCGTGCCCACTTTCGTTGGGCATAATATTAATAATCCCCGAAGCGAGCACGAACGAGATCCGAATTAAACCCGAAGCCATCGCGCGCCGTCCGCTGCCTGTTTTTTTCTCCGATTCACTTTGCAAAACGGACTACCACGTAAAAACCTTTTTATTTTTCGGTTTTTTATATAACCTATGACACTCAGCAATAACGTGGCCTTCTATTGCTGAAAGAATGTTTAAAATCGGTTCAGTAGATCCTGAGATTACCCCTTACAATTTAACAAATATACAAACACACAAACTTTACTTCTTTATAATATTAGTATAGATTTAAAAAATTGTCGTCTACCCAATTGTAATACCATGACATACAGACATATAGTGTCAAAAACTCACTCTAAACTCTAGTTATTAAAAAGTTCATAACAGTATGTATATCCACATAAATCAATTAAGTCTATAATAGCTCATTATAATATTTCATTTATAGTCAGCAGTAAAATGAAACAACTGAAAATGTCTACAGTTCTCCTTCATCATTGTCACCCTAAGAATATTTCAAGTGTGGATAGCGTTCGAAAAATTCACTCACATATTCACGTCGCGTCTTTAAGAGCGAGACGGCAACATGACTTCGCTAGCCTCGTTTGAAGATATGCCTTATTCATAGTCCATATATAAGGACAGGACAGTGTCATATCAGTGCTTACCTATCTGTGATCTTTTGTTTTGCTTCAGTACACACGTACAACACCGGCCACCCTTCTATCCAAGCCGTAGAAGCGCCCTTTTTTTTTTTTTGTTCCCCCTGAAGAAAATGCATTAAGTTGCATACCCCGGCTGTGGCGAGCCGGCGGTTATGTGGGGCTCTCCTGCCTAGAAGGGGGAGGCCTACCCACTAAAAACCTCATGGATGGCCTTCCTCAGGCATGTAGGGAGCCCCCGGGAACATCAAGCTACTTCCGGGCACCCCCAGCCTCCGCTCCCCTGCCTAGAGGCCTGCAAACAAAAACAAAAATAAACTTGCCGTTCCAATGTTCAGACTCCATAAAACTAGCTGTTCGTTCTTGGGGAAATGTATATCTATGTTTAACAAACTTCCGCAAAGTGTCATTGATTTGCCTTTATATAAATTTAAAATCCATATCAAAAAGACCCTCATGAGTAAAGGATTATAAAGTAAGTGACTATCTTAATGATCACACTATTTCGGAATAGGGACACTATTCATAGAGCCATGTTTGGTAACAACATTATTTATAATATTGTATTATTTTATATGTGTATGTAAACATACATACGACTGTAATCGTATTAGGTATGATTGTATCTTATATTATATTATTATAATTATTAACATTGAAAAGAGGAGATAAAAAATAGACCTTCAGAGTTTCTTGCCTGTTCTTCTCGAGAAGGCTCTCCCAATTTCCGAACAGGTGTCGAGTCAATATATTTTTTCTTTTTTTTTTTCTGAGACTACACTACCTCCCCCGGTCTCCTCCACCGACGACGCCCCCGGCCACGGAAGGGGCGTGGTCCATCCCGGGTCGCCGTAGCAGTCGACATTCTCGCGCCCGCCGGCGACCAGCGGGACCGTAGAAGCGCCCTACGCCCCTGGTCAAGACTCAGGCTGAGTTTAGTCCATTCATCCATTAGATCCATTTAGAGCCCGACATTATCTCTCCCCTTCGCAGAGAAAAACATCAAAGTAACATGACTTCGCTAGCCTTTAGATAAATCGCAAGGGCGATAGCTGTGACCAAGCTTTACGCGCAAGAGCGGGGCTGTCCTTAGCTATTATAACAATAAATGTTATATTTGTTTAGTTTTTGTTGTACATTTTTCCTGACGAGCGAAGGCAAAGGGAACAAAGCCCTTACAGCCACGTCTAATATAATATTTAAGAAATAATTTACTCTAGATCAAATCTTTAGATTGAACAATACAGTAATTACGTGCATTTTTAAATAGACGATCGTACATTATACACTGCACAATCGATTTTGAATTACTATTCTAAATTAGAATATAATAGAAGTATCAAAACAATTTATATTGTTACAAAAATGTGACATGGTGATACTAACTAAAAACGGAACTTGTAAACACGAATATTATATAAGTTATACATAATATTACATAGACAAGAATATCGCCTTACGCAGTGTCTACAATTCTCGATTTAGACTATGGATACGACAAAGGGCGGGGCGGTGATGGATGCCTATTGCATAAACAACTCACAGAAGCGCGATGTAGCGATATGTTGATTTGGAACATACATAGCGTAACTGTTACCAAAACACATTAAGATAATTATCTTGTAACAATACCAAAACAACAATACCAGACAATATGCTTTTAACAACTATAAATTACCACGCGAAGAAATAATTACATTATTCTAAGTATATACGTAGCTGTTGTTCTTCGCAGCAAATAAAATGCGGTTACTACCATAAATTATGACTTCTTTTTATTTCAACGCTAATCAATTTTTTTTACGCGTGGGAGGAGGCAGTGAATCTTCTTAAGAGGTGCGCTACTTTTGTAGTTGTACCAGTCAATCCGCGTAATACTGAATATCGTCGACCCAGGCACGTCATTTCTGACCCTCCCGACTCATTGACGCTGGCTCTTCAAGCCTTGCGAGAGGCGGCATCTGCGCCGCTATCCCTTAGTTAGTCCATACTTCGCAGCTTGCTGCACATGTACGAGTAGGCCCCATCATTACAAGGTTGGACCCACTTTGGCGTACCGAGCCTTCTTTCGCGCATATGTCCTCTTCGGAGGGCAGCGCTGATGTGCCCTCTCCTGAGGGTGCGCCAACCATTCCGTTCAAGCCGGGCCAAGGCTAGGCTGAGTTTAGTCGGTAAGTCTGTTGGGTCGAGCCGCTTCGATTCACCAGGAGTCCGACATAATCAACACATCCCTGCTTGCCTGTTGCGTTGGTATCCATGAGGATTCTCAGCCTCCTCTCCTGAGGAAAAAAAATTGTAGTTGTCTTAGTATCCCTTGGTGCTCGGACGACCTTACACCGGATACCACCCGCGCCCGGTCTACGGCAGGTGGTTATGTTGGACTCTGGCAGAAGGCCAGTCTACCAACTAAACACTGCCTGATGCCTTTGGCCGGGCAGAAAACCTGAGGCCCTATTAGCTTTAACTGATATATTATAGAGCGATTCGGGTCCCAGAACGGGTCGGTCGAAACAGAGGGCCTAGACAAGATACCTTTCGATAATCATAATCGCATCGCTAACATAAACAATATATGGTATTGACATAAACGCTCGAAAAGTCAAGCGATCGGTAATGTCAATACCATACATTTTTTATTTTAGCGATGCGATTACGAAAATAGAAAGGCATGTTGTCTAGGCCCTCAGAATAGAACTAATTAATCACTTAATACTCGTAGTTCGCACTTGTAGCTGCGATATTAATTCGCCGTACCGTTGTCGAATACTCCTCTGGAGAGGCGAAGCTGAGAGTCCTCATGGATACCACTGCAACCAAATGCCGCGGTGATTATATTGAACTCTAAAACGATCGAAGCGACTTGACCGGGATGATCTAGCGACTAAACTCAACCTGATTCGTTGGTCCTTTTTTTTGCGAGGGGAAATGCTTCTTATGCACCATGACGTCGCGCTGGCAAGGCGCGGTTGTATGTCGGGCTCTCCGGTCTGCGAGGACCGGCCTACCCACTTAAACCTCCCGGTGTTCTCTGGGCCCATGAGGGGCACATGGCAGGATCCGCTTCGCGACTCCACTGTCTTTGATCCGTTGGCTGACCTTACGGTTTGACGTGATAAGTCCCTGTCGGTCGACACTCTCCACTTATATAGTAACATGAAGAAATCCAGTAGCCCTAGACAAAAAGCACGCTCGTCTTTTCTATTCTATTTCTACTATTATGATAGTCTAAGCGTTTTCTATAGACAAAGTGTATCTACTGATAGAATGGCTGTGTCTACCGTGACAGTAGAAAATAGAATAGAAATAGAAAATAATCTACCGTGTTTCGCCTTAATTCCCTTTGCTTAAAGAAAAAAAATGAGCTGAGCTGCTTGAAGAGAAAAAATGCCATTAGGAGGAACTTCAAAACATTTCAAACGTGCGTACTTCACAATTATTTACCTACATTAATTAGGACTAAATTAAACAAACTTTGGATTTGAAATTGAAAATCGTTGCGTAGACATTTATTTAGAGGTAAGTATAAGATTTACAATTAATCAGTTAATGTTGTACAAATAAAGAAAATACCATGTTTGTGAAGTAAAGAAGTGTTTGAAATACTTACTTTTATTTCCATTTTATCTATGAATTTGTATAGAACTCTTCTACTGTCAAAATAGAACACAGACGAGCGATAGAATAGAAACACAGTTAGCATCTTGTCTGCGAGTTTTCTATCAGCGTCATCAAGTCACGTGACGTATCTACTGAAAATGTCAATTCCATACATGTTTTATGTTATCTATTATAGAAAACGCAAATAGAAATGCATTTTGTCTAGGGGGGCAGGCTATTCTATAAATATCTATTATCTTTAACTCCGCTACTCAACGCTAGAGTGCGCTACCGACAAAGTCTAGGTACCTTTCATAATTATTCTAATATTTTTTTTACCTTGTAGACTTTAAAAAGGAAAATATAGGATCGATATCAGAGCATCTACACCATAAAGAAAGAGGTATGGACTCAACGCTGATACCTGGTGCACGCCAACAGCGACACCGAACTCCTCAGTAGTCCCAGCGGCAGACCTGACGTGCTTACTTGTTTTAACATACATTGCTCGATTTAGCTTCACATACTTACCAGGCACTGCTTTTTCTTGCAAACCCCACCACGAATCCTCACGGGGTACATTATCGAACGCCTTCTATAAATCTACAAATACCATATGTAGGCTTTAACGTGCACGTTTGTATGCTTCACACATTTGTCTGAGTGCCAACATAGCAATCGTAGTTCCATTTAACTTTATGAGACCTTAGACAGCCAATATGAAAAGAGTTTGCTGATCTAATTAGGCTGGATCTTCATTAAAATATAATAAACTACCTTTGTACAAAGTACAGTGCAAATTGCAATTATAAGATTTTATATTTTTTGTCAATTAGGCGCGTCAATTGTGCACTTTGATCGCGACCTACAAATAGCAGTGCAATGAACTGCGATCTGTCGCCGTAATGCTTAAATTATACATAGTTTTTATTTAGTGTTCAATTAGAAGTCGTGACAACTCTCGCCTTACATTTTAATTTATTCTTTAAGTTATTCAATGGTCAACATCTAATTTTAATATATATCAAATTTTGGTATTTTTATTAATACTAACATTATTTAACTTGTTTGGGTTCGGAACATAAAACAACTTCTTTTTCTTTCTTTTGCCCTGTTCCCAATTTTATTTGGGGTAGCGCGACATGTCTTATAACTTTACAAGTCCGAACATAAAACAATTTATAGCTTGAAAATTGACATATAATTACTTAATGATAACAAATATAATAATAACTAGCTTTTGCCCGCGACTTCGTTCGCGTGGACTTCAGGTTCGCCCGTCTAGTCTAGTAATAGGTAAGAAATACGGTAACTAAGCACTGCAGCGTCCTAATCATAGGCCTATAGGTAGCTACTGCAGTATGCTCCTATAAACTACGTAGGATTCAGTCAGCGTTTGCAATGTAAGCGCAAAAAATGTGTTTTTTTTTACGACCTCACATTAGAAACCTCAAAAATTGTAGCCTATGTGTTATTCTGATGTATAAGCTATATTGTGACATTATACATTAGTTTATAGACATATATGACATTAGTCCGAACATAAATGATACGAGTATATTGTTTAACTCAACATAAAATTTTTCATTTCTTAATTCTTTAGGCATACGCAATAATACTTATAAGTAATTGTCTTACGAAAATATTATCTTTTTTTTTCGCTCAGGAATGGAGAGACTGAGGCCCTTATGGCTACCACTGCTACCAAGTGCAATGGTGGTTACCCCTGACTCCAGGCAATAGAGGGAGAAATAATATTCGTCCAAATTGCAAAGGTTTAAAACCATGCTGACAGTTCCAATAGATTTTATGATTTTTTAGGTGATAACGCGCCAAACAGCATAATAATGTAATAAACATAATAATGCAAAGGGATCAAAATCCTTGCAGCCCCAACGTTATAGACAGATAAAACCCGCAAAGCTGAATCGATGAAAGGCGAAAACTGTAACGCCCAACCCAAGTGGAACTGCAAATAGTATCGCACACCTCAAACAGAATACAAAATCGAGGAGCGAATATCAATATTTGATATTTGATTTTGTAACAAAACTCTCACCCGGGAGTCCGTTCACGCTTTTTGATGTCATACTGACAGCTATTTTTGTAGGTTTATTGATACTGATTATTTTCTCTTTACTCTATTTGAAATGTTATGTAGTTAAAAGATGCTTATTAATCATCTAATTGAAACACAATAATGTTACTGACATTTTTCCTAAAGCGACAAAATTGTGATGTCGTGGAGACTAGCCACATGTTTCTCAAAGAGAATGTAATCACGGAAGTGTAAAGTTAATTTACTTATTGACCACAGAATTGATTGAAGGCTACTTAAACAAACACTTTACATATTTTGTATTTTTGCATTACCTTTGCATTACCCGTGTAGGAAAAGAGAACTAAACCCGTAAAGCCAATGTTCACTTTCTATTGTACCAAATGGCATTTTATTTTAGCGCTGTCTATAGTAAGTAGAGAACGAAGCGCGAAATTTAAAAAAAATAGAACGCTAGCAGAACACGTCCCCGGCAGAAGGTGGGAAGACACCGCCCGTTGATTGGTGCAAATTGAATTTGGAATCAAGGCGGGGCGCGGGGAGGGTATTGTCGTGTTGGCGATCGCTCGCTGATTGCTCGTTTGTGGGCGAAAGGTTAGAGTGGACATGATTTATTGTTTAGAGTAATTCTTTTATTATTAGTATTAATATTTTCTTTGTGCAATTTTTCCTTTGCAGGTAGAAATACTTTTACAGTTACAGTTTTATTACGTTTCAAAATTATTTTTTTAACCACCAAGCAAATCATTTAATATATTTAATTTTTCAAATATATGATTATTCGTCTCGAGTAAGGTTCCCAATTTCCGAATAAGAGCTTGAGTCTGCTCGTGTTTGAAGTCAAAAGGTGAGTTTGCTACAAAATGGAAATATTGATTCTCAATATAATAGTTCCATTATTCCCTGTCGAAGGCGTCATCGTGGAAATATTTTCATATATCGTCAAAGTTAGCTCATTCCAATATTAACAATTTTGATTTCCATATCACTATCAATTATTAAAATACAATATAATTTAATTAAATAAATACATTTAATTATTCAATTTAATAACCAATGCAAAAATACTATTTTATACTATAAAATTAATATATACAAAATCGAGAACTTTAATTATATATTAGGCAACGTCAACTCAACACAAAATATAATATGTAAAACTAACTAACTACCACTTAAATTATTTATTGTTAAGGTTAACCGTTAATTATTATACTGGAGGACTTGCGGTGTAAAGATGACGCCACGAATGTCGATCACGACGTTATTGTGTAGGCGTCCAACGTGGGATCAAAGTGTGATAAATCTTTCTAAGAACTTAGGTAGTTGCAAAACTTTTTGATCGAAATATTTTTAGTATAAATCTGTACCGCTATAAGTTTCAAATCCAGCATCATATCATAAGAAAAGAAAGCTTTTTTTGCATTGATAATGACCAGAGTGGCCATATTCATATTTAGGCGCCCAACGTGGGATCAAAGTGTGATAAATCTTTCTAAGAACTTAGTTGCAAAACTTTTTGATCGAAATATTTTTAGTATAAATCTGTACCGCTATAAGTTATATACTCTTATATACTATGTATACTCACATGCGGTATTGAGCCCTTAAGTCTGAGAAGAGACTGTGCCTCTTTGTGTGTGTTCTATCGCTTATACAACGGGTTGTGTTCCAAAGAATTGTTCGACATGATGCCCACGACCACATTCTACCATCGCACCGCTCGCCATCGGCAGGGTGTTCATCCTCACATGCTGGAGCCTAAATGGTCACGCACAGTGCGGTTTCAACGAAATTTCCTTCCGCGCACGCTCCGATTGTGGAACGAGCTCCATGCTGAGGCTTTCCCGGGGGATTACAGTATGGGGTTCTTCAAAAAGGGAGTAAATGGGTTTTTAAAAAGGTCGGCAAAGCGTATGTGATGCCCCTAGTGTTGCAAGGGTCCATAGGCGACGGTGACTGCTTACCATCAGGCAGGCCGTAAGCCTTTTTGCTACCGTTGTAGTATAAAAAAAAAAGTTTTAAATCTAGCTTCATATCATAAGAAAAGAAAGCTTTTTTTGCATTGATAATGATCAGAGTGGTATCTACTCGAAATTGTCTCTTCCGTAAATCATTTTCCTAGTGGTATTTGCTATCATTTAATAAAAGTTATTTTCTATTTTATATAATATGTTGACCTGGTCACATTCAATGGGTCTTATAATTAGGCTCAAAGTTACCCAGACCAATAGAGAGTTTCTCTGTGCAATCGTACCAGATATGATGGAATCCGCAGAAGAACATAGAGTCAGTGACATAGCCCGAAGAATTGCGAATTTATAGTGACAATGGATAGGGCATATTGGTTGCAGGATTGACGGCCGCTGGAGTGAAAAGGTTTTCGAATAGCAAGCATATGCTGGACACCATATACTTGCTTGCTACTCAAAGATTGCATGAAGGTGCCGGATGCCAGCAGCGCAGGACCGACCGGTGTAGAGATGATGATGCCGGTATGTCAAGAAACAAGCAACTGCAAATTACTTTGTAGTATATCTGCAGCCCTTTGTCAATATGTGACATGAGATGTACATAAGTGTCAGTACCCAGTAATTTAACTGGCTATCTAAACATAACACTGCTATTTTACAGTAGAAATAAGTCAATAATAGAATAGTATGACATCAAGTAATTTTGGTTAAGAAGATCCATAATATGTTAGATTCTACCAAGATGTCTTCGACAGCGCTTGTAGGGATATTGTTTCTGTACCCATGACTAACACCAAATATACCAAAAATATGTTTTTGTATCGTGCACGTCAATTTTATACTAATAAGAAAAAGAAAATTCTCAATGTAGATTACTTAATTTCAACTTAAGTATGTAAAATGCATAATGTTAATTGAGATTGCTCAGAGTTTAATGTTAAATGTTAAGTTTATGTTTTACAACTTTGTTAAGTTTTTATGTATTATTGTAACTCTTTGTGTCCAATAATTAATAATAATGAAAAGTATTTATTATTTGTATACCGTGTCCACGTTATGACAACGCACTTCTCGCATGATTGCTCAGCTCGCACGCTTGAGACACCAGCGGTTCAGCATCTGCTTGGGACGCTCAAATCGATAATGATTTTCAATAAAGAGTTTATATAAATATAACTGCTGAAATCTTTCTTTATTCACATTAAGCTCTTATTTATTATATAAAAAAATTATCCAGCCTCACTTTTTCTCTTTTTTAATTTATGTAGACTTATGTAGCGTCAGTGGAGCATAAGAGGAAGCCTAAAAGTAGCGCCAGTGGTAGAAAAAGTGAGAGGAAGTAGATTAGCATGGTTTGGACATGTGATGCGGAGGGATGAAAGTCATGGCACAAAACGAATGTTGAATATGAAAGTGGAGGGATACACGGGCAGAGGAAGGCCGAATAAAAGATGGATCGATTGTGTGAAGAATGATATAAGAATGAAAGGAGTAAGCATGGAAATGACGGCTGATGGAGAGGAATGGAAGAAAAAGATCTACTGCGCCGACCCCAGATAATGGGAAATGGGCAAGAGGATGATGATGTAGCGTCAGTGGCGCTGTGCTCTGCACTAGTGTACGGATCGGATGATTCGGGAAACCCGGGGAACCCGGGGACCCCGTCCTGTACCGACATGTTCTTAATATTTTTTATATAAACTCTTTATTGAACACAATTAAATCTTCTTATATATAAAAATGAATCGCAAAATGTGTTGGTAAGCTCATAACTCAACAACGCCTGGACCAATTTGGCCAATTCTTTTTTGTTAATGTTTGTTGAAGTTCAAGGAGGGTTTCTACAATGAGGAAAATTCGAATAGTTATCGGAAATACCCTAAAAACAGCCCTTTTATTTTCCCATGCAAACGTTTTGTAATTAAAACGTACAGTCGAATTGAGCTTTATTGTTATTGTATAAAATTCATATTGCAAGCACTCACTGTTTTTTAAGCAATGAAGGTGTGTTCCTAACATCAAAGAGTCAATTTGCGCTTTATTAGCGCTACATATAGTTGAAATTCAATCATATCTATCAAAACAGTGTGCGTGCGTGCGTTGGAGCACAGAATACATCGTTGGAGGATTTAATGTCACGTTCCAAAATTGGATAGCCACAAAATGTAATAGGTCATTTAGACTTTTTTTGCGATTTGGTTGGCTATGCGACATTATCTATAAAATAATTAGGAACAATAAACTGCCAATGTACAAATCTTTTTGACCGGACGAAGTCTGCCGGGTCCGCTAGTATTACAATAAAAAATAAAAATATTAGGAGATACTAAGTTAATTGGTCCAAAGGCGGACTTATCTCTCAGAGAGATTTCTTCCAGCCAACCCGAGATGGTTTTGTGAAATTTTTAAAGAAAAATTTGCGGGGACCCGCTATTTATATATAATTGTTTTTAAAATATAAATAATAGAAACGTCATGTTTATACTATATGCAATACATACATTATTAAAATAGATATGATTAATTAATTTGATACACTCACACAGAATCCCTATTTTGAATATTTATGTGCTTCTCATGATAGGTCTCTCCGATCATCATCCAATTTGCTTCTGAAATGTCCGTCTCACCATTGCGAAACAATTCACGCTTCCTTTGTGGTTCAATCCATTCTGCTATGGAATGCTTTGCCTCTTGAAATTAAAAAGTCTACCAGCAGATTGAGTTTCAAAAATAAATTGCGGAAATATATATATCAAAAGAGTTTATTATGATGTGGCATATTTCTTAGTTTATTATCATTAAATTTTATCTATTTATGATATCGTCATATGTATCAGTATATTATTATTAATTATATCTATGTATTAGGATTTAAAATAATTACTTTAATTTTTTTTTATTTGTGTAATACATCTACTATTTTGCTTTCTGCACCACCTAAACGTTGACTGTTAGAAAATGCCATAGGCATTAAGTCCGCCTTTGTACACATTGTACATGAAGTGTTAATCTTATATATAAAAATGAATCGCAAAATGTGTTGGTAAGAGCATAACTCAGCAACGCCAGAACCAATTAGGCCAATTCTTTTTTAAAATGTTCGTTGAAGTTCAAGGATGGTTTTTACGAGAAAAATTCGAATAATTATCAGAAAAATCCTAAAATAGCCCTTCATTCCCATACAAACGTTTTCTAACTAAAATGTACAGTCAATTTGAGCTTCATTGTAATTACATAAAGCTCATATTGCAAGCACTCACTGTTGTCTAAGCAATGTAGATGTCTTCCTAACATCAAAGAGTCGATTTGCTTTATGTATAAAGTTTAAATTCATTCATATCTGTCAAAACAGTGTGCGTGTGTGCGTTGGAGCACAGAATACATCGTTGGAGGATTTAATGTCACGTTCCAAAATTGAATAGCCAGAAAATGTAATAGTTCATTTGGACCTTTTTTGCAATTTGATTGGCTATGCGATATTATCTATAAAATAAGTAGGAACAAAAAACTGCCACTACATTTTTTTTGACAGGACGAAGTCTGTCGGGACCGCTAGTAAATAAAATAAATTAATAATCATAAATATACGTACCCATAATCCATATACAATACATATATGTATATACAGACATACACATAGATATGTGCGCCATGCGGCCAGAGCGTTCTGACCACGTGACTGTGACTGCCGACTAAACTCAGCCTGTGCCTAATTATTTAGAGATCGGATAATCGGATGCATATTTACCTAAAGTTAGTTTAAGACAAAGTATGGAAACGGCTTTTTATTGATTTGTTAAATAAAAATCCCGGGATTGCGGAATTGGATAGCCGGATGTTTATTTATTTACCTAATTTAGTTTTTGACAAAGTATGGAACTGTCTTTTTATTTTGTTTCCATAAATAAAAATCCCGGAATTCCGGTACTGTAGAACATTTTGGTAAATACGTATGCATAGTTGTATAAATGAACCCGGAGTCTCGGTCTTTTGAAAATAAATACCACGTGCTAATTTAGTAATTTTCAGACAATATCACTACTTTAAAGGACATTGTTCAATTTTGGCCTAAGAACCGATGTGAATATAAATTATACTATAATTTTTATTTATTTTTATATTATTTGAAACATATTTTAGTTTTCCACGGACACTTCAAATAAATAAATTCCAAATAAAAAAGTTGGGTCACAATTATTGATGCCGTATAAAATGTTTTCCGTCAGCCAGTGCTGCCAGTTTCGGAAGTTTTCGCGATTTCGGTAAATACGGATCGAATTGAAAACCTCCTCCTTTTTGAAGTCGGTTATTAAAATTAGTTGATAACACTTTATTCATTTAAATACCTAAATTGACTAGCTAGAAAAAAAATACTATTATATATTTTTTAAGCGAAATCGCGAATTTCTAGCTTGGCATTCGGTATTATAGTTTTCGTAATTGGCAACACTGGTTTACTTCATACCTTATCTGTATTCGTTTCATTTAATTTTGATTGCTTTGCGACTATCGTTTCTTTTGTGATTTTCTATGCGTTTCTGGTTTTATTCTAACAACTTTGGCTTGATTACGGACTCCGATTACATTTCGATTGTACCGGGAATAAATGCCTTCTTTCTACTTTCATTGCGTACTTGGTAGACTCGGCTGTGTGTAAAGGATGGATTTTGTAAAATGATAATTGTCAAAGAATTATCTTAAACTTGACTAGGTACTATCTCTTTTACTAGTATCTAGGAGAGTAGTCCTTTCCTAGTTCTAGAAGAGAACATAATAATATATAGCTGTACATAGTATTGTTAATATTACTTTGATATTACTACTCTGCTATTTCACGCAAGGTTGGTTATTTTTTATTTATAACCTAAAAATATTAACTTTTTTCGTAATTATTTTAGTTTCCTGAAGTGTCCGTTCGTGAAAACTTATTTCATAGGATTCCATATAATTTTAAGAGTTCATATAAGTCACTTTTGATTCAAACGGTTCTTAGGCAGAACATGTATGGAGCCGGAACAATGTCCTTTGCAGTCCCGTATTTTCCCGGGATTTTTATTTAACAAAATGTATTTTAAAAAGCCGCTTCCATAATTTGTGAGCCAAAAATTAACTTTAGGTAAATATGCACCCGATTATCCGATCTCTAGTTATATTAGATGTGAAATACATATATTTGTTTAACAACATTTGAGTGATATACAGATAATATACAAATCAATTAATAGAGAATAATAACAAAAGTAGTTATACAAAAGAAGTGTGGTAACGGTAATTTTTATTAAACTTTTATTATTTATTGCTTCTGAACTCAAAAAGTATTTAAATGGAAGACATTAAAACAATTGCCAATCAAATCCAGTATCTCAATCGACTCATTTACATTGAAAATAGTTAACAACCACTAAGTTAACAAATGAACATTTTCGCTGAATAAATCAGCCCCGATTCCCGGGATCGCCGAATCTAAAATTAAATCACCACTAACGCCATCTCGCAGCAAATCTCATGAATATATACATAAGCGGCCGCGCGTAGATGGCGCTGTTCCAAATTTATAGCCACTTTTACTGTTACGACCACTTTGGCCGCGTTACGCGGGCTTTTATCTAAATTAGTCCCATTTCTTACGTAGCGCTTAACATATTTGTACGTACGGATTACATTCGCCGTCGTAATTCCGCTAATGTATCATAAACATTTTCGGACGATTTACTTGGGCTGAGTGGGCGATCGCCTTTGCCTTGTCAACTGGGAAAGTATTATGGAATAATTTATGACAATTGCCGTTGTTATTTTATGTTAACGGCAATTTTAGTAATACTTTTTCTTAAATTGGTTATCATCTGTTATGTGACTTGTCCAAGCTTATTTTGCCGCGGTCGTTCTGCAACGTAGGAACTATATGACAACGTAGGAAGTAAATCCATACACATAGTTGGATTACGGAATCAATTTCCTGTGAATAATTCGGAGCTTATAGAGTCTAATTATGTCAATGCTGTGTAACTTTGAAACGAATTCTTTTTTAGTCAAATAAAGTTTTGTATGATAACATTTTATTTGTAAATAAATATAAAATATGTCTATAAAGTGCAGTGTAAGAAAACTGAATTTTGAACTTACGCGAAAAATAAGCTGCTTTTGATTTTGTTTAGAATTTCATAAATGCTGTATTTTATCGTGTTATATGTGGTGGTGGTTATAGTGTAAGTTAGAACCCAACCCTTGAACGGGCTTGCAAACTTAAAATATTTATTTTTTGATCTGTCATGGCAATGCTATGTTCTTCAACAATATGCATGAAGTTTATATAAATTATTGTTATTTTACCAGTAACTGATCGTAAGCAGTGACTGTGGCCTATAGACGACTATAACACCCAGGAAATCATGAGCGAGGTGACAATCGTTCAGAAACATATTTACTACCTTCTTGAAGAACCCCATACTGACCGAAAAAACTCCTAGTTACTCGAGTTTATTGTCTGACGATGATGTTCCGAAACTGGTCACAATAAATATAAAATATTATATAGTAGTGGAACTAGTGAAAAGTAGTGTTTTATTAAGATCATTTATTTATTTAATATATTAAATAAACTAGCTTTTGCCCGCGACTTCGTTCGCGTGGACTTCAGGTTCGTCCCGTCTAGTCTAGTAATAAGTAAGAAATACAGTAACTAAGCACTGCAGAGCCCTAATCATAGGCCTATAGGTAGCTACTGCAGTATGCTCATATAAACTACGTAGGATTCAGTCAGCGTTTGCAATGTAAGCGCAAAAAATGTGTTTTTTTACGACCTCATAGAAACCTCAAAAATTGTAGCCTATGTGTTATTCTGATGTATAAGCTATATTGTGGTAAAGTTTCATTCAAATCCATTCAGTAGTTTTTACGTGAAAGAGTAACAAACATCCATACATCCATACTTACAAACTTTCGCCTTTATAATAGTAGTGGGATGAATCTTTTGTCTTTGTATCTATTACACAACAATAAAAACAAACATGCTGAATCTTTTTTCAGTATTTATACAAAACGTCGGAGGACAGTGACCGATTTCCTTTTAATTTATCGACGATCCGGATCGCGGGCTTAACTGCTGTATATGTTAGTCGAATAGCTTTCGTATGTAAAGCAGCCGCCTGTGTATGTAAAGATCTGATTCACGATTCTTCGAGGGTTGGCTGAGAGGGTACCTATGTAGAGCAGCAAAAACCGCACAATCACGTTATTATAAATTATATTGCTCTTGTGCAAATATTAGTGCTGAGTTATGGAGCAGCAGAAAAAGCTGCTGCAGCACACACCATTTGTTCTGTATGGCGGACGGCCTGTCTCTATTCATACCCTAAATTAGTTTTTTTTTACATTATTAACACACACCCACACACACGCACATACACACATGCACATATAGGATAATAGGGTACTTTCCTCTATATTAGAAAAGATCTAAAAGCATATACCTATGATAGCTTATGCATTAAATAGTCGGAACCATCATGTTTAAGTACATAAAATAATAAAATAAATATAAAAATGAGTTTCAAAGTATTCACTTTTTAATCTATACGTAAAACAAGAGCGAAACATGTCGTGACGTCATAAGGTACTGTAAACTTATGCGTGTCAATGTCATTATGAATCAGTACGTATAAAGCCGCAAAACAATAAAAAAGAAGTTGGCAGGTTGCTTTTTTAATGTAAGAGAACGTTATAAATACGTAAATTAAATTGAAATCGCACGTGAATTACACTATGGAATACAGTTTTGTAAAAGGAGATAATACGAATTTACCAAAAATAAATGCATTAATGGTCGGAAATTTCTTTGCTGCAAATCCCGACTTTAATTCTGTCGAGTTACGGAGTATTAAAACATCGATGTCAGTATTACTCTTTTATTATTATTCCTTTATTAGTTCTTTATATATAAAAGATAATAACTCATTTTTAAATTATGAATATACATAGCATCAAACAGAGAGCTTTGTTTATTATTTACATGCCGTATGACGTCATCGCTACAGAGTAACAACTCGTGCGGCGCCTTCGTCTAATTACGCGCGAAATTTGAAAATATTAAATTTTAATGCAATTTTTATATTACTTAACGAGTGTATAAAATTAATAATTTTTAGTATATGATTTACTGACACGCAAGGATCAAATTAAGATTCTTTTCAAAAAAGAGATAAATCCACACAAATATAGTATATGCGGGTGCTTGCTTTGCTCTGATGTGTTCTGATGCTCAGAGACTGAACCTGTTCCCAAATCACAGGCTGTATCTACTTTTTTTTTTTTTTGTTTCCCTGAGGAAAATGCATTAAATTGCATACCCCGCTGTGGCGAGCCGGCGGTTATGTGGGGCTCTCCTCCCCAGACGGGGGAGGCCTACCCACTAAAAACCTCAGGGATGGCCTTCCTCAGGCATGAAGGGAGCCCCGGGAACTTAACAAGCTACTTCCGGGAACCCCCAGCCTTCGCTCCCCCGTCGATACAGGGAGCCCTCCTCGGGGGTGGCTACACTACCTCCCCCGGTCTCCTCCACCGACGACGCCCCGGACACGGAAGGGGCGTGGTCCATCCCGGGTCGCCGTAGCGGTCGCGACTACCTCACGCCCGCCGGCGACCCGCGGAGGCTGTACCTACCTAGCTTGGGAGCCAGCGGACTTATGTAATCTATACTAATATTATAAAGAAGTAAAGTTTGTGTGTTTGTAAATTGTAAAGGGTAATCTCGGGGTCTACTGAACCGATTTTAAAATTTTTTTCACCAATAGAAAGACACAATGTTGCTGAGTGTCATAGGTTATATTAAAATCCGAAAAATAAAAAGGCTTTTACGTGGTAGTCCGTTTTGCAAAGTAAATGGGTGAAAAAACGGGTAGCGTACGGAGCGCGATGGCTTCGGGTTTAATTCGGTTCGCGTTCGTGCTCGCTTCGGGGATATTAGTATTATGCCCAACGAAGTGAGCACGGGTTAGCTAGTAGCAGTAGCTAATAAGAACGTTATCGAAAAAAAAAATAATAATATATGTGACATAAACTGTATGCATGTGAAATAAATCTAATTAAATTTAATTAGTTTTAAGTTGTTCTTACCGTTTCTATACAATAAAGGGTATATAAATAAAAAAAATAGATAAATAATATTCTTGTAATTAATTATTATTAATTATCGTTGTGTTTGTGTGTCTGTAGACCAAATAAAATATCTATCTACTTATTTAATATACAGTACGATGGCATGTTTCAAGTTTAAATATTGAAACAATATTATTATTACACTTTATTTCTCAATTAAACAATACATACATGTATACATAGAAAGGAAATATACAATGGTACATATCCTTTCTAACAACAACAATAAAAGTGTACAAAATTCTATCTAATAGAGTAGAAAAATAATATCTACAGTGTATATCTATTCAAACCTATATAATCTATGCCTGTTAGAACGCGGATAAACAATCCAACCTTAATCTACATTGATTAATCCAAATGGAATATTTGGTCAATGTACCATTACTTTTTTCAGAGATAAAAAGTAGATAACAAGTTCTCATTGGCTTAGCGGAGTCGAGATCTGAAGAAAACTGTTCAATAAATGTTTTAATAATTCATAAAAAAAATTATATTAAATACCTCTTAGCTACTCGGCAATGTGCGTCGCAACTAAAATAGTGAAGCTTATCAGGTAGAAATCGAACTAGTTCTTTAAATCCAGGCCAATCATGACTACCTTCTCGCTAATATATGTTGTCTTATAATAAAAAATTGGTGGACAGATTAAAAGGTTATTTAATTGCATTTAATTGAATTGATAACGCAAGCATCAAATTAACTATCAACAATTAGCAAAATCTAAATCAAAATAATCTTTATTCCACTGTAACGTTGTAACGTATATTTTTTTTTATATCTATATAATAAAATATTTTTTTTTTCTAAAAGACATAGGTATTATTTTAATAATAATAAATACTCGTATAAAATAATAATATATAAACGTCTCGTTGTCCAACTGGCGCTAAGATCTGTGGTTCACAGATATTATTTTATACTGTGGCACCGCATTCCTGTTGAATTGGTTTCGCTCCGTCGACGAATAAGAGGCGGCCGGTAACGGTCAGGCAGAATCATTCTAGTCACTTACCGAGACCTACGTTATGTTCTTTTCGTGTCAACTTTTAATTTTATAAACGTTCCTTTTAATAGCGTTCGTTGCTTATTTACTATCATCAAAAATTGTTTTTATAAATATTAGTTTATATGTGGTAAACCCTACTTATCTAGAGTACAAATTCACGGTTGGTTAAAAAAAAAATTGACTACACCTGCTCGGAAATCGGGAGAGTCTTCTCGAGAAGAACAGACAAGAAACTCTGAAGGTCTATTTTTTATCTCCTCTTTTCAATTTTGATAATTATAATAATATAATAATACAAAATTAAGATACAATCATACCTAATACGATTACAGTCGCAATGTATGTTTACATACACATATAAAAATAATACAATATTATAATAATGTTGTTACCAAACATGGCTCTATGAATAATGTCCTTATTCTCAAATAGTGTGATCATTTAGATAGTCACTTACTTTATAAAAGCCTTTACTCACTTTAGCGTTGCATACACCCAATTATTCTGTCAATATAAAACTCTTAAAAATAAACAGTGTTAATTTTCTTTGTATAAAGCTAATATTGCAGACCGAAAACTAATATATATTAAACCTTAGATAAGGTAAATAAAAAAAAATATTCCGTGTACATAAATCAAGCTCAGCCAGTTCTGTAGTACTTAAGTTGAATCGGGAGGGGCTTAGCTTAGCAACTGTGCATCGACTTAGCTAATCTAAGCTTCACATATTTTTGGCAGTTCACATAGCTTACATTATATCTGCAGTCTGCCCATAAGCATGAAGCACTACATTGATCATGATGACATGGTTTCTTAAGTATACTTTCTTATGTTTTACGATTGCTAAGGTCTAAGATCTAAGGTCTGCAATCTGCGTTATACCTATAAACGAAAGACCCAAAGCCATTAATGTTATTCATATTTGCTTTTAATATAAGGGTAGCAGATTTTAAAGATTTCTCTCGGTAGTTATTATATATAATAAAGTCCCGTAAAATTACTTTTAACAACAAAATATGTTAATATTTAATTTTATCAACTCTATACACTTCTTTGAAAATTTAATCTGTATAATGTTCTGCGATTTCCAACTTGACTTGTGGCGGGCTTTCACGTACTCGGTGTACTTTTAAACGTTCCACAAGCGAATCCCAGCCTTATGATTAACTGAATAAGAGCGAACGAATCCGTACATTTTAAATTCTCAAGCAGCAATTCCCGTCGAATACCGTAATGGCGCCAAATCCGCGGGAAAGCGTGCGGAAATCGGCCATATTGGATTATTTTCCCGCCTCTTCGTTAACTGATGTTTCTCAGTGTAGGTATCTTTTGCTGCTTTGATAATGTGAAATGTAATTGTTTTAACTTCAAACATTGATAGATAAACATGATTATACTGCTGATGATTTTATGTTGCCTCTGGTATCTTTAGTTTATATCGTTGTTTATGGTCTCTGGGCTGTTGAGGTCAGTGACGGTGAAGTTAAAAGCCCCTGAGTGGGTTTAAATTGGTGTCGCTGGTGCTAAGCGTTTCAGAACCCATCAACGTCATCCACAGAAGGCTTCATCAACAGCGGGAAAGACTTCGCAGACCGCGACACGTCCTTAGCGATCCTCCTCAACAATTAATGCAGGACCTTCAAGACCTGCAAGCGGCTGCGTAAAGCCGTCTCGCCTCTTGTCATCCCCTTCTTGGTAGCCTTCTCCTTAACCACGAGTAGGTTTCCTTCAACATAGGCCGGAGCCATTGGCTGCCTCTTCTAGCGCATATGATCTCTTTATAGAGCAGCGCTGACTGCGCCTCTCTTGAGGTGCGGTCTTCCTTCTCACGTCAAGCCATAGAAATTAAAAATCAAAATTAATTTTATTCAAATATGACTGTATAGAAAGCTCTTTTGAATCGTCAAAATTTTTTTTCCTACCACCCATTCAGGACGTATTTTTTAGCGATAAGAAGAATGGGCGCAAGAAACTTATCAGCTTTATCAAAAGTAATAACAACATTTACAATAAATTATGTCGTTATCATACAACGTACATATGTGTTTACAATTTATATGGGAAAACTAATATATACAATTTAAAGTGTAATATCTTCAAATCAACACCAAGCATTGGCATCATTTAAATAATCATTGACTTTGTAATAGCCCTTACTCATTAGCGTCTTTTTAACATGTACCTTGAACTTATGAAAAGGCAATTCAGTTACACTGTGTGGAATTTTGTTATAAAAATGTATACATTTGCCCACAAACGAACCTCTAGTTTTTTGTAGCCTGTACGTTTGAACGGCAAGTTTATTTTTATTCCTTGTGTTTAAATTATGCATTTGAAAATTAGTATAAAATGAATCCCTTGCTCGTAAATTATAAATAGCGCGGTCTGCTCTTTTTTGAAGAACAAAAATACTTTCTATGCTAGCAACCGACCCTCATTATTATGGGACATAAGATATAAACTATAAGACATAACACTGTGAAAATAACTAAAGTAAATTAATCTTGACGTTTCAACATCTGTAAGCTGTCTTATTTTTTTACAGCATATGCTGCAGAACTTAGTCTATTTGATAGGGTCTCAATATATGGATCCCATTGCTAAGTCAGATCCAAAGTAATACCCAAGAATTTAGTGAATTCCACAAATTCTACCACTTCATTATTCATTTTAACAATAGTATCTACTTTTCTTACATTTGGTAATGAAAATTTGTTACATTTAGTTTTATGGGGTTTAAAGTTAAATTATTAATCGTGAACCAGTGCAATATTTTAGAAAGAGTAGGTACTATTTACAACGTCAATATTTGCGTTTCCTCTGTCAACCTTAAATACTCGTATTAAAGATCATTGTATCATCTGCAAATAGTACAGTATTGCACAAAGTATCAGTGAAGTGTAGGAGATCATTAATATAGCTATTAATATTAATATAGCTAGCTGTTCGTTCTTGGGGAAATGTATATCTATGTTTAACAAGCTTCCGCAAAGTGTCATTGATTTACCTTTATATAAATTTAAAATCCATATCAAAAATACACTCATGAGTAAAGGTTATTATAAAGTAAGTGACTATCTAAATGATCACAGTATTTGGGAATAGGGACACTATTCATAGAGCCATGTTTGGTAACATTATTTATAATATTGTATTATTTTATATGTGTATGTAAACATACATACGACTGTAATCGTATTAGTATGATTGTATCTTATACTATATTGTATTTTTATATTATATTATTATAATTATTAACATTGAAAAGAGGAGATAAAAAATAGACCTTCAGAGTTTCTTGCCTGTTCTTCTCGAGAAGGCTCTCCCAATTTCGAACAGGTGTCGAGTCATATATTTTTTCTTTTTTTTTCCTTATTCGTACGTACGGACAAGGTTTTTGTTTTTTTTTTTTTATTATTTAAGCTTTTTTTTGTTTTGTTTGTTGACGTCAATAAGTGCCTGTAAAGGTCTATGTTGAATAAATATTATTTTGATTTTGATTTATATATCAAGAAAAGTCAAAGTTCTAAAGATGGTTACATGCCACATCCGCTGTTTCTTTTTTATTTTATTGTTGGTTAAACGTATAAATACCATTTAAGATAGGTTAACGAAATAATTTAGCAGAGAATAAAGATAACTAAGCACACACCAGACACAAAAGATTATAAGTACTTTACTATGCTCAAATAATCGAGCAAAAATAGCGATTTACATACGGCGCGACGATTTGTATGTAGTAATATACGCGCCAAAGAAAAAATGCATTCATAATTTGATACATATAGCGCCATCTAGCGTTACGGATCGGAATCGATCAAAAATAAAACTAGCAAACGCTGATATTGCCAAACAATTTGTAGTGTTGCTTAGTTAAAAATAAATATTCAAAATTTTTAACAAATAAGGTAACTCGTTATTGATTGGACCACAAAATTAACAGCAGGTGAAATTTTTGATATTCATATGATATCCCTACTCGCATCTTTAGATTTGTTGAAGTTGAATATCAACCATAGATTTATATTGTCAAAAAAGAAATGTTGTTGTCATGTCTTCTAAAATAATACGATGTAAAATTGTTGAATTTATAAAAATACTGTTTTTCTTTAATGATGACCATATAATAAATAATTACTGTGTACTCTGGTTTTTATATTTAACAAGATTCATCGCTGAGTCAGATTAACAGTAGAAATAAATTAAGAGAACTATGTTTTCAAGCTCTCGATTTCAAATAAAACTTATTACTATTGCTCTTAATTTGACTAATTATGCCAAAATAGTGTTACTATATTAACTTTTGTCTGACAACTAATTTTAGTATGGTATGCACCATCTGTGGATACTTTAACGAATAATTTAACAAATACAATAATTTGAACGTATAATGCAAAATAACCGCCATATTTTTTCATCTGTTGGCTTACATAGGTGCATACTTTTCTAGGCTTACGAAACGCAAATGTGTATAAAATATTTTCGCAAAATTTTTATGTAAAATATGTATTTATTAGATAATTATTGTTGGTCCTTATCCTGTTAATATATTAGAAAACTATATATGTATGAAAATGACAGCTAAAATAACAAATTTTCATTACTCGTACCGCCATCTATAAGAAGACGAAGCAGTTATAAGCATGCTTCGTGCATATGATACAAAGATGCAATCCTTACAGTACAGATGTCGCTTATTACCACAACAAAGACGAGACGAACCTACACAATTTGACATTGACGTCAATTGTCAAACAAAGCAAACCGTTTTTGTTGAATTTGTATGTTGCCTATGATTTAGTGTGCTTTCCGACGTGTTAATAATTCGCATATATTTTTTTTTCTTTTTTAAAACGATTTTTATTCGGCTATGTAAATAGTTTATTATAAAGCGTGATAGCAGGTGAAAAATGAAAGTGATTGAAGCAAAAATTGTTGTGCTCGGATCCCAAGGTAATTATTCTATGAATTGGGTCACCTAAAAATCTTCCGGCTTTTACAAACTTGTTTATTTTGTAAATTAACCCATTTTTTTATTTATTATCAAAACAAATAGTTTATGAGAATATTAATCTATCATGTTATTTTTGTTTTCTACATTTTAAAATTACTTACCCACATTCATAAGAGGAAAACGGTAATTTAATGACGACATTAGAAATGTTTTTATTAAAAATGTCGAATATTATTTAGTATAAGTTTCCAATAAACACACAATAAATGAAAACACTAATTTGCAATTAATTGTATGTAAGTTATATATTTACAGATTGGATAACTCATTATTATTATAATCTTCAACTTACTGTAGTTCAATATGTACACACATTTTAGATTATACCATGTAATGGTCAATTGCATTCAGTTTACAGTAATAATTAGTCTTATCATGTATTACATGTTTTTGTTTACTTAAAAAATACACAAATTACATAAATCGTTAAAAAATGGTGACCCCAAAAGCTAAATATAAAACTAAGTAAAAAATATACAAGTACTTAACTACATAAATGATTTATTACATACACAAAAAAGTATTTGAATTTTAAAAAAATTATAGTCTACCCACATCCAATAACAATTTAGTAATCTTTTATACCAGTGACATGAAGACAACCATTTTGATTTAATGTCTAAATCAACTCTGAAATCAAGTATGTTGTTATGTTTACCTACCTAACCACAGCAATGGTATACAGTATAGACAAAATATTATAACATTAAGCACATATCGCACTAATAATACAATAGTGTATCAACTCAAAACGTCGTACTTGACATAATACAATAAACACACGCAAAATTTGATTCCTCACGGGTGATCAAGACCATCGTTCGATTAGTGCAAAAACAGAATAAGGATAAATTAAAAAACTTATGTGACAATTATTCAATTTGCAACTATTACATGAAGTGAGTAATAAGTTTTTTGTTGATTCTGAAAAATGTTCGATTTTGAGTTGATACACTATTGTATTATTAGTGCGATATGTAAAAATACCCAGACTTAGCAAACATATTGACACAGTTGAGATAATTTACGATAATATAATTCATAACTTTTATAATATCCACATGAAAAAACACAAAATGTGTCTTTTTTATTTTCAATATCTGTTTAAGCTAAGCTTCTTTACATAGAAATGATTTCATTTATTTTATGCTATTATTAGTTGTTCTAAGCAATGTTATATGTAGACTGTAACCGTCCTCAATAAATAGACTGTTGCTGTATAATAATTTTTCAATATGGACCAGTAATTCCCAAGAAAAACATCTTGAACCAAACATCTTCTTTATACAACAGGCAAAACTGTATTTGTTTAATAACTATTTGACACTTGTTTCACATGTCTGGAAAACTATTGCAATCTCTGACCTTTCATAATTCTGAATAATCTAAATCTTATTATAATATATATATATATATTTGAAGAAGAGTTAATAATAAGAGCTAACTAACTTCGAGGCCTAACTAAAAAATCAAGCTGTTTTTTACAAAGTGTGTAATAATGGTTCCTTTATATCTTTCTGCAGGTGTCAAAGTTGAAAATTGTATAAAACAGATTATTGTAAAATTTGTATGTGAAAGACTTTTAATTACTTTTTAACCACTAGTGTACCATTTGGAAAAACAAAAGGGAAAGAATTAGCGCAGCTTGAATCCTCATTACTCAGTATCAACTCAGCATTCAATGCAATATGTACAGTATTTCAATATTTTTAGTTATTATTTTAGTATTTTACTCAGTGCATATAAATTTAGTGGGATGGGGCTATGTCTGGTCTGGTCATCATTTGGTGGGACTGGTTTAGATTGGAGATATCACTGCTCCATTTTTTCCTGTGAATGTCTTAAGAGTAAATATTAAATTTGCAACAATTTATAAATAGGTAGGTATTATAAAATTTTTGCTGTTGCGCTACGCTCAAATTCACTTTTTTTCTTATAGGATAGGGCAGCAAACGGATCACCTGATGGTAAGCGATAACCGTTGCCCATGAACACCCACAACAACAGAGGAGTCACAGATGCGTTGCCGGCCTTGTAAATGGGAATAAAGGGGGAAGGGGAGGTTGGGCCTCCGCTACCCTCACTCACTCGACGAAACACAGCGCAAGCGCCGTGGCCGTGGTATCACTCGGTCGAGCCGGTCCAATTCGTGCGAAGCATGGCTCTCCCAGAGTAAAAACTGACTTCTAGTGTGACAAAAAATGCATATGAATTAGAAGCCAAAATCAATATATCGTAGTCATCAATTTCTTTAAAGCTAAACCATAAAATAAACATTATCTATGTTTGAACATTTAGAAATATAGTCAGAGCACGCCATGACACATTGTGGGCACACGCACCATCATGACACACCACAACATGTAAATATGTTTTATGTGCTTACTTTGGACTAGGATAATTGGTGTGAATGTAAGAAATATTTTTTCTTTGTATATTAAATATATAACTTAACTGAAGCACTAATGCTAGTATTCATCAGACATCTAACATCTGCCCCCACCTGGACATGAACAGGTCATCCATTATTCGTTAGTAAACAAAACGTTAAAGCTTATTCTTTTTAAATATTCCAATCAATTAGTTCGCCATTGAATAATCAGTATTGATAATACAAGTATTTTTATATCAACTTTGGACCGTCCATTATAGTGGTGATTTTCCGACCACAAATGTAAAGCTTGATGTGTCGTCGAAAGTACCATAAATATGTTGTCATTATGTAGGTTAGCCATTTCTCAATATTACCTGATACCACAAGTGTTTTTATGTAACTAACTGGATTATGCAAACCACCAGAGCGTTCAAGTGTGAATGGAGCGAAGGCTGAAATTTAACACTATCCATTAATACGCTATAGAAATATGAATATTATGGCTAATTCATTTGTCAAAAATGTATGTATATTATATATATTATATATATATATATATATATAAAGATCCACCTACGTAATCTGTATGATGAATACAATTGCTCAATGCTGATGATGCTGGCTGGCTGGCTACCACTTAGTAAAATCTTACTCAGAGCATCATAAATTAGGAAGCAGGTTTACTTCTGTCTCATTCATCAAAATTTATAAATTTATAGACCTGTCATCATGTATGGATCGAAATGTGGCCAACGTTCACACGCCTGTTGATTAGCCAAATCAAGAGAGACTGCATACGGCTGCTAAAGAACGTGATTCGATTCCATGAAGACGAGCATTCATTGCTAATCGTAGTTGATGTAACTCTGTAAGTCCATAATGTACTGGAATCACCGCTGCTAACATTTCCTCTTAACCACAGTTTGGGAGTCATTTGGAGGACAATATCGAATGAATGCAAATAACGTGATTCAATTGCATGAAGACGAACATTCATTGCGAATCGTAGCTCAAGTAACTCTGTAAATCCGAATGTACTGGAATCACTGGTGCGGAAATTTCCTGTTAAGCTCAGTTTAGGAATCATTTGGAGGACAAAATCAAATTGCCAAATACAAACTGTTTCTAACTACAGCAAAGGCTTAAACTTACTCTCATACCTCTGAACGGTAGCTCTTAAAATACTTCGTTTTATTTAAGCAAACGAATAAATGTAAACAAACCAGTTTTAGGGTTATCACAACTCAATTCAAAAAATCGTCAATTATCTTGTCGTTATCTTGTATTTGTAAAATGTTTTTCATGACTGATCCATTATAATATTTTTTTCTACCCCATACTACTACAAACAGTTAAGAAACTTCCACATAAATGAATTTATAAAATAAAAACATAATTAATTTTACTTGATAACCTATAATCATGATGACATGGGTGACATTCAGATGTAATAAACATTTTCGGTTATAGTCGGCACTTTATACTCTCAAATTTTGTTTTATTA
This sequence comes from Scirpophaga incertulas, assembly GCA_036419045.1. NCBI lineage: Eukaryota > Metazoa > Arthropoda > Insecta > Lepidoptera > Crambidae > Scirpophaga > Scirpophaga incertulas. The sequence goes on from CM071636.1 coordinate 23,380,213, forward strand.
TTATTACTTATTATTTATTTAGCATCTTATTCTGTTTTAGTAATTTTTCTTGTACACAAATATTACCAAGATGAATATATTCAACTTATAAATGCACCCTACGGGGTAAGAACCATCAAACCCTCTAGCCTGGTGAGACCTGACCTTATTCCTAAAGCCTGTGGTGCCCAGGCAGGCTTCCGGGCGTAATATATGTATATAATAGCTTTCTTTTATAGTGTACTAGTGGTTTGCACCATCTTCGCACGGTGGACATAGATGTTTTCCCGTGGTAAAAATCATATTATATTGGAATGTTCTTAAATTATATTATTGTATCTGGCCGCAATGCATATGAACATATTAATAATAAATTCTCAGTAAAGAAATATTTTCCCGCGGTAAAATTTTTAATCTAGTCTATAATACCCAGTTTGAATGTAGCTTTCCAATGGTGAAAGAATTTTTGAAATCGACTTAGTAGTTTTTGAGTTTATTAATTACAAAAATACAAATATTTCCTTGTTATAATATTAGTGTAGATATACTAGCTTTTCGCCCGCGGCTGCGCCAGTCATATATTCAATTTTCCTATGGTAAAAAGTAGAATGTCTTTTCCCAGGTCTCACAATACGTACCTCTGAATCAAATTTCATCCAAATCGGTTCAGCGTGAAAAGGTAACAGACAGAAAAACAGACTTTCGCATTTATAATTTTATTGGGGATCACTCAACAATCTGACTGCGACAGTCAGTCGGAAATAAATTGTAAAATATTACTACGCTATAATATTAAACAGGTAAGTAGGTATCGTGATACCTACTTACTAATTCGAAAGCAATTAAACTGTATTATGAGAGAAAAAGGTTATTGATATATGCCTGTCAGTGGTTGCTAGGCAACACTTTGTTAGTAAACATTCGTTCGCTTATTTGGCTCAACTATTAGATGTCTCTATTCTCTGTAAAGACAAGTATTTTGTATCACCAACGATCCTAATGCCAAGCCCAAACGACCTTCGACTAGCAAAGGATCTTTGATGCTTTCTGCATTCTATCGGTTCTTTAACGAATAGTGCTCCATGGAACTGCAAAGATGCATTTGACTCTTTTTCACCATCGAATCACTCAATCATAGTAGAGTTCACCGTATTACCTGCAATCTGTGGTTGTAACCCTAATTTCCTCCACGTTCGTGCAGACTCCGGAATTAACTTCCAGCTCCACTCTTTCTTGAGTGGTAAAATACGTCCAACTTCAACCGAGGCTTAAATAGGTATTTCAATCGAATCAAATCGAAAGTAGAGTTTACAATTTTAATTTTTTATTATTATTCTAAAATCACGGACCTCAAATCCGCGGCGGAAATAATTTGCTGATAAAAATAAAACACCAAGTAGGTAATTGCAATAAGAAAACCATTCGCCGTGACTAAGAAGTTAAGATCTGACCTACTTGTCCATTCGTCCAATACATTGAATCTCATAATACCTAATGACTCCTAGTGTGAGTTATCTAATCAATATAATTGCAGTATTGCGTTGTAGTGCTAAGATACTAACGAGTGTTTGATAAAAATCCACCAATTATCATTCTTAAAGTGATGTAGTATTTTTTAAGTAGTAACATAATTATCGATGACCTACGTAGCTGAGTTACACCGGTTTCAAGGTGTCGCCATTTCTGACATCCCGAGTTGAAGTCCGGGTGGAAGCAGATGTTGGTGTGATGAATGTGAGCGATAGCATTGTGTAAGGTATTTTCCCCAAACAAATCTCAAGGTGAACTGCGATCCAAAACTTACTGTCAGCACTAATATTATACCAGAAACAAAATTGACTATTTAAAACAAATGTTTAGAATGCGGTCCGAAATTCACTGTGAGCACTCCTATGCGTGTGTTACAGTGCCGAATTCAGTGTACTATTTTCTGTTCGAATTGTTACCATCAATCAATGACGTCACGGATTACGTCTGACTGGTTACAAATGCACATACGAAAATAGGGAGCGAATGTTTGCATGCAAAAACATGACACGAACAGTGATAGCAAATATCAGACCGTGTCTTGATTGTTGTTAATATTATATGCAAACGTCAGAATAACTGCAGGCCTACACTATTTTCAGGCGTGGGTAAGACCAGCCTGGTCGTCCGATACATTGGCAAGATGTTCTCAAAGCATATTTCGCCCACCATCGGTGCATCCTTCTTCACTTGCAACATAAGCGTCGACGATGCCAGGGTCAAGTTACAGGTATTATAAAATATTTGAAATATGAAATTTCAACCTTACACAAATGTATATAAAGGTAATTATAAAATAAGCTTTAGTACAACAATTTTGTTTTTGTATCTAACCCCTTATGATAGATTACATTTTAAACTTTATTAGAAATAACTGAATGTGATAAAGATTTACATGTCGTAAAAATAATATAATTATCACCGAATCTCTCACTAGTTATACTATGTTCTTCCCTGTTTCCAATTTTCCCCATACCAAATTGCAACAAAACCCGGTCAGCCGTTTAACATATTTTCCCGTGTTAAAAATATTTATTTTTATTCTTAATTTGTATCGGAGGTTGGGTTCAGGCTGTGTATCTGAAGCCGGCTTCCAACTGACGACTCTGTAATGATGCAGAGAGAAAAAAAATTACCCTTGCTGGTTCTTTCCAGTACAAGGTCTCCCGCCGTAGACTTGTGAACCAATGGCGTAGCATCTTTGACATTCAAAAGTGATTGTAAAATCCTATTTGAAGAATACATTTTTGATTTGATTTATATATCCTCGCGAGTCTTAAAATATCCTTATATCAACTTTCATCAATATCTTTTCATTAATTTCTGAGCATATTTAAACAGTAATTTTCTTTCTGTAGGGTATTCTATATTAGTATTGTTTCGGTGTGTCATGAGACATTAAAATTGTACTGGCACTACACATATATGCGTCATGACACAAATAAAATTTGTAATGGCACTGCATCGGTACCACATCGGTCATGACACGTCTTAAAATTATAATGGCAGTGTTTAAATATGGATCATGACACAAATTAAAATTATAGTGGCACTCTTTAGTTGTGGGTCATGAGGCACATCAAATTTGTAGTGGCATTGTTTAGGAGTGAATCATGACACATGTTAGCATTGTTAAGATGTGGGTCATGACACATCTTGGCATTGTTAAGTGGTGGGTCATGACACATCTTAAAATTCTAACGACACTGTTTTGGTGTGGGTCATGACACTTCTTAAAATTATAATGGCAGTGTTTAAATATGGATCATGACACAAATTAAAATTATAGTGGCACTCTTTAGTTGTGGGTCATGAGGCACATCAAATTTGTGTTGGCATTGTTTAGGAGTGAATCATGACACATGTTAGCATTGTTAAGATGTGGGTCATGACACATCTTGGCATTGTTAAGGGGTGGGTCATGACACATCTTCAAATTTTAGTGGCTTTGTTTAGGTATGGGATACGGCCGGCCAGGAACGCTTCAGGTCCATGGCGCCCATGTACTACCGAAACGCTAACGCCGCACTGCTGGTGTTCGACATATCCAGTCTCAACAGCTTCCAGGCTATCAAAGGCTGGGTGAAGGAGCTGCAGAGGTAGCTATGTTATCTGTACTGACTGCAACCCAATTGAACCAAGAAAAAAAAAATGTAAGATAAATAGTTACATTGTTTATAAATGAAAAGAGAAAATATATATCAAAATTTTTTTAAAAAATATAATCTACTTCAAAATTGTACGCAACTACTTACCTACGTATGTATGATTAGAAAGAATATAAAAGAACTAAAAACTAAAAAATAAATACGATAACTTCTGTCTTAAATAAACTAACTTTGATATACCAACTAGGTATTTTTTGAAGTCGATGCCTGCCTCAATTATAGGAAATTAATAGTGATGAAATTAAAGCATACACATTTATCTAACCAAACATGTTACCACTCCCGCCCTAAGGGGCGGTATAGACCACTTTGGGAATCACTGTGTTAAAGGTTCGGTGAGCCTGCTAATTGGGGATGTTACCTGAATGTTATTTTTGTATTGTATAAGATACTAACACAGTCTAATATAAGTCATACTGTCACTAACACAGTAGATATGTAATTTTTATTAACACGTGCTGGTGATTGTGGCAGCAATGTGCCGGAGCCAATGGTGATGTCCGTAGTGGGCAACAAGTGCGACTTGGAGAGCAGCCGCGCCGTGCCGCATGCCGAGGCCGCGCAGTACGCTGCCTCCATCGGCGCGCAGTACTGCGAGACGTCCGCCCTGCACGACCAGGTGACGCCCACTGGCAGGCGCGCAGCACTGCGGCACGTCCGCCCTGCACGACCAGGTGACGCGCACTGGCAGGCCGCGCAGCACTGCGGCACGTCCGCCCTGCACGACCAGGTGACGCGCACTGGCAGGCGCGCAGCACTGCGGCACGTCCGCCCTGCACGACCAGGTGACGCGCACTGGCAGGCGCGCAGCACTGCGGCACGTCCGCCCTGCACGACCAGGTGACGCGCACTGGCAGGCGCGCAGCACTGCGGCACGTCCGCCCTGCACGACCAGGTGACGCGCACTGGCAGGCGGCGCGCAGCACTGCGGCACGTCCGCCCTGCACGACCAGGTGACGCGCACTGGCAGGCGCGCAGCACTGCGGCACGTCCGCCTGCACGACCAGGTGACGCGCACTGGCAGGCGCGCAGCACTGCGGCACGTCCGCCCTGCACGACCAGGTGACGCGCACTGGCAGGCGCGCAGCACTGCGGCACGTCCGCCCTGCACGACCAGGTGACGCGCACTGGCAGGCGCGCAGCACTGCGGCACGTCCGCCCTGCACGACCAGCTGACGCGCACTGGCAGGCGCGCAGCACTGCGGCACGTCCGCCCTGCACGACCAGGTGACGCGCACTGGCAGGCGCGCAGCACTGCGGCAACGTCCGCCCTGCACGACCAGGTGACGCGCACTGGCAGGCGCGCAGCACTGCGGCACGTCCGCCCTGCACGACCAGGTGACGCGCACTGGCAGGCGCGCAGCACTGCGGCACGTCCGCCCTGCACGACCAGGTGACGCGCACTGGCAGGCGCGCAGCACTGCGGCACGTCCGCCCTGCACGACCAGGTGACGCGCACTGGCAGGCGCGCAGCACTGCGGCACGTCCGCCCTGCACGACCAGGTGACGCGCACTGGCAGGCGCGCAGCACTGCGGCACGTCCGCCCTGCACGACCAGGTGACGCGCACTGGCAGGCGCGCAGCACTGCGGCACGTCCGCCCTGCACGACCAGGTGACGCGCACTGGCAGGCGCGCAGCACTGCGGCACGTCCGCCCTGCACGACCAGCTGACGCGCACTGGCAGGCGCGCAGCACTGCGGCACGTCCGCCCTGCAACGACCAGGTGACGCGCACTGGCAGGCGCGCAGCACTGCGGCACGTCCGCCCTGCACGACCAGGTGACGCGCACTGGTAGGCGTGCAGCACTGCAGCACGTCCGCCCTGCACGACCAGGTGACGCGCACTGGCAGGCGCGCAGCACTGCGGCACGTCCGCCCTGCACGACCAGGTGACGCGCACTGGTAGGCGTGCAGCACTGCAGCACGTCCGCCCTGCACGACCAGGTGACGCGCACTGGCAGGCGCGCAGCACTGCGCACGTCCGCCTGCACGACCAGGTGACGCGCACTGGCAGGCGCGCAGCACTGCGGCACGTCCGCCCTGCACGACCAGGTGACGCGCACTGGCAGGCGCGCAGCACTGCGGCACGTCCGCCCTGCACGACCAGGTGACGCGCACTGGCAGGCGCGCAGCACTGCGGCACGTCCGCCCTGCACGACCAGGTGACGCGCACTGGCAGGCGCGCAGCACTGCGGCACGTCCGCCCTGCACGACCAGGTGACGCGCACTGGCAGGCGCGCAGCACTGCGGCACGTCCGCCCTGCACGACCAGGTGACGCGCACTGGCAGGCGCGCAGCACTGCGGCACGTCCGCCCTGCACGACCAGCTGACGCGCACTGGCAGGCGCGCAGCACTGCGGCACGTCCGCCCTGCACGACCAGGTGACGCGCACTGGCAGGCGCGCAGCACTGCGGCACGTCCGCCTGCACGACCAGGTGACGCGCACTGGCAGGCGCGCAGCACTGCGGCACGTCCGCCCTGCACGACCAGGTGACGCGCACTGGCAGGCGCGCAGCACTGCGGCACGTCCGCCCTGCACGACCAGCTGACGCGCACTGGCAGGCGCGCAGCACTGCGGCACGTCCGCCCTGCACGACCAGGTGACGCGCACTGGCAGGCGCGCAGCACTGCGGCACGTCCGCCCTGCACGACCAGGTGACGCGCACTGGCAGGCGCGCAGCACTGCGGCACGTCCGCCCTGCACGACCAGGTGACGCGCACTGGCAGGCGCGCAGCACTGCGGCACGTCCGCCCTGCACGACCAGGTGACGCGCACTGGCAGGCGCGCAGCACTGCGGCACGTCCGCCCTGCACGACCAGGTGACGCGCACTGGCAGGCGGCAGCACTGCGGCACGTCCGCCCTGCACGACCAGGTGACGCGCACTGGCAGGCGCGCAGCACTGCGGCACGTCCGCCCTGCACGACCAGGTGACGCGCACTGGCAGGCGCGCAGCACTGCGGCACGTCCGCCCTGCACGACCAGGTGACGCGCACTGGCAGGCGCGCAGCACTGCGGCACGTCCGCCCTGCACGACCAGGTGACGCGCACTGGCAGGCGCGCAGCACTGCGGCACGTCCGCCCTGCACGACCAGGTGACGCGCACTGGCAGGCGCGCAGCACTGCGGCACGTCCGCCCTGCACGACCAGGTGACGCGCACTGGCAGGCGCGCAGCACTGCGGCACGTCCGCCCTGCACGACCAGGTGACGCGCACTGGCAGGCGCGCAGCACTGCGGCACGTCCGCCCTGCACGACCAGGTGACGCGCACTGGCAGGCGCGCAGCACTGCGGCACGTCCGCCCTGCACGACCAGGTGACGCGCACTGGCAGGCGCGCAGCACTGCGGCACGTCCGCCCTGCACGACCAGGTGACGCGCACTGGCAGGCGCGCAGCACTGCGGCACGTCCGCCCTGCACGACCAGGTGACGCGCACTGGCAGGCGCGCAGCACTGCGGCACGTCCGCCCTGCACGACCAGGTGACGCGCACTGGTAGGCGCGCAGCACTGCGGCACGTCGCCCTGCACGACCAGGATCTGTGGATAAAGTTGTTGGTTGCAGTATTGGCATGCATAGATTTATTTATTTATTTATTTATTTATTTATACTTCGTGTACAATGTGTACAGTGGCGGACTTAATGCCTGAGGCATTCTCTAACAGCCAACCTTTAGATGGTGCAGAAAGCAAGGTGGTAGATGTACCAGTGAAATGACTATTTATAAATCATCCATATATATAAATATAAAATCCTAATACATAGATATCATATATAATATACTAATACATAAAATTATATCCCGAAATAGTTAGAAATATATCTATAAATAAATAAATAAACCGACAAATATGCAACAAGTCTTTAGAGTATATTATTCTGATGAATATGTTTTCGCAACTTATTTTTGAAGCTAGTTCTGCTAGTTGATGTTTTAATATCGATAGGCAAAGCATTCCAGAGATGAATTGATTGTACAAAAAATGAAGCGTGAATTATTTCAGTATGGTGAGATGGAAATTTTAGAAGCAATTTTGGAAATTTTGGAAATTTTAGATATAGTAAACTAAAATATACTTTATATATTTAACCGATTGTTATCTCTTAATAAATAATGTATGTGTACATATTGCAGGGCATCGAACAGGTGTTCGTAACCACGGCCGCTGCGCTGCTGCGGCTGGCCGGCGCCGGCACGAACCTGCGCTCCTACGACTCCGCCGACGAGGACCGCCTGCTGTCCGGTATGTTGCTCCTATTTGCTCTACGCCATTTTTAAATTTACACTTGAACATAAATTAAAAAAAATGATTAATTTTATACTCGCACCAAGCATCCCCCAGAGATTTATTTAAGGAAATAAAATATTTATGTTTATGAAAATTTTTTGATATTCTATTCTTAATCACAATGCAAAACTTCATATTGAATCCTTGGCGAACAGACTTAGCTCTAATGCATATACTTTATGTAAAGTAAGACAACTGACTAATGGTGAAACAATGTTGATCTATTATTACTTATTTTCATAGTGTCATGTCGTAAGAAATATTATTGTCGAGATCTGGCTCGAATGTTTGAAGTATTTTAGCACGCAAATAGTAATTCGAGCAAGAAGTAAAAGGCAACAATTTTAAAACCATGACATCATATAGTACATTACAATATTAGTGCGTTATGATGCTCGGCTCGGGCTGAAAATCCGCCTCGCATGTTATGACCATCATAACGCACTAATATCGTAATCTACTATAACAATTCTAATTTTAATTTGCGTTTTAACAAATTGAATACATCTACAGATCTCCCGCACTTCGAAGCTTGGCTCTGCGGGAGGGCGGAAGTCACCTACCGCTTGACTCAGATACTCACCGGACATGGTTGTTTCGGTGAGTATCTGAGTCGAATAGGGAGGGAGGACACGACACGATGCCACCATTGTGCATCCGACCTCGACTCGGCCCAGCACACGCTGGCGGAGTGCCCTGCTTGGGACTCCGAACGCCGAGTCTTGGTCGAAGAGATCGGGCAAGATCTGTCTCCGCCAGCGTTGATTGCGGCAATGCTGGCGGATGAGGGAGGTTGGAGGGCTGTGGTCTCCTTCTGTGAAGCGGTGATGCTGCAGAAGGAGGCCGCCGAGCGGGATCGGGAGATGGCCGATCCCGCTCGAAGAAGGCGGCCTCGGGCCAGATAGCCTGGCCTGAGGCGCCGCCACGGGTCGCTGGCGGGCGCGACGCAGTTCGTGCCCGTGGAGTCGACCCGGGAGGGACCTCACCCCCGGATGGCCGGGGGGTGACGTCGTAGGAGGTTGGAGGGGAGGAGGCGGCAAGATCACTCCTCCCGAGAAGGGCTCCCCTTACGCACCCAGGGGTGCAAAGGCCGGGGTCCTCAGTTGCGACACTCGATCCTGAGGACCCCCTACAACGCCTGAGGACGGCCATCGCTGAGGTTTTTAGTGCGTAGGCCTCCCCCTTCTGGGGAGGAGAGCCCCACATAACCGCCGCCGGCTCGCCACAGCCGGGGTATGCAATTCAATACATTTTCCTCAGCGGAACAAAAAAAAAAAAAAGAAAAAAAAAAAAAAAAAAAAAAAAAAAAAGAATACATCTACAGATACAAACATAGAATTATAACATTTAAAATTAATTTATATAGAATAGACAGTAATGGACAATTGTTTTTTATAGTCGATAAGATAGTCTTGATCAGATCGTGTATAGTGGATATATTACTTTATTGATAACTGTATTGAATAAAAGTGATAAATTGGATAACTTTTGGAATAAATATAACAGTTTTTGTATAATCTGTCTTACTTGTTATTTTTATTTTACGGTTAAGGATAAACTGGTGGTAAAAAATCAACACAAAGTCAAAATGATTTCACAATATTCTGTAGGTGCGCCAACCGAAGAAACCCCGACGCATACAGGTAGGATAGAACTTCCCGCGTGGAGCATAGACAACATCGCGCACGGGGAGCCCAGGAACACGTGCTGCTGACACACGCCTCTATGCACAGACCTGACTCTCCGGACACATATCACGTGCTGCTGACACACGCCTCTATGCACAGACCTGACTCACCGGACACATAACACATGCTGCTGACACACGCCTCTATGCACAGACCTGACTCACCGGACACATAACACGTGCTGCTGACACACGCCTCTATGCACAGACCTGACTCACCGGACACATAACACGTGCTGCTGACACACGCCTCTATGCACAGACCTGACTCACCGGACACATAACACGTGCTGCTGACACACGCCTCTATGCACAGACCTGACTCGCCGGACACATAACACGTGCTGCTGACACACGCCTCTATGCACAGACCTGACTCACCGGACACATAACACGTGCTGCTGACACACGCCTCTAAGCACAGACCTGACTCGCCGGACACATAACACGTGCTGCTGACACACGCCTCTATGCACAGACCTGACTCGCCGGACACATAACACGTGCTGCTGACACACGCCTCTATACACAGACCTGACTCGCCGGACACATAACACGTGCTGCTGACACACGCCTCTAAGCACAGACCTGACTCGCCGGACACATAACACGTGCTGCTGACACACGCCTCTATGCACAGACCTGACTCGCCGGACACATAACACGTGCTGCTGACACACGCCTCTAAGCACAGACCTGACTCGCCGGACACATAACACGTGCTGCTGACACACGCCTCTATGCACAGACCTGACTCGCCGGACACATAACACGTGCTGCTGACACACGCCTCTATGCACAGACCTGACTCACCGGACACATAACACGTGCTGCTGACACACGCCTCTATGCACAGACCTGACTCGCCGGACACATAACACGTGCTGCTGACACACGCCTCTATGCACAGACCTGACTCGCCGGACACATAACACGTGCTGCTGACACACGCCTCTATGCACAGACCTGACTCGCCGGACACATAACACGTGCTGCTGACACACGCCTCTATGCACAGACCTGACTCACCGGACACATAACACGTGCTGCTGACACACGCCTCTATGCACAGACCTGACTCGCCGGACACATAACACGTGCTGCTGACACACGCCTCTATGCACAGACCTGACTCACCGGACACAACACGTGCTGCTGACACACGCCTCTATGCACAGACCTGACTCGCCGGACATATAACACGTGCTGCTGACACACGCCTCTATGCACAGACCTGACTCACCGGACACATTACACGTGCTGCAGACACACGCCTCTATGCACAGACCTGACTCGCCGGACACATAAAACACATTCCCGCGTGGCGCATAGATATAATAATACAATATCGTACATGACAAGACTTCGGTTATTTTCAATTTTTTCTTGACTGACTGTGCGACACAAGTGGGCATAGACTGCAAATACTATCGACCACAAAGATTTATAGAAATATTAAGAAACATTTTATATATTAAATGAAATTACATTTTCTTTTTGTGTAGGTATGCATGTTATTGTTTCTTATAAAATTAATATTTCCTAATAATATTATTACTCGATCTATGTAAATGAAGGGGCATCTCGCATTTGATAAATGAATCCGGTTGTCAAATGGAGTCAAGTCCACTGGATTTCATTTAATCTGTTAAATTTGACGTTCCGGCTTTGTAAATTCGTTATCTGTGTTTTATTGTAAACTTGACTTTGGCAGAAAGTATACGACCGCTTGCCACGACAAAAAAGTGAATAAGTTTTGTTTAAATAACGTGTTAAGTGAACAAGTTTTGTTTAAATAACACTAACTACCAAGACGAAATTAAAATTTTCATATTTTGCAAAAATCGTTGGACCTAAATTAAATTTGCTACTGAAACTTGAATTCAAAGTTCCCTTTTAAAAATTTAAATTTCACTTAACACTTTAAGACACAAATATTACGTTAGAATTCGTCGATGAATTGATACTTATAATTCAATCGATTTCAAATGAACACTCGAATGAGTACAATCATTGTATACAAAGGAGATGTCCCATATTGGTTATAGTAACTAACTCGGGTAAATTTGATATATTTGGATAGAAGGCTCTAAAAGAAAGTAATTACCGTAAGTCATGTTATTTTCAAGACCCCCGATTTTTAATAATTCGTATTCTAGTATAATAAAAAATGAAATATCTTTAATGCAATAATTACACATTGCTTAAAAAAAATATCAACAAGCCTTTTAAAACTCTAAATACATACATAATTGCTTTAATGAACCGAATATTTCTAATTTTGAGAAGTTTTTAACTAACAAAATATAGGGACTGCTATGTTACTTAATGTATGTTATCTAGAGCCAGAAAAAAATATTAATAAAAAATCAACTGACAAGTCAGACACCTGCTGTCAATGTCATAGTTTTCATTTTATGATTATGATCAGACCAGCAATAGTATACCTATTAATCTGTGACATAGAGTAAGATACCGGTAGTCACAGATTAATAAAAACATCATTAATGTGTTGCCATATGAAATATTTCTTATAAACATGTTTTATTTATTTAAAAATAATTGGGGGTGGTAAAAATATTTCTTTTATTTGTTACATACTTCATATTTTTTCGGCTTTCAATTTAATGTAGTTTGGTGTTTGTTAGTTAACGCTGATCACAAAAAACCAACCTCCTTGTAATAAGAGGACATCTCCTTTTCTGTGTGTTTCAGACATATCGTTTACTAGAATAAATTCTAAAGCGACATGTTTAATTTTAAAATCGAGTGATATCACTAACTTGGATAATATTTAATTTTAATTAGTTTAATTAAAGTGATTTAAGAAAAAGCTAATTTAAATAATTGTTATTCCCTCAAGTTTTGAGCAATGCACACTGAATCTAACTTAAGTAAAAATGGACTCTAGCCTGCCAACTGAACACTGCCTTCAGCCTTCGGTCGGGCAGAAGGCCTGGAGACGAATTTTTGAAACAATAGAAAACCAATTCGCATTCGAAATCGTGAGATTCGTATACGAATTACCGAATTCACTATTTCTGAACTTTCATTTCGTGCGTTGTGCAACGAGTGGTGCAACCCACTCGTTTTTGATTTCTACTAGTAGAATATCCAACGTCACTTAAGACGTTGACCGTGATCCGTTTCACGTGTGGGTCATCGCCGGTTTTTTGACGTGGAACGTCTTTAAAATCGCGCCGAAACATACGGGTACCAGGTTTAAAAAGTGGACCGTAACGAAAAGGTCTATATCATCGTACCTTAATAATTAAAAAAACTATTAGTCTTAGAAACAAAAATGTGGTGTGAATATATCACTTATGACTATATAAGCTCGCTGTTGTGACATTGAGTTTTTTATTTAAATACTTAAAACACCGTCAATCTTGTTTTTATTTCAATCTTTTACTTTTTGTTGTCATGATTTTAAATTTTTCTGCGTGAAACGGAATCTAATTAATAATTTGTTTTTAATGACAACACTGAATTCGAGTGATTCAAATATCTATAAAATTGTAAGCAGTAGAAAATGATTTGGCGCACGATTTGTATTCGTATTCGAAGTCCAAATTCACGTCTAATGATTCAAAATACGTCTCCTAAGGCTTTGAACTAAAGCGCCCGCCCTCCAGAGCGGTGAGCGGTGCATGGCTAACAGCCGTCTACCGTATTTATGTGCCAGTCCGCCGGTGACGTCACGATTCACAGATACAAAGTCTGTTAGCTTAAACCTAATAATATTTGTACACTTTGTTTGTTATAATATTGGCGTATTAACAGTCGAGGTCGAAGACCTAACTTCAAATCTGGCGCAGGTTCACATTGCTTGAGGTTGTTGTCTATGATATTACAACCATCATTCGAAAAGATTTCAGCACGAATATGACATTAAGTGTATTTTTAAATGTAAATATATAAAATTCATTATATTTTAAAACTTATAATAAGTTATTCTCGTATTTCGGTATATTATTTGTGTGCATATTGAAATGTGTGTGCACAGAGGGGCGATCGCACTAATAAATCGCAAGCGAAACGCAACCGAACCGTTCGGCTTAACCAATCCGAACGCCACAATATCACGTCATCTGTTCGATGACGTGATATTCTAACTCTCGGATTGGTTGAGTGGAACGATTTGGTTTCGTTTCAGCTGCGATTTGTTAGTGCGATTGCCCCCCAGATAATGTTCGCAAATTCCCAGTAAAATTTTAGGTCTATCTGTGGCTATTGGAAATAGGAGTAATATACACTAGGGATGATCGATGTTAGGAAAACATCGATGTTTTTGGAAACAAATAAAACTGTCTAGTATATTTATGAAAAGTTTTAATTATTAGATAAATGCACTAGAAATAATTAAAAAAATAATGCTAGTATTTATTAGAGACACTTCGTAAAAGAATTAACTTTGACATGTTTTTTCTAATACTAATGGCTATGTAATATTTATACTTGAAGCTAGTACACCTACTGCACGCTAAACCGCGCCCAAAATAATAATTGACGTTTCGATATTTTATTCAGGTAACTTCGATGTTTCGATGATATCGAAGTCAACGCATCGATATTTATAGTTAAACATCGATGCTTATTCAACATCGATGAATATCGATCATCACTAATATACACTTTCAATTGTGTCAATATTACTTCTCTATCAAATAAAATTTAAGTTAATGTTAATAATTACTTATCACATGTTTAGTCTGTAATTTTTTTTTTCATTAAAAGTGAAGCAATTATTATATGTTAAATAAAATTAAGGATTGAAGTATTGTTATTACTAGCTATTTAGGGTTAAATGTAATGTAGATTTTTTTTATTATTTATATATTGATACTTTGTCAATTATATGAGAAATTTTAAAATTTTCAAAAATTGCATAGGTAATGGTAATTTTATAATAGATCAAATATTCTAATGTAGACATAATTTTTTAATCCAAAAGACGTTTTGTATATAGGCTAAATATTAATATTAAATGGATATTTATTTAGAATATTCCTACTGACTGCTTAATTTATATTATATATTTTGTATTTAAAAATGTACTCTATATAATTACTAGATTTAAATGTACTTTTCCAGTGTGGCTATGTACTCAATAGGGACCATTATGTCAGAATAATTATTAATATATAACATCTAAAAAATGTTTTCCATTCTGTTGAATGATTCTTAATCGCTGATTAAAATAAATAAACAATTTACCTGAGACGATATGAAAATACATAAGTTATTGGTTAACTGATGTTATGATATTATTCAATGTTGTTATAAAGTAACTTTACTAGACCAATGAAAGAATTTATTGTATTGTAAATAAAACATATGTGCCAAGATATATATATTACCTGACGATTATTAATAATAGATTTGTTATAACTTGTTGTATCATATTTGTTGTCCAATGGAAGAATTTATTTATATACTTAATAAATAGTATATTGATATAAATAGTGGTAAATGAATAATAGTACATTATGGTACAAGTGTGTAATGTTGGTGATTACCGCTGAGTGATTACCGAGGACGGTAATCACCAATACACACGTGTATCATACAACGTTTTTCAACACACTTCTGAATAAAATAATACTTAAATAAAAATCCATTTTCTTCATAAATTGTTTTTGCAGACATCTTAATTAATAACTAACTAAATAACTTCAAAAGAGAAAACGAGACGAGTTGTGAAAAATGTTTCATAATGGCGGGAAAAATTAATCAGTTTTCCTATGCGCGCACATCGGCCATAGACTAAACAATGAGGTTTCTTTTTTTTGGGCTTTCCGCGGATAGCTTTTTAGCGCAAATGTAAGCGTAACTCAACCAATAATATTAAAAAAAAAGCTATTACTCACTCGTGAATAATAGTAATGAAAAAGTCACAGTTTGATTATAGGTGTCATTATGTGCCTAATTGCCATGGGATTAGAGCCACTTTATGAGGAAGTGTGTTGAAAATAATATTTTAATTATAATGTAACGGTGTCCAATGAAAGAATTTGTTAATAGGTTATATAAAAATAAATAAATAGTTGATAATTATTTTTGACAATGTATTAGTAACAACATACTCTTGCCTAATGTGATAATGTATGAAATTAACCATAATAAATACAATTTTGTGAATTTATTGCTTTCTCTTTTTAATCACTGGATCGGAATGATGGCCTGTTAAGCGGATGGATGAACAAAGATTGTATGTTGCTGAAATGTGTATGTTAAGATGTGACAAGGAAGACAAGTGATACTGCAGAACCTCGATCACCGACGCAAGGTAGTCTCTATGGCCATCTTTTATCGGATGCATTTCGGAGTGTGCGATGGAATTGCACAATTTGATTCCAGCATCCCCATTCCACCCCAGGGAAACTAGACGCGGTTGGTCTTCCACCCTTATGTTGTTGATATACCACCTATACGCACTAAGCGTTGCGCTTCTACTTTCATAATGCGCACAGCAAAGGAGTGGAACTCCCTCCCGCCGGATATTTTGCCTGATAAATCTGGGCCTTTTCAAGGCAAGAGTGAATAGGCACTATCTGGATAGGCATGGACCATCTTCGACCTCATCGTCACTTACCATCAGGTGAGATCGAGGCCAAATGCCTGTCCATAATACATACAAAAAAAAGGATGGATTAGAGTTAGTGAATGAATATATCACAGGGTGTCCACATTCTGGAAAGTCATGGAAAAGTCAGGGACGCTTGAGGTGGTCAGGGATATTGAGGGGCTACCTGGAAAGTCAGGGAAAATTATAGATATTTTTGTAAAAAACAAAATCAAGTCATTGCAAAATTTATCAAACTATAAATTGAAATGAATAGTACTTACTAATAGCCATTACACAAAAATAATAAGGAATAACCTGCTATACTGTTTATGTGTGCGTAAAATGCATGTCGAGATGGACATAGAAAACCTAAGCCATTATCGCAATAATAACTAAATTTTCAATAATAATAATAAATAAGATAGCTATTTTAATTGATGCCTGCTTACGCATTGTAATTTACACTGATGTTTACATTGTATATTGAGAATTATTTAATATTTTTTGAACTTATGGTTCAAAAGTTAGACACTTCGTTTTTAACTTTTACAGGAAAAATAAATTTTCTCATAAAATAATGTTAGAAAACCCCTATTTATATTTAAACCCCTATTAATAGCTATCCAACGATAAATCACAGAGTTAGAGTACAGACGAAAAAAAATCAGTCCCTCAATCACTTGTATCCCCCTTAATTATTTTTTTTTATTTGTGCACATTGTCGGCCTTATTAATATACATATTTGTTCTAAATTTCAACTCTAGTGCTAACGGTCACTGAGATAATCCGCGGACGGACGAACGGATAGACAGCCATGGCGAAACTATAAGGATTCCTAGTTTACTAGGGAACCCTAAAAATGCCGACCTCACTTAGTGTGGAAACAGTGCAAGTGAATGATGACTAATTTTAAATATGGTTATAAATACGTTTGGTCAGGGAAATTTGAAATAATGGTCAGGGAATGTCAGGGAATTTTTTTGAACAATAGCTGTGGACACCCTGTATCAGGGGAAGTCTGAATGTAGCTTCTATTGTTGAAGAATTGAGAGAAAGACTTTCCTGGCATGGTCACGCATTAAGAAGAGGAAATGATCGTGTTGCTAGGAAAGTTATGGACATGAAAATGGATGAGTTGGCGGGAGGAAGATCGAAGAAACGATGGATGGTCTGTGAATGTTGTATTGTTGAAGAAAGGAGAGTGCCGAAATGGCAAATGATGGACGAGTGGTAGAAAGAATCTTGCGCCCAACACCCAGACTTGGAGACATATTTTTGAATTACGAATGCGACTTTGAAATCACCGATGTGACTAATAATCACCGATTTTCAATAATTCTTATTTTTGAATATCACTGATGTGACTACCTTAGTCACGGATGTGATTTCATTACGAGTGCCCTCACCCACTCGTAATCAAGTCATACTTGTGGATATGTTATCTGTGTTTTGTTTGATTTTTCAGTCTATATATATATAATAACCATAATGGTTAAGCCGGCAATAACCGGCAGCGGTACATTCTGCGTGGAACCGAACTCTTACATTTATGTGTGTACTTTATCTATGTTGGCAGCTCTGCGATCGACTTTCAAAAATTGGATCTTTAGGAATCCGTGACCTCAAAATCACCGCTGACTATTTAGTCAGCGGTGATTTCGAAATCGCATTCGTAATTCAAAAACAGGTCTCCAGAGCAAATGTTTATAGGTCATACAAAACATCTGTCCTGTGCGGGAATTAACCCGCGACCCGTTGCGTAGAAGCCAAATTACTCGACCAATGCGCTAAACTGGAATGTGTATTGTTGCAAATAAACTCATTATCTACCTATATAACAATAAATGTCAAATGCAATTTGCTAATTATCTAATTACCCGATAATAATGTCAGTGAAATCGGACCTAAGCGTATGGTCTCCACGCCGGCCCAGTGCAGGTTGGGTCGCGAAATCTCCCTTCACCATAGGACCGTCAGAGATTAACATCATCATCACAGCCCATAGACATCCCCTCACAAGCATCAGACCTTAGTCAACTGTGATGAATTAGTGCGAATTAGTTGTTACATCTTTGAATTTCGTCACAGGTGAATACAGGTTGCTTCACGATGGTAAATTCCCAAAGTAACCTATTCGACCCCTAGACGTCTATGACAACCTAAAAGGGGTCTACGTCAGTGAAAATAAAATTTGGAGGTCCACGATAATGGATCTCAACATGCACTTGTAGTACTATATACTTACATAATCTTCTAATATAAAGCCATATACATTATTGATAAAAGTGCCTATTAAGTTAAAAATGTATTATATCTTATATATAAAAATGAATCGCAAAATGTGTTGGTAAGCGCATAACTCAACAACGCCTGGACCAATTTGGCCAATTCTTTCGTTAATATGTTCGTTGAAGTTTAAGGATGGTTTCTACGGCGAGAAAAAATCGAATAATTATCGGAAAACCCCTAAAACCAGACGACCTTATTTCCCATACAAACGTTTTCTAACCAAAACGTACAGTCAATTTGAGGTTAATTGTTATTGTATAAAGTTCATATTGCAAGCACTCACTGTTGTCCAATCAATGTAGATGTGTCCCTAACATCAAAGAGTTAATTTGCGCTTTATTAACGTTATATAAAGTTGAAATTCAATCATATCTATCAAAACAGTGTGCGTGCTTGCGTTGGAGCACAGAATACATCATTGGAGGATTTAATGTCACGTTCCAAAATTTACAAAATGTTATAGTTCATTTGGACCTATTTTGCAATTTTGGTTGGCTATTCGATATTATCTATAAAATAAGTAGGAACAAAAAACTGCCACTTTATAAATCTTTCTGTTTATAAAATTTTGTAAGATTTGGCATCGCAACAATTACAGTAATTTCTTGCAAACAAAATACAACAATGTTCAAAACAAATGTATTTATTTAATACTATAACAAAATCACATTTTTTCACAATACAACGCATGCGCGTGCGACTACTAGCTGTTTCTGTGACAACTGAATCTCTGGATAGGGATGGAACGATACAAGTAAATATGAGTACTTACTCGATACTTTTCTTCCGATATCAAGTACTTTTTTACTCAATCAAATCATTTAGTAACAAGTAGGTATCGGTTAATAGTACTCATATCAGTATATATCAAAGTCAATATTTCACTTTAGCATTGATTATGAAAATGTTTACTTTTAATTAAAGTTTTTGAACGCATTCATTTTTCGCTTAACAGGGAATAGGTTGACATGTTGGTACCAATTTAAAATTTTCCAAAAATTATTCGATACTAGTAACCATCGATACTTATACCCGATACCGTATCGATGCTTTACAACTGATACTGTATCGAGTAGTATCGTTTCATCCCTATCTATCTCTGGATGTGAGAAGGGGCAAAGTATTGTATTTCGTCCCTATTGCAAAACTTTAGCACCTTCTGGATTCTATACAGTTTCACATGGTAATACAATTATGACTTATTTTCTATGGAGCTAATATCAAACACTTATCGTATCTGAAGGTAGATTTAAATCATGAGTTAAACTGACCACGAACATTAACGGAAATCACTCTTCATAAACCAAATTAAAAATTTATTCTTCAATCTCTTCTGCGCCTCAAAGATGCTACGCCATTCACCTTGTACTGGTAAGAACCAGCAAGGTCAAGTTTTTTTCTCCCTCTATTTTTTATATATAAATAAATATTTCTTACACCTACACCGATTAGCCTAGCCCAAAGTAAGCTCTGTAAGGCTTGTGTTATAGGAATTAGAAGAAGCTGTTAACATTTGCAAAGCAGCAGAGCTGTTGCGGCACTTGGTCTGTAACAACCAGCCCTCCGCAGGTAGGTATTGTTCGTAATAAGACCACCAAGTACGAGGTACTAATATTTATTGTGCCCAGATATTTAAAATGGCCGCCTCACGTCTATACTAATATTATAAAGCTGAAGAGTTTGTTTGTTTGTTTGTTTGTTTGAACGCGCTAATCTCTGGAACTCCTGGTTCGAATTGAAAAATTATTTTTTTATTGAATAGCCCATTAATCGAGGAAGGCTTTAGGCTACATAACATCATACTGCGACTAATAGGAGCGAAGAAATAATGCAAAATGTGGAAAAAACGGTGAAAATTATTCATCTTTGAGGGCTTCCGTTGCGTGCGCTGCGAAAACGGTTCTAGATACCAAAAAAATATGTATGAAAGAATTATTCCTCTTAAAATGATCTAAAAAAATGTCCGCCACAGTATATGTCTATCTTTTAATGTTAACTCACTAGAATCGTTTTTATGGTGATTAAATTTGGATATGTCGCGTGGTTGTTTGCAAAAATAAATATGATGCTCAAAATAACTATTCCACGCGGACGAAGTCGCTGGCACAGCTAGTCTTTCAATATATGTAGTTTAAGTACAACGTTACACTGTCTCAATAACAAGTATTAGAAATGTGCAACGATAAACTAAGTGTCCAGACAGAAACTGTCCTTCATATCAAAGAGAACAAAACAAACAGGCATTGTTTTCGTTGTGGATATAATTGGTCTCCAGCTCACAAGTGCCCAGCCGTTGGAGCTACATGTCTAAAATGCAAAGGAATGAATCATTTCATGAAAATGTGACGCAGCAAAATCAAAAAATATGGGAAATGTGCTGATACTATAGACCAGATTGATCAAGAAGAAACTTTCTTTATTGGTAGTATACAAGCAAATGGATGATCCAAGTGAGTGGTTTGAAAATATTTATGTAGGCAATAAAAAGCTCAAAGTTAAACTAGACACAGGTGCTCAAGTAAATTGTATGTCAGTAAGCACCTACAATAGTTTAGGTTTAAATATACATTTAAGATATAGTTTCGGGGCGTAACGCGACGTATATTACGTAGTATGTAAGTACTACCTACTGGTCGACGTTTCGGCTAGGTTGCACTAGCCGTGGTCACGACCCGACTGGCGGTTCTTCTTCTACCCACATATTATCAGTATTAATGTCACTTCGGCACACCACACTGACGGTATCAGGGTTTATTTTTGATTTTGACGGCACAGTACGCGACGTACATTTGTTTATCACTGGATTCCACGCTGATAATAATTTGAATCCATCATCCCGATTGAAATTCTTATGTTTCTTTATCTCAATCGCTTCACGAACTATTCTTGTATGATAGTAGCGATCATTGGAGAGGATTTTTGGATCATGTAACTCCATCCAGTGATTAACTCCACATTTAAGTAAATGTTTAGCCACTGCGGATTTATTTGTCAGTCGATTTTTGACCGCTGAGATATGTTATTTATATTGTAAAATACTTAAATTTAAGATTATTAATTAAATATATGAATAATAATAATATAATGTAATAATAAAAAATATCTGGCTACGTAACTACCGAGCCATTAAAATTGTTATAATTTAAGTAATACTTAACAGTATATGATGTTGAACCAAGATAAATGCAGTTTTACTCAGCGTTGCGAAAGTAACTTATAAAAATACATTAACTTTCAGTTATCACAGAACCAACCGCCTGGGATTCAGCTGTAGTAATTAAAACTCGGATTCATTCGACCCTCTCGAGTTTGTGTAGTGAAATAAATTAGACAAATCAATATACAGTGGTACCTCGACATACGAGTGCCCCAACATACGAGTTTTTCGAAATACGAGCCGACGAGCAAGTGATTTTATGCTTTAAGTTACGAGCGAAATTCGAAATACGAGTCCGGTTCGGTTCGGTAGTAACACGCAGTCGCGCCAACACGATCAGTTAGCAGCGTGCTTTTATGAAAACGTGAAAAAAAAACACCCAGAGAAAGTTGCAACAGGTCGTGCATCTGACCTTTTTAATGACACTTGCCTAACTCATTTCCGGAACATTCTGAGAGGGAGGAAGAAACAAACCTCCTTGGACATGTCTTTTTCTAAACGGCCTACAGGTGAAAGATGTAGCGAAGACCAGTGAGGGCAAAGACCAGTGAGGATATCTAATTTATTTCTTTACATTCTCTTTTTTGTTTTTGTCCAATAAATCTATACTAATAATATAATACTAATAATATAAAGCTGAAGAGTTTGTTTGTTTGTTTGTTTGAACGCGCTAATCTCCGAAACTACTGGTGCGATTTGAATAATTCTTTTTTTGTTGGATAGTCCATTTATCGAGGAAGGCTATAGGCTAAATAACATTACGCTATGACCAATAGGAGCAAAGACAGAGCGGTAAATGTGTAAAAAACGGGGAAAATTATTCATTTTTGAAGGCTTTCTTTGCGTGCGCTGCGAAAACGGTTCAAGATACACAAAAAATATGTATGAAAGAATTATTCCTCTATACATGATCTAAAAAAAAGTCCGCGACGGCATATGTCTATCTTTTAAGGTTTAGTCACAATGACCGTTTTTATGGTACCAAATTTGGTCGAAATAATTTGTTTAAGTTGTATCAACATAATAATATTAATCTTTATTCAAATATAAATATTAATATGTTGTTGGTTAACCAAAAATCTGCCGGAAGTCACTATTCCACGCGGACGAAGTCGCGGGCATATTTGATATTTATAAATACGTTTTTATTATTCAAAACCACGTAACAAAAATAACTGGGGTGACATTTTGGAGATTGGAACGGATTAATGGTAGTTCAATTGTTTTGCATGGGGAAATTTGCTTCGAGATACGGGTAATTCAAGATACGAGCAAGGTTGCGGAACGAATTAAACTCGTATGTCGAGGTACCACTGTATAAATAAATTAGGCAAAGACTTCCAACAATCGATTTCCATCAGAGTTACAAAATCGCTATCTAGTAATCCGAGCATGGAACTATCGATAAACAAAATTTGACAGCTAAGATCGACATAATTGACAAAAAGTTTGACATCTAAATCGATATAATTAACATAAAATTTGACAAGTAAGATCTACATAGAAAAAATCTGTAAATTTATCGCATTCTTACAGAGTGACAAGGATAGATACTTTTATCGCTCGACATCGATGCTCGAACACCGGATATGGCTACTTTTGAAAAACAACCTAATAAAATAAACTTATAACACTTTATTGTGTACAATTTTCCAAATGTGCCTTAGGCAACAATATCCACTCAAATATTATAATTAAAATTAAATTTATAATACAAATTTAAGTATGAAGTTAACCATATTCATAGATCATAATTCTCAGAACCGTTTATATCGATAATTAAATTGCTCTAAAATTTATTGACAAAAATTCGGTTTTTCCTATTTTGCAATATAATGAAGTATAATATATAATAATAGACACTATTTGAAAAGAATAAAATATTTACTTGTCCGAAATTATTTTATGAGCCTTATGGCCGTTTTCACCAACCTTGTCTTAGCTTAGGCGACTCCTAAGAGACATGCTGTCTCACTCTTTTCAGTTGATATAAAAAGTGACAGCATGTCACTTAGGAGTCACCTAAGCTAAGACAAGGGTGGTGAAAACGGCCATTAAACTTTTAATTACAATTTAATTTGTAAAACTTTATAACTGCCTTCGTCCGTTTTCGCGAATCAAACAATGTTGTTGATTGATAAAGAACCAGTTGCGAAATAAAAAAAAATCCCGAATCTGCAACTTCATTGAGTCAAAACTGACAACTGCCCAGAATGATAGTTACGACGGAGGGAAAGCATTTCTCAATCTGCAACCGGTGACATAAGACAAAATTTGAATCTGAATCAACATATTTTATTATAAAAAATAACTAACAAATATATAACAAAGTAATGCTATTTCTCCATACATAGTTTTAGAGTATTTAATATTATTTTACAGCCTTAGATAAAGTGTAATTGTGTAATAATAACTATATATCATTCAAGTAACTTTTATCTACCATCCGTTGTGAAAGGGTACATCCCATACGGTCCTCCATTTTATGGTCCTTCGAGCCGGAGCCTTACCTTTCATCGCAAGTATATTAGTCGGATATTATAGAGTAGGAGAGTTTATATCTTTGGAGGAGACTTTGCAACTAAGTTGTCATTACTTAATAGCAATTTCATTTGTTTCGTTTTGATAATTTCATACTTAAAACTGTATTATAACAATAAATACAAATTCAATTACGTTTATTATATAATATATATATATATTATATATATATATATATATATATATATATTATATATATATATATATTATATATATATATATATATATATATTGTCATTTAATGCTATTTTAAATTATAATTATTATCATTGCACTCGCTACAAGCATTGTATCGACAATGCATTCTCTATTGGAATGTATATTGCAACTTATAAATATATTGTGACATTACATTGTACGCACATAACGTACACGTTAAAAATAAATAGCAATAGGAAATATGCATAAAATTTAAATATGTCTCAAATATTTCTTTCGGGATTCTTTATTGCTCATATATTATACTTAAAAGGATCATTTTTATTTAGTTATATTTAAGCCCAAAAAATTATTTAAAAAATAATAAGGGAGGGAAATTCGAACTTACACAACGCGTCAGTATTGGTCGAAACGATATGTGACGTCAATGGTTATGTCTTGCATTTATCGGCGTCGATATTCATACGTGTTCGTACTGTGTTTGCGAGAAAAATGTTTTAAACTGTATTTCTTTGTGTTTACTATGTGAATATACATTTGTAGTCAATCTAAGACGATGACAGAAACTGGATTTGTTAAAGCACAATCCGATAATCTGCCGAAAATAGATGCATTTATGATGTCAGCATATTTTGCGTCAAATCTCGATTTTACGAGCGCAGAGATCAAAGGAGTGAAAACCGAAAGGCAATTATTACATTACATGGTATATTTTAGTAAACCACATAGATTTTTTTTCATGTTCAAATAATACAACAAAACATAACCATTTGTATTTAAAATAACTCCTAATTTACCTCTATTATATTAAAACTATTAATATTAACGATATATTATATTGTTGAAGCTCACTTAAGTAAGATATATTTATATACTTTTGTAAATATTAGATAAATACTATATCCAATTTACATTGAACATTTTTTTTGAGTATTCAGCACTATACTGTACATAAATATAGAATACTTACGTCAAAATGATCTTCACAGCAAATTAAAACTGATAATAAAGATATAGTCTCCCTCTTCATTATCTTACACCACAGTTTACGTAATTTTTCATCGCGTGGAATGCGAAAAAACAATCGGGTGTGACTGATGACTGATGGTAGTATTTTTACAATTCGGTACCATACAGTACTTGTAACAAGGTTTTTTACTTCTTCCATGATTTGTTTGCTAATTAAAATTGAAAATTAGTACTAAGCAACTGAAATGCTGCTATAGTCCATTTCAAATAAGATGATCTCTGTGACAGTTCGATTTCGACACTTGTAGAGAGGTCCTACAGTGAAAATAAAATCGATTGTTTCTGGTAATCGATTATATTTTATATGCAAATGAAATCTATATTATCTTACTACCAAAACTTTGAGTATCATTAGTGTTTCTGTATTATATGAAAGTTTTTGTTGATCAATGCATTTATCTTATGTATATAATATTATGTAGTTATAGTAGAAATATAGTCGAGTGTTTACCTGTGATTTTTTCGGCATTTTGCCAAAAAAATAACAAAATAACAACAAAAACCTTAATAAAAACAGCAACTACATGCAAACAATAACAGAACACCACGCAAAAATCGATGAAAACACATCTCGCATACAAGGCTGACACACTCGTACTGACGCGATTGTCAGGTAATCACAAGATGGCTGCCGATTATTCGATGTCCCACCTATATGTTTTTTTGACGTTCCGTTTCATGTTTGCGAATCGCATAGTTATTTAAAAAAGATTTATTTTTATTTTATTTCATTAAATTAAACTAAGCGATATTGTCTTCTTTATAAGTAAAATATATTTTATTATTATTTTTTGCAATGAAGCTACTATGAATAAAAAATATTAAAGAATAAAATTATTTTTGTTTGTCAAACGAAAATGCGTAATTCGGAGCACGAAGAACTCACAGAGATCATCCTAGTTGAAATGGACTATAGTAAACAAACCGACCCTAACCAATGACGTCATCATAAGCGCGCCAAAAATGGCTGCGTTTGAACGGCTCAATTTTATTCAATGTTTTTAATTTCGCTTTGTATAAAAAATTTACTATTTTCAAGCCTATTTATATATTTTTCTATCTTATAAAAATGTAAATGATTAATTTAAGACTTAAAAAAATCATGCATATTCCCTATTATCAACAGTCAATGAGGAAGCTCATATTTTCGTTTCTTATGATGAAGGGAAAAGAAAACATACAGCCGTATTGATACACCTTTGAAAACGGCAATATTATAATCGCTTCTAATTTCCCCGTAGCATTCATTACATAACTACGTACCTTAAGTAAATACAGCCGCTCAGAGCTCATATTTAAAGGCACAAACTGGTCATTTATATAAATTTTTTAACATACACAACTTCAAACACTAGTTGATTTTAGAATAACCCATTTAATAACTTTTCAATCATTTAATAACATTCGTCTTAAAGTTTGGCTTGTGTCTTATATATCAATATTATACTAATATTGACAACGTGGATTAAAATTTTACAGTTTTGATGTAGAAAAATCAACCTTTAACAGAATGTTATTGGTTTCATTTTTAAATAATATCAGCTAATTAACGGCAAGTAATGTAAAAATAGTTCTTAAGATAGGTCTTGAGAAAAATTGTGCGTGTAATATATATTCTTTAGCGGGGTTTAAAAAAGATCAATGGCACACTCGTCTTTTGATATATGTTATTATATACAAGATTGACATTCAGTCTAAGTAGACGTGGTTCTGCATTATACAATTTTTTAAATGAACTTATAAACAAGTTGCCGGCTAGAACAACTTTGAAAAATATTATGTCATTCCCTGTGCTCAAATCTATATTGTCTATGACATACCTATTTGTTATACAAATAACTATTTCGTGAAACTATACACAGATTAAATAAATGGACTTGCCATGTGCCAATGGCTTTTACAGTTCGTCCTTTGGCAAACTGTCATCGTCGGCGTCGATGTCTTCCAGTTCCTCGGGCATGTCGTCCATGCCGCCCATGCCCATGTCACCCATGCCCATGCCGCCCATGCCGCCCATGCCCCCCATACCTCCCATTCCGCCAAAACCATATGGATCGGGGCCGTGGATCTGAAACAATATGATATCTTATATATAAAAATGAATCGCAAAATGTGTTGGTAAGCTCATAACTCAACAACGCCTGGACCAATTTGGCCAATTCTTTTTTGTTAATGTTCGTTGAAGTTCAAGGAGGGTTTTTACAATGAAGAAAATTCGAATAATTATCGGAAATACCCTAAAAACAGCCCTTTTATTTTCCCATGCAAACGTTTTCTAACTAAAACGTACAGTCGAATTGAGCTTTATTATTACTGTATAAAGTTCATATTGCAAGCACTCACTGTTGTCTAAGCAATGAAGGTGTGTTCCTAACATCAAAGAGCCAATTTGCGCTTTATTAACGCTACAATATAGTTGAAATTCAATCATATCTATCAAAACAGTGTGCGTGCGTGCGTTGGAGCACAGAATACATCGTTGGAGGATTTAATGTCACGTTCCAAAATTGAATAGCCACAAAATGTAATAGGTCATTTAGACTTTTTTGCGATATAAGTTTGTAAGTATTGATGGATATTTGTGACTCTTTGACGAAAAAACTACTGAATGGATTTTAATTAAACTTTTCAATAATATACATCAGAACAACACATAGGCGGCACAGTGCAGTACATTGCTTTTCGTAAAGCAGTACTCCCCCGATACATACTAACACAAGAGGCAATTATTAACTGAACGTAATAAAAAAGTAGCAATCGTATTACCTGCACAGATTACATAAAACTTAAACAATACAGTGTTATTTATAAAAATATCACCATTTATTCGGTGAGATGTAGAGTTTTTTTTTTCTTGTGTGTAATTTGTTATAGATTATGTAGCTTTTTAGCTTTTTGTGTTAAAATTTACATAATATTTATATTTAACAAAATTATTATGATTAAAATATGAGAAAAAATTTAACTTTAGAAATTACTATAAAACAAGATGATACTACAAAAAGCACGTCTCTGTGAGCAATTGAAAAGCAAAAAAACTCAGGGAACGCGCTGGTGGCGTGAGAGGCATCTGAGCGGCGACAAGGTCACGTGCATTCGTTTCAAAATCAAATCAAAAATAATCTTATTCAACATGGACCTTTACAGGCACTTATTGACGTCAAAACAAACAAAACAAAAAAAAAGGTTAAAAAATAAAAAAAACCTTGTCCGATATGTACAAGGAAAAAATAATATTGACTCTACAGCTCGGTTCGGAAATTGGGAGAGCCTTCTGGAGAAGAACAGGCAA
Organism: Scirpophaga incertulas; assembly: GCA_036419045.1. Lineage (NCBI taxonomy): Eukaryota > Metazoa > Arthropoda > Insecta > Lepidoptera > Crambidae > Scirpophaga > Scirpophaga incertulas. The sequence goes on from CM071636.1 coordinate 23,408,897, forward strand.
GAAACTCTGAAGGTCTATTTTTTATCTCCTCTTTTCAATGTTAATAATTATAATAATATAATATATAAAAATGAATCGCAAAATGTGTTGGTAAGCGCATAACTCAACAACGTCTGGACCAATTTGGCCAATTCTTTCGTTAATATGTTCGTTGAAGTTTAAGGATGGTTTCTACGGCGAGAAAAATTCGAATAATTATCGGAAAAACCCTAAAACCAGACGACCTTATGTCCCATACAAACGTTTTACGGAGATACTAGTCAAGACTACGGCAAATATTTTCAAAGCTTTGGACATTCACGAACTTTTAATCTTGCTGTCTCTTAGTAATAGTTATTTCATTGCAGCCATAGTGTTAACATAAAGGTTAATTGGGTAGACGACAATTTTTTAAATTCTATATATAATAAGAGTACTCTTTTAAGTGAGAAATATCGTAGAACCAACAGTACACCTGCGCCTATTACTTTTGAAGATACATCGCCATGTTTGCGGCGCTGTCGCGGGTCGCTCAAAAACGCTCCATACTAAAAACACTGCAATCGTGACGTCATAACTCACTAAACTCGCCTAATTTGTATGAGCGTATAAACTAATTTTAAAATAACTTTGTTATTTGTACGTTTATAGGTATACTTTCTATATAAAAAAATGTTACATTTAATGTGAGTGATAGAAATGTGTTCGTTTCATTAGAATTAGGTAAATAATAATTACTCATTTTTTAGAAATCTAAAAACAATATAAATTAATAATTAAACTGAAATTTCTATATTGACATACTTTCATGAGATATAAATTGCTCAAATCATATAATTATAGTATGAAAACGACCATAATCAGTTGTAGTCGTCTACCCTATTCAACACATGAAAACTTCACATTATCAGGTATCACAGATTATAAAAAAAGTTGTATTAACATATCATACTTTGACATACTCCTGCTCCATGGCATCAGTCCAAGTGGTGTCCTCGGCCGTGGGCAACATCCACTCCTCGCAATATTTGGCGTGGTTGAAACAGATCTGCAAATCCAAATCAAATTACTTTTGAATCAACCAAATTTTTTTTCCTACCACCCATTCAGGACGTATTTTTTAGCTGATAAGAAGAATGGGCGCAAGAAACCTATCAGCTTTATCAAAAGTAATAACAACATTTACAATAAATTATGTCTGATCATACAACGTACATATGTGTTTACAATTTATATGGGAAAACAAATATTTTCACTTTAGAATGTAATATATTATACACTAGCTGACCCGCGCCCACTTCGTTGAGCATAATATTAATAATCCCCGAAGCGAGCACGAAAGCGAACCGAATTAAACCCGAAGCCATCGCGCGCCGTCCGCTGATGAAGATGATGATGATGATGATGATGATGATGATGACACTCAGCAATAATGTGGCTTTCTATTGGTGAAAGAATTTTTAAAATCGACGATGATGATGATGATGATGATGATGACACTCCGCAATAATGTGGCTTTCTATTGGTGAAAGAATTTTTAAAATCGGTTCTGTAGATCCTGAGATTACCCCTTACAAATATACAAACACACAAACTTTACTTCTTTATAATATTAGTATAGATTCATTAAAATGACGATAACTTTTTTTTTAATGAACCGATTTTGATGAAACAAAGTTTAGATATTATTCTGAGTTAAAACAAAGCAAATAGTGAAAGTTTCAAGCAAATCGGTTCAGTACTTTCGGAGATAAACGTGAACAAACATACAGACAGACAGACAGACAGACAGACAGACAAAAAATTCCAAAAATTTTTTTTTGCTTTCTAATAATCTATTTAAGTGCCCCTCTATCCATTTCAGTCAAAAATACTAAATGTACAGACAAAATATTTTTACTGTCTTATTATATGTATAGATTTGCCCATAAATGAGCCTCTAGTTTTTTGTAGCCTGTACGTTGGACATCATAGGATCGACTGGTGTGGAGATCCTTAGAGGAGGTCTACGTGCAGCAGTGGGTGTATCTCGGCTAGAATAATAATGTAGACAAAATACTGACCTCTCTCTCAGCATCTGGCATCACCTCGTCCTCGGGCCGGTTCTTGTACAGATCAGTGATCTCATCTTCATTCTCCTCGAACATTCGCTCACACTGTAAAATAAAAATGTACAAAACTTAACACTGAGCACTTGCAAAATTATGGTGCAATAGTCCATAAACATGTTATTTATTATAGTCAAAATATTTGGCAACGTAACTCTTGAGTCATTAAAATTAAACCCAAGCATTGTTTAAGTAATCCTTAACAGTATACCTTTGTTCATATGAGTAGTTTTGACAATCGAATCAAATTTGTGAAAAGGCAAATCAGTAACACTTTTTAAATTATGAGTTTAAATTAATTAATACTGTAAACTTACGTAATACTCTAGACTCTTGTTCAGGTCATCATCGGTGACGAACTTGGTCTTGGAAAATTCTGGGTTCATGGAGCCTTCCCGTGTGATGAGTTGCATGATGGCCAGCTTTCCTGTCGCTTTGTAGTACACCCGAACATAGTCATCCATTTTTTTGCCTGAAAGAATAAATAACATTAAACATATGGAAAATATACTTATGAAAAAGGCTACCACAAAGTCAATGATTACTTGAACGACAAGAATGAATAGGTTTAACTTAACCTACAATATGTATAAAAGGCTGAAAATAAAACCTACTAACATTTTTACAAGCTATAAGGTCTGAATTAAATGAATGATTCGATCGAATCAAAATTAACTTTATTCAAATATGACTTTATAGAAAGCTCTTCTGAATTGTCCAAATGTTTTTCCTACCACCAATCCGTCATCCCCATTATCACCGTTAAAACACCATCCTTTATATTTCAACATGTAGAGACCATTTAAGTGAATTTAATCAAAGTATGCATGGAGTGTACCAACTAGGTTAATCTCTATCTGCATGATGAGAAATACAATCAAAGACTATAACAACTGGGTATAGTTTTTATAAATGCACAGGAACTTTACATTATAAGTCTATACGTTTAAGGACTATTGCATTATAATTATGGTGGTAAATGAGAACTGGGCTATGAAAAAGTCTGAGTGCAGCTGCCGCTAATCGATATAAATTTGGCATGTGGTGAGACGCCACTCACTAAAAGAATACCCCAAGAAGGCTGACTAATATTGGTACCAAGGCAACATTAATGTGAAGACACAAACGGGTTGCATACTCCCTTCTGAAACAAATCAGAACCCTCGGTTTCACAACTCACTAACAGCTCACCACTAGCGGCTCAAATGTTCATTCTCTACCCTGAGTGTACATTGCATAGGTTTTATTAATAAGGGTATGTACAGAATTAAATATATTAAGTACAAAACCTCATAATCAACTTCATTGCAGGCATTAAACATCCACCGCTCGACATAGGTCTCCTCAAGGTTCTCTACACTGACTGGTCCTGCATTTCTAGCATCCATAACCTTCCTGCTATGTCAAACAAACTGTTGGTCCACCTAGTTGGACTGCCGGAAATGCCTTGAGGGTCTTTTGAGACCATAGTTTAAAAGGAATACATATTATCAAAAAAAATTCTCAGTATTATTTACAATACTTACATATTCCATCAATAACTTCTGAAATGTACACAGCTGACCTGTGCGCTGGCACCCTGTCTTGCATCGTGTTACCGCTGGCATCCATTCTGAAGTTTCCCACCTGAAATTGCCAATGTCATTGCTATTTACTCACACTGGCACATTATTTTTATTTATTTTGCAGAATCACAATCTTTGTGAAATGTGACCTCTAGTCAAGACCTAGATGTGACCTCTAGGACAAATATATTCATATACCTACCGGTATATGAATATATTTGTCCTCAGATGTGACACTTGATCCTCAGGGCACCCTACAACACCTAAGAACGGCCATCACTGAGGTTTTTAGTGGGTAGGCCTCCCCCTTCTGGGGAGGAGAGCCCACATAACCGCCGGCTCTCTGCAGCCGGGTTATGCAATTCAATGCATTTTCCTCAGCGGAACAAAAAAAATGTATATGAATATATAATAAAGAGCCGGTGAACAAACATAATAAGGCCGAAACAGTACAAGAAAATCAGAATGTAACCACTTCATTACTTAATTTTGATAGAAAAAACAACATACTCATAAAGATAACTGTTATTTACTTGCATTCTCATTTAGGGATAACAAGGTCTCTGGCAGGGTTTTGAAGGAAGCAAGCTCTGAGGCCAATAGGCCATCATGCATGTCTCTTGCAAGTAAGCTTATTAAATTGCTGTGGAAATGTTCTAAAAATATCAGGAGAGCTCATTAGTGAAAAATATCTAACACATAGCCATCCAAGACCAAACAACCTAATAATTTTACCTTAGAACAGACTCTGGGTGCCAGTTCTGCAGTATGCCTAACATATTGCAGAACTGGGATTGTTCTCATGTATTTGAATGAGAATAATATAAGTAAGATAGTATAAAGTATAAGTCTACAAATGGTTTGGTGTAGAAGAGTTGAATGTGCTTTTTCATTCATTTTGCCATTTTGCTAACAAACTTCTAAGAGTGCAACAAATATTTATTGATAAGTAAGTCTTAAAAATACAAAATCTTAAATAAACCTTGTTTATCATAGAATCACCTTAACCTAGGCTAGAAATTAATAGAATCCCATTAACAGTATGTCAAAAAATCTGAATAAAAAATCTATCTATCGACAACTTAGGTTGTACAATCAAATATTATTTAATCACATGAATCCATACACCCTATGATTCTGGAATGCATAGGTGACATGCAAAATAGAATCATGGAATATTATGTTAACCAATGATTCTGGTTCAGATTTCTATCTGCTTAAACATGAGAGCATGTAAATTTGGATAATATATATAGAACTGTCACAATATTGGTAAAGACTATGTTTTACTTGTAAGCATGCAAATATTCTTTACAAAATAAATTGTATCATAGATAACTTAGCAACAAAATGTCATATTGATTTATATAACATAATAGCGATACCAACATTAATAACCAGTTTTAATTACATAAAGAGAAGTTTAGTTCTTAAATAATGTCATGTCAAATTTTAATTAATACTCATACTCCTATTTATAAGTATAAATAAATTTACATTGTTATAATTTTCTTTATTGAATGAATAAAGAAGAAAATAATATTGCTGAAGATCTAAGAGTTAATTACTATGTTGATTATGATGTATTATTTATAGTAATAAGTGATTTTTCAAATTTATCATGAAGAAAATCTTGCACACTATAGTAAAATTTTTCTAATAACAAAATTTTCAGTTTGGCAAGGAATGCATTTTGTTTTACATTTTTGTAAACTTGAGGAAACTTATTATAGATTACACATACACTGTTTATTTATTGCCTTGGTAAATAATTAATGCATAAATTAAACAAAACAGGTCTCATTAATTACTCTTCCTCTTGGTAACACATATTTTACATAGCGTTTACCTAATATTTAGAATACTAATGTTTTTATAACACATTTATAACAACAACATCCATTCTGTTCATTGCAGATGATGTAATTGTTTTTTAAGTATGAATTGACTTCATTAGTACTATGTACTTTTCAAATATTTTTGGGAATACTGATAACTTTTTATTTAGCATATTCACTTTGATCCTGTTAGGTGTAATTCAGAAGTGCAGTAGTATCTTGGCATTATATATTAATTTTGCAGCCAATAAGTAATGAAAAAGTATTCCGTGTGGGCCTTACAGAAATCAAAACAAATTGGTAAGAAAACCGGCTGTACAAATAGAATGAAATCAAATGTTATTTCACCTCATGCAAAGAAAAATAGATGATTGCTAGCCTCAATTTTTTCGCAGGACCAAATAGTCTTAATGTGTCATAATAATCAACTACTAGATGAAATTTAGTTCTGAGATTATATTTCATTGACCATCAAGTAAAGTAGAAACTAAGTGTTCAAAAATTTCATTCAAATTAATTATAGACACTAAGTAATGGAAAACAAAGTATGCGAAGTTTTCACATTATCAGCATAGAGTTGAATTGAGAGTAAATTAAATTTCATTTGAATGAAATAACTATTAAAAAATTATTGAATTAATTATAAATTAATACTTTACTTACGTCTACTAACTTCCATTTGTCCGTTTTCTTTATAGCCTCATTGAGTTCTTCAAACGTCTGGCGGCATACTGAAATTAGGAATAACGTATTGAAATGAGTTTAAAGTAACGAAAATGTATAAAAACAGGGGATAGTTAATGAAGTAATACCTAGACATTTTAAATTCTTCGGATCAATCCTTCCAGAAACAGCAACAATTAAAATAGATAGTAAAATGTATACCGCACACTTCATTTTGCTACGTTTTAATTATTGATTAGGAGCAAGACCATTTATCAGAATTTTGAAACGAATAAAGGATTAAAGTAAGCTCGACGTGTAAAGAAGTTTATCTTTCCTGTCAATATACACGCACTCTGTCGTGATTGGTGCAACAAGTTTATTTTTTTTTTATTTCACTATCACTAGAATTTTACAAGAATTTAACTCTCTTCTTTCTTATGTTAATTCACCCTTCATCAATATTCTTTGTCATTATTTATTCTACAATCGTATTAAACTTTAATTGGTATCTTTTTATTCTCTGATTTGGTTTCCGCTCTTTAACTTTTTTATATATTTATTTATAGACAGCGAACAGGGTATATTGTTTTTTATTTGTCTTGTTTAATTTTAATTTTGCATCCACTTGTACTTTCACGGCCTGGATAATAACATGAGTCGCGCATACTTTAATTTAAAAAAGTATTCTAAGCAAAAAAACTCGAGGCTGGCGAAATCCTATGGGCACCGCCATCAAACCCAAAAGAAGAAGAAGAAGAAGAATTTTACAAGTAACGTTTGAAGATAATGATATTTAAATTGATTTCTTCATTTCTTTTGATCAAAGTAAACAATAAAAACTTGTAGAATTTTCCAATGTATTTTTTATTAAATATTGCGTTTCCGAGTTTGTATTAATTAACATATGTTCTAGGTGTTGCCACAGAGTAGTATGATTACTATACTATTGGTGTTGCTTTGGACAAGGAACTTATACCTAACAGTATAAGACATAAGGTTAGGTATAAGTTCCTTGGCTTTGGATGTCGCTCATTTTTCATTTGCCTGTTATTCATGTCAGAAACATCTGACACTTTGTCAAGCAACCGGAAGTCAAGCTAGACTTTAAAATATTTTATTTAGTCAAATTAAACACAATTTGAAGATATTCATATTAAACGTACCTCAACATTTATAAAAACTTAAAAACTTCAATCATTTAAAATATTATAACATAATGAACGCTTAACTCGTCAGTTTACTTCGATATGACTTTAGAGTTTCGTTATTGATGTGACTCCCCTTGGCTTGCCCCGTTCTCCGGTTTTTCGCCCGCCCGTCTCCCACCTATCAACCGACTCACAAACCAACAGTTCGCATTCGGTCTAACTGTGCGTCGGACGTTTGCTTCGCGGAATGTATCATTTTTTTGTACACATAAAATCCTTTCATATATTAAAAATAACTTAGCGTTCTTGTTTCTCACGGTTCGAAGTGGCGTTCCTGTGAAAATTGTGAAGAAAAAATTACATTTCGTGTAAAAATACAGGTGAGTGGATCATTGACAGATTGCGTCTTTCCTTTTATGTGCTTTATATTTATATTAGATGCTGATTTGCATTGCTTTAAATAAAAAATATATAGAATAATCAGAATAGTGTATTTTTGTAACATATTGCTATAAATAATGCTGCTCACATTTAAAACTTATCCGAACATAAGATCTATTGTATAATACTATTGATAATGACACGTTTCAAAAGAAATTTAATAGAAAAATATCATTTTTTACCAACTTATTAAATTTTAATATTTTCTTTAGTGGTACAGTATGCGCGCTCTATCCAATCAAGGAGAATACTTGGCATTGCGCTAATCACTAAACTTTAAATTGTAATTTAGCTCCGTAAAATATAATTATTCCTCAACCGGCATTTTTCTTTGTTTTCCATTTGAAATGAGCCCTTTGTCCTTCAACAGGGCGCGCTGGGTGCGCCTTAGTGCAGGAATTTCGACTTTAGAAAACTGCTATATTACATGATGATAGTAGCTATACATATGTATTGAGAGTGCGGGCGAGCGTCGTTTTCATAGCGCATGTAGTTGCTCGTATCTACGTGGAGGACGTCAGTGTGCTCGTGTGGTAGTTTGTTTATTGTATATTCCGGCGGAATATGGCCCGTATTCGCGTAACGGTAGGGCGCATTATGTTATGTGGGTCGGCGTCCTCGGCGCTGTTTGCCTATCGATCTCCGCGGTGGCCAATGGCACATGTCGGCGCGAGCCTGCGCGGCCGCTCCCACCGCTTCCCTCGCTTAGTGAAAGCCGGTCGCTGGACCGACTATATCTATACATTGCGTACACTAATAACTTTACCCTATCTTATCATTAGAACTGTATTATCTGATGCCTTCCCACAGAGACGCGCAGCCACCTAGATTTTGTTTTCGTTTTTCCGCAATATGGCTCGATATGAACACGATGTCGCTGATATAATTCGAATCATGTTTTGTTGAGCGCTCGGTCTGTTTGTCGACCTCCGAGAGGAGGCGGGGGGAGGGTGCCAGAAATAGCTGTGGTAATGGGCGACGTGGCAACGTCGCAGGCTAGGCAGCGCTCAGTGTCGGTTCAAAATGGCGTCTGTGCGTGATCGATACTGTGATATTTGCGTTGAAAATGTCCGAATTTGTGATGAATCTAGTTGTGGGTCGGCCGGAGAGTTGTCCTGGGACCATGGGGTGGATGCCCCGCTACTGGTCCTTGCTCCCGACCTGCTCAATGTACGTATCTAAACCATATTGCGCCGACACTTTGCCCTTCTACTTATGTAGCTATGGATATGCAGCTCATAGATCGTTGTACGCTTTTATCGACGACCTATTAGTCTACATGGCCTATGTCATTACTGTTGTAGCTTATTAGGACATCGTCGGAATGAATTCAAGGAACATATGGTATGCTTAAATCTTTGTTGGTACTATCTATTATTTCAGGTTACATAATCACATTTCACATGACTTCAAAGAACGGTTCTTATGTACAGGGCATAACTATCCTGGTTATACTATTCACCATAACTACATAAAATCTTTTTAACATAACCTAAATAGTCAAAATGTGTTGATCTTATAATAGCTCGTAATCTTCATAACGTAAGTAGGTGCACCTGATAATGAAAACAAAATGGCTGCCCGATGTAAAGTTACGACGCAGTAGCGCGCGCGGAACGTTGGCAACGTCGCGTTCTCATGTAGTTGCGAGCAGTCACTACTTCGATAAGAATTTTCAAGGCTAAACACTCGGTTTGTGTTTTTAACAATGGATAATTTTAATGCGTGATAAATAGTTTTAATTTGCGATCATATTAGGATCGTATTGTAATTTTTACGTAAGTAATTGGTATCGGTCATGGATGTTTGCATGCAGTCACTCACACAGGTTTGGCTAATCGAGGCTGCGATGTCTTTGTACAGAGTAAGCCGGTGTGGATGTAAACACACACAGTACCAATGAATATTTGAAACACGCTTTATTATTCGGACATGGTAACGCTTTAGCTAGGATAAAGTTGGATACACAACAGGACTTACGTCATTCCGGCGCCGGCATTAGCGAGCGCCATGTCTTTGCCGGCACGGTTATTGTCTCTGTGTGTGCAATTATTCATTTAGCTATTTACACATGGCACTTTTTGCTTTGAATTTATTCATAAATATATTGTACGTAGGTTAGGTATCTTACTTTAACGTATAAAGTTACATAAATTATTTTAACTTTAATATTAACGCGTGCTTCTCCCAGGACAAAGGAAATTTGTCTAGCACACTACCTCTTCTTTAACCTACTTCACTTTAAATATTAATAATTAATGTCATACAATATACCTACTCAACTTAAATTGAACGGTTTTATGAAATACTAGCTAAGTTCGCGTGGAATAGCAACTTGAGGTAGCATTTTTAATTACTTAGGCTTATTATTTTACAAATAAGACACATATAAATACAAACTTTATTGTTTTTGTTTATATCTAATCAAAAGCTAAAGAAAATCATACTAACTTCCAAAATGAAAAGTATAAACTTACATATACCTATTTACAGAAATAAATTTCAGGCTTCTATCTGAGAAATGATTATATTTCCGATCAATGCTTCATTCTCCTTTTCAACCCGATGCAATGTTTTTCCGCATTAAAAAGTAATATTATGTATTTTTTTCTATAAAATATGACCTCCGTATCCGAGTGGTTATTACGTCGATTTCAAGGTGTCGTCATCTCTGAGGTCCCGGGTTCGAGTCCCGGTGGGGTCAGATGTTTGTATGGTGAATACGAGCATTTGTTGTACCTTAGTCATGGTTGTTAATAAAATAGTCTATCAAAAATATTTATACATATATGTATAATATTGTATGTCTATCCGTTATCCTAGGTCCCTATAACACAAACCTTATAGTCCTTACTTTGGACTAGGATAATTGGTGCAATATTTTATATTTATTTGTTATTACTATTTATTTCTCTACATGTGTACCAATTCATTTAAATAGGCATGTGAACACTAATTATAATTTTATGAATATACAGTTTATATTGATAGATTACGTTATTTCAATACATGAAATAATATCGCATTTATATAAAAACCTATTTAAAATTAAATAAAAATACTTTTTCAAGTGATAAATAATGCCTGTGATCACGTGCCTCCAAACACCAATCAAAGCGCATTACGTCACGATACTCTAAACAAGCGAAACGAGCTGTCAAAATAGTAGGAGCGCGTAGCAGTCTATCCCGATTTTTCAATATTTTAAAACAGATAAAAGGCTTTATATCATTGTAATGGAGCCAGGATTCATGAAGGCAGACAGTGCGAATTTGCCCAAGGTTGATTCCTTGATGGTGGCAAATTTCTTTGCAAGAAACAAGGACTTTTGTGAAGCGGAATACCGAAACGTGAAAACATTATTGTAAGTACAAATATGCGTTAAAATAACAGCATGATCCTAATATATAGTTAAAAAACTTAAGCTTTTTCCATTATTACTAAATAGAAATAATAAGTACATATATCATTTGTGACATCAGGCTAAGAAAGTTAGGTTATGTTTGCTGTGGTTAAGGGTGTGGTTTAATTTGGTGATTCACCGTGGTTTTATTGTAATCGGTGATAAAGAGAAATATGCCGTGGTTTCGTTAAACTGACATAAAAATTTTTATTCACTTATTTTTCATTATAATTTTTTTCTATGTATAAAAAGTCAAAACATAAAAACCATAGATGTAAATAAATAGTCCCAAACAATGTTACTGATGTATTTTTGTAATAAAAATTATATATAATATAATCAAATAAAAATTTGTTTATTTTCAGATCATCAAGAGAATCCTATGGTGATGACGCAGTGGGTTATGTCCAGCTGAAACGAGACTCTAGCACACATGAATGTACAATCATGTGTGGTGTTTGTCCGGAACATAAAGTGCGCACAAAACCTTATACTGTGACTGTTGTTGTTGATGAAAAGAACGGTGTTGTTGTCAGTGCTCGCTGCCAGGATTGTGCTGCATCTGCGGGTGGGTGCAAGCACGCTGTAGCTGTTTTGATGTGGCTGCATCGAAGAAGTGAAGAGCCTTCATGTACACAAGTTGAATGTTACTGGAAAAAATCACTTCTTTCCAAAGTTGGAACTAGCCTAAAGTCCATTACAGCCAAAGAAATAGCCAAAGGTAATATTTCGAATTCATCTGACAATACTGTTTTCAACAAATTTATGGAACTTGCTGCTGTTAAGGAAATTAAAAACTGTGAACTGATTCGATACATGAAAGACCCCATGAAGGAATTGGTAGGGATATCAATGTACCAGCTATCTTTAAAATATGCAGTACCCTCTAGTGACGAGTTTATAGATAAAATATTGCCATTGTTTACTTCAGATGTTTTAAAAGAAGTAGAAGAAAAGACTCGAGATCAGTCTGAAAACACTTTATGGCATGAATTAAGGTTTGCAAGAGTAACAGCTTCAAAAGCCTATGAGATTAGTAGGTGTAAAACTGGTGATGGTGCCTTGGTATCCATGATTTTAGGAAGCAAAGTCCCAGAAACACCGGCCATGAAACGAGGCAGAGTTCTAGAGCAAAAGGTGTTGCAAGTGGTAGGGAAAATGTTGGGAAAACACATAAAAAAATGTGGGCTTTTTATAAGTAAACTGCATCCCATGATTGCTGTATCGCCTGATGGCAGAGGTGAACATTTTTTGGTGGAAATAAAATGTCCATTTACTGAAGACACCATCAAGAATTATGTTCAGGATGGAAAACCGTCAAAAAAATGTTATGCGCAACTACAGCTTCAAATGTATGTCTGCGAAATAAAAAAAAGTTATTTCTGCATTGCAGACAGCAACTTTGAAAATAATATGAAAGTCAATATTATTGATGTTGATTTTAATGAAGAATATATACACACTTTACTGAAGGCACTACTTTTATTCTGGAAATCTAAAATTTATCCATTGTTATTTAAAATGTCTAAGACATAAATAAAAATCTATGGTATTCATTATTAAAGTTTTTTATTTCATCATCATAATCTTTCATTTACAGTAAAGATAAACATTCATTTATTAATTAATGGTTTCTGTAAATTCACAAGTCCACAAGCTGTTACTACAATGTCATCGAGTTTACCAATAAGATAATTGTTTATGCAAGCATGGGGTTTCAGCATAGAATATTCTCTCAAGCGCCTTATTAATCGTTCAATATGAATCCGCAGGCTAGCAATCTGTTTAGTCTGTTTAACTTCCTCTTTTGAAAGTTTTTTACCTGTTTGCACACTGGGGGGACGTACTAGTTGACACCCAACTCCTAGTAACAGGGGTTCAATATGTTTAAAGCCCCTGTCAGCCATAACATGAGAGCCACTAGGTAAACATTTCAAAAAATCACATTGTTGAACAACACACACGTCAGTGGTCCTCCCACCATAGCCTGGTGACACATAATTGACAAGTCCATTAGGGGTGCTAGAAATCAGATACTTTATTGTATTAGCCTTTTTATAATCAGACCAAGTCAAAGCTTGATGCAATGCTTTACTTGGTTTTTGGATTTCTATTTCAAGACAATCTATAATACATGTGATTTTGGTATAATTTTTCCTAAATGCTATAGGCAAAGATCTCTTTATTGCAGCTTTATCGAGATTTACAATAAAAGGTCTCATAACTTCAGCAATTTTAGATACATTATCTCTGAAAATTCTACATGCATATGATCCAGTTATTCCAAAATCATCGCCAAGTTCTAAAGATTTGCTGTCCAATCTAATCTTTTTCAAACATAATAAAATATGTTGCTCTGGTATACCTGTATTTTCTTGTATAAGTTTTATCAAAAAATAACATTTTTTGGGACACCTATGTAGAATTGGGGTTTCTTTTCTATCTTATCAAGGGTAGATTTTAAAACTAATTCGCAGTTCTTTTCTTTTTTTATATCATGTCCAATAATAGTGCTAGTGTCGGATGAAGTTTTTGAAAAACTAGAATGTGCAACAGAGGGAGTGTATAATGATACATCACTGTCTGAGCTGTCATCATTACCCATAACTTTTTTTACATTTGAGTGTGTTAACAATGGTCTTACATGTGGCTTTAACTCAGAAACTTTGAATGGAGATGTTGAGATAGATTTGGTAGGCTGATTTAATGGAGAAGTCTGTATCTGCTTTATACAAGATTTGGTCATTGTTTGACTAGCTTCACTTCGACGTTTTGCTGAGATGATGGTAACATGTGAAGTTTGAACTGCTTTGTTATCTTCAATGGTTCATGTATGATGACATCTAAAAAAAAAATGGTTTATGTTTTTAATAAAATTTATATCTTTAGCCCTATTAGGGTAGACAGAGCCCAAGGTTAATTTTAATGTTAAGGTAATAATAAGAAATTAAAATAGTGACAGATAGAAAAGAAGCAGCTAGCAGGTATATTCAAAGATTTTTCATTTCTTCCGGAGTAGCATGTGAGAGACATTTATTATTTTGTGTCTATATTAAGATTGATCTGAATGCCACAAATTAACTAGACAAGACAAATAAAATGTATTACTTGGTATTTACCTGAACTTGTGCCTGGCAGGTCAGAAAATGTATCTTCATTCTCTTGAGATGCTGCAGAACTTATATTTTCATCTAGTTCCTCCATCAAATCAAGTCTCCGCCTTTTTGCAGCGACAGGTCGGCTCACATTAGATGAACTTGGTCTGTTCGGTTGACACGCAAACTTTTTTGGTAAACAACCACTTCTCATTCTTATTTGACACACTGAACCCATTGTAGTATACTGTACATAATTTTCCATGTCCGTAGGCAGCTGAAAGTAAATTTTTAAATAAGATAAAGTGACGTATTGTTATTGCACATAAACCTAAATACTGTGACTGATATAACCTCAAAGTATTGTCAATAATAACCAAAAAGAAAACTTTTTGCACCTGGTTTCAATCGATACGTATTTGTTATTACTTACATCAAAGTGATCTTCACAAAAGTAAGAAGTCGATTTCTCTGACAATCCTTTTGGGTCTCTCTTGGCAAGAAGTAACCACTTTCTTCTTAGTTGCTTATTGTTCGGAAGATGTATAAACAGTTTTTCGGGTGTTTTGATAGATGTGCTTCGGCACATAGGCACTGCGCAGTATTTATAGCACTTTGTATTCATTTTTAAACACGTACATATAGAAATTATTCGCAAATTAATTAATGAAAATTGCAATTCAACAGAGATCGTTCTAATGTTTTGAATGTTTTGAGTATCGTGACGTCACGCTAAGTCGACTGATATCTTTTGCTGTTTTAGCGGCAAATTTAAAAATTATTTTAAAACACTGTTTTCCTAATAAAATACATCACCGATATTTTTTTAAATATTTTTTTCGTCTTTTTTGAGGGTAAATTAGTAGAGTAAATATAGTTTTTAAATTTTGTTCAGATGCCTATTGGTTTAGAAGTTGTGACATAAAAATGCGACAATGTTTCTTGCGTATTTATCATATGGATATTTATATGATATTTTATGAGGTGGTCTCTGCCTACCCCATTGGGAACAAGGTGTGACATATATGTATGTATGTGTGTATGCTATACAAATATATACAATACATAAATTACAAATCATATCATATATCTTAAATCCTACGCAGGTACCTACTTGACATTAAATATTAATTTGTAATACCCTATTAATTATTTTTGATACTGCTAGTTATTTATTAAATCAAGGAAACTTTTGTTTATTGACGCAATTTTAAATTACTACTAACAGACATAGTAATAATAAATAAGTAATTATGTGACAACAAAATGTCTTCCTGTGTCTAATTACTATAATTGCGCACAGGATTTTATTTTACAAGTGACACGCATACAAAAGCATAGCTACTATACCAAAACTAACAAAAAAAACAATATGTATTAATAAGTGGCCGTAGTTACACAGAAAGGATTTCAACCCACAAGAATAATCGGTTATTATGTCAAACCAGCTGAGTTCAAAAAACAGAAAAATCTCAAAGCAATACAGTCATTATGATGTTTAAATAAAAAAAATCAACTCTCAGCTTTTCATCAATGATGGCATTAATGCTAAATCTTAATTAAAAATAAGACTTATTGTTTTTTAATTATTAAGCCTACGACGAAAAGGTCTATCTTTTCGTTACGGTCCACTTTTTATAACCTGGTACCCGTATGTTTCGGCGCGATTTTAAAGACGTTTCACGTCAACAAATATTTTCTCATCTATACATATAATAAGACAGTAAAAATATTTTGTCTGTACATTTAGTATTTTTGACTGAAATGGATGGAGGGGCACTTAAATAGATTATTAGAAAAGCAAAAAAAAATTTTTGGCATTTTTTGTCTGTCTGTATGTTTGTTCACGTTTATCTCCGAAAGTACTGAACCGATTTGCTTGAAACTTTCACTATTTGCTTTGTTTTAACTCAGAATAATATCTAAACTTGTTTTCATCAAAATCGGTTCATTAAAAAAAAAGTTATCGTCATTTTAATGAACTCAAGGCATGATAATATTGCGAATTATATGTTTGTTACTCTTTCACGTAAAAACTACTGAATGGATTTGAATGAAACTTTACCACAATATAGCTTATACATCAGAATAACACATAGGCTACAATTTTTGAGGTTTCTAATGTGAGGTCGTAAAAAAAACACATTTTTTGCGCTTACATTGCAAACGCTGACTGAATCCTACAAGATAGATCAAAACAACTTACTTATTACTAGACTAGACGGGACGAACCTGAAGTCCACGCGAACGAAGTCGCGGGCAAAAGCTAGTTTGTTATATTAGCGTTGATTGGATCCTTCCTGTGTAACTATGTCCAAATATCGACCACTAAATGTGAAAAATTTGCTATAAGTTACAAATTAAATGGTAAAAGTTTCGTTAGATTGCATACTACAAAAACACCACTTGTACACAAGTTTAATATCTACATATTTTATATAGGTATTGGTCTATTTTTAGGGTCATTCTTTTTAGTAAAGTTAAAGAACAATTACCGGCCAGTATTAAGCGAGTTAATTCTCATATTGCTACACACTTTATAAAAAAATATATAATAACCTTTAATTACTAATATCGAGTGATTCCGCTCGCGTTTTTAATATTAAATATTTGATTGCTCACATGATCATGAAACTCGTGCGACGTTCTTTGGTTCAAGGATTAAGAGCGATTAACAATTCTCGCTGGACCGCGTGCTCTAAGTGTTCTCATAATAAACACTATAAAATGAGGCAATAATTTCGTAATAAGACAAATCTTATAACTTGAAAAGGTGCTTTTTTTATCGTGGACATTTTTTTTAAACTATGGTTTACTACATTACTTAATTGTAATTTTATAACCTTTATTCTATATATAACATCAATTGTATATATATGATCGTTTTGATAAAAATGTCTGGTTTAATTATCTATATTGTTGTCTCGTATCGTCTAAGAAACTGGCACAAGTTAGAAAGAGAAAAATATAGAACTCAATGCGCGTCATAAATACGGGTTACTAGTTCACGTTAAAAAAACTAAATTTTAAAATGATGCAATCAAAATTCCACTTGTTTCAAATTGACCTCATTTGCTTTTTTTTCGGAGTTCAATAGTTTTAACTGACAATCTTTTTAACTGACATAATATATCATATTTATTTTTGACAATGTAGTCCTTTACGGTCACCTGTCAAAAATATTTATATTCAAACCAATTGGCATACAAGTAGGATAAAAAATTTACAAACAATTTACAACATTATATTTACTTTTGACAATGAATTCCTTTTCGGTCACCTGATAAAAAAATATATAAATTCATCTATTTCACATCCAGATTAACGGGCCGTCTCCTAAAGACTGGAGCTCAGAGACATAACTGTTTATAAATATTAAATAAATATATAAGGATCAATAATTTTGTAGATTATCCATTATGACTCATTATTTTATATTATTTCAGTTATCTAATATATTATTTTTTACTTTTTCATTTATATTAGTGCATTTTATAGTTTTTAAATCGATTTTTGATTCATGTATTCTTTTTATTATTTTTGTGATATTATCACACAATTCACACAAGTAAGTTTTTCAGTAAAACAACTGACAGTCAACCAATTATTGGTATCATTTATTGTACTTGGTCTTATGTAAAATAATATTTATTTTGTGAAAATATTAAAGAGTACCCTTAAGATTCTTGTATTTTTAATTTATTGATGTTTTAAACCACATACAAAGTAAACAAAATCAGGCATTGGAGATATACATGGCAGACATACGTAAATACATAACATTAAGCTTAAATCGACCCCAAATAATTTTACAAATGTAGGTCCATTGTACATCATTCCGTTCAATTCAGTACCAAGTTGCCAGTACAGTATTGAAATATGAGATTGTTTTAAAATAACTATAACAGTCATCTGATTGTAATCATTTTTCCACCAATTACTCTTTAGGGGTAATATATATATATATAAATTATATATATATATATATATAATATAATTTAATTAAAATTATGTTCATATCTAAGACCACTAGTGTGCCCTGTTATAATTTTTTATTAATGATTTCTTTCTTAATTTTTGCGTTAATGATTTCTATGAGAACAAAGAACAAAAAAGTACTATAATTCTTAAAAAATAATCCATTCATTATTACGATCGACTCAGATTCTCAATTTCAGTCATGTCGCGTCTTGCCATCAGCAAAGTTTATTATTAAATTAATTAAAACGTTTGTAATAATCATATTAATAGAACGTTCTATGACAAACACACTTAAAGGAGAATTACAGGATTCTCCTTTCAGTGGATAGCTGATATAATGAAATAAATTGAACAAGTGTATCCTACTATAAGGTTCACTACCCAAAGATATACATTATATTATTTATAAAACGCAGCCTACTACAAACAACCTTAACATTTTAATCTTAAATATGTTTATTCAATTGTTATTTTAAAACTGGGTTTCAAAAAGGTGGAAATGGTATATAAGAAATCGTTTAAATCCTAAAAATTGTGATGCGTTACTGCCTGCGAATTGTCTGTTTTAATTAAGTTTTCTTGTCTATGTTAGATATAGATAAGCAGAATTCAAACTTGTACTTACATATCAGTATTGAATATTGCTGATGTAAATACTGATATTAAAAATAATACTGATAGTACGCAGATACTGATACTCGTATTTACCACAACACTGGTCAAGATTTTCGCCCAGTTTCGGTTTTCGTTAAAATTGTAACTATGAACTCAATTTTGATATGGCTGGCTTGCTCCTCGGTGACGATAAGGTCGAAGGTGGAACCGAACTTCACCTGGACCCTTCAACAATAAATAAGAATAAATCTTTATTAAATTACACATATTACTTAGCATTATACACCTGCTGTTGTAAAGGTTTCGCGGTATTATGAGAGACAATAACATCAGTGCTGAGAAGGAAATAATAATATAATAAAAAGGAAGGAATAATTCACTTAAATTTTTAATTAATAGACTTTAATTTGTATTATTGATGAAACACATTATGGCGAATTATGTAATAAAAATAAGGCAGCTTAATATGCCCCAAAACTAACCCAACCGAGAAAAATAACTGCCCCCATGACAAATCAAACCTTAACGCTTCCAATCAACATCCGATGGCTTCAAGTACTTTTTAAGTCTTTGTTTTAGCTTATACGCTAATCAATGTTTACATTATTATACATGTAAACTACAAACTGTACCGCGGCAAGTTACCACCTCACAATCACCAAAAGTTTTATCGCACTGTATCTACCTTGTCTATTCCATCGCCATCTTCCAATCTTGACTCGAACAGAAATGCCTCTATGGTCATATTAATATGTTAAATAACAGCGAACACAGTTACGTTTTAAATTCCGATAAAATTACTTATTGGTTAACTTTTACACAGACTTCCTTTAAAACCAATTATCTTGACTTATTACATTTTGCCGTTATAAAGCAAGCAAACAAGGTTACAAATAATATAGGGTAAATAGAATAGGAAATGACTTTTAGTTTTGAATGCAGAACAATTATTTCTTGTCTTGAATATTGAATCTAGATACTATGAGTATCAGTTTTCTCATTTCGAAAATTTATAATTCTACTGTGGTGTGGTGTTACCGTGTTTTTTGTCCAAGGCGAAAAGAAAGTTTAAAAATCGAATTTTTAATAGGTATCTCTTTATATCTTACTCTATGCGTCGACAAGCATAGGTTCACACATTTTTGTGTTTAAAATATAGACCCAGATCTACGTCATAAAATTCTTACCGAAATTCAATGACTAGATTTTATTTTTTTCAATTAAAATATACATAACTGCTTTGTGAATTTATCTCGTAGACTTCTTCGTTTGTTTATCATCAATTTCTTATAAATTTACTTTAAAGATCCACATAATAAATTATTTATTAATCATTTATTTGCAATCATTGTAAGCTTTTAGTTTTTATAGTAGATGTTGCTATTAGCTTATAGAAAATCAAATTATACGATAATTTAAAAATCATGTCTAATCAGTACATTTTGCGTACAGTACAGTTACAATTGGTATTCGCAATAATTTTGAAATTAAAAACACTAATGGATATATAAAGTTAAATTAAATGAGATTAAGGATACCTTCAATTTTACTCTATATATAATTAATTTATTAAAATGATTTTAAGTGTGATTTCTACAAAAAAAAATGTTAATATGGCAGTTCTGAAATGTACTGAATTTTGTAGTTAGATTTCTAGTACCTATAGTTATTAGCAATCGATTTAACCAATAATCCTTTTAGTTATAGGTATGTACCAGTGTTCATTACATCACCGTTACTAAATTATGGCTTCGAAGAAAACTAGTGAATAAAGATGATTTATTAATTGTTTGGGAATTTTTTATTTTTATATCCTTGCTCAAAATAACAAAAATATTGTATTATTGTACTGAGAAGTTCAAAGCTTCAATAATTTTCTGTGTCACTCATCTAAACTCTTTGCCCCAAGGCAAATTTCGGCCGAATACTTGTATGAAATTATTATTAAAGTAGTGGAGGGGGGAAACATACAGCCTCAAATTAAGCTTTAGTATACTAAAATATTGTTGATTGTTATTTTATTTCTGTATGTAAAATAACAAGCAAGCAAATAGGTCGTTGTATTGAACGCCTTCGACGTTGTCAAGTTTACTTATAGAAAGTTGTACATTTTGGCGGGAAATGGATACGCAGCGCCCGGTTGTGCTCTCGATCGCAATACTGTTGTATAATTTTAGAGAAAGGAGATTTGTTTTGGTCCACCACCTCCGTAGAGGTTCGTGGCATTTCATATCGCTGCACGTCCGTTTCGCTCGCTATTATTTGATGGCGACGTTGCCGCTCCTCAGTGGGGCTCCGGGCTTGATCAGCCGCCGCAGGGCCGCGATAGATGTGCGCCCAACGCAGTCAGTCGGCCGCGCAGCTTGGTGCGCGACGTTCGTTCGCGGAGGGCTCCTCGCGCGTCCCCTCTTGTATAGACACCACCCAACCGCGAGTGCAAGTGAGACAGGGCGATACGTGATAAAGTGAGAGGTCCGATTCAAGAAAGAGACTGCGCTATGGCAGTGTCGCAACCTCGCCCACCTGACCGTGTTGACGCCGCGCTTGAAAAAGTTGCGCCGCTGCGCTGTTTGAAAGCGGACGGATGTTATCGCACTGAGCGTGTCGTGACGCTTTATTATCAAAATTCCTTGTCTCACAATAGTTTACTTCACTATAAAATACATCTGAAGCTGTTTTCTGGAGATATTGATGTATCGACAACATTTATTAAGCGGTATGTATACATTTATATTAATTTTTAAATTGAAAATTCACTTGATATTTAGAAAATGAGATAACACGAGTCTAATACGTGTTAAAATCAAAGTGGTGTTACTTTTTGCTAAACATTGTACAGACCAGTATTTTTTTAATTCAGGCCCGCTAGCGTTCATCATGCAATGTAATTGTTGGTATTTAGTCGCCATTTTCTACGTCGGTGACGAATACCGCCGCACTCCGTCCTCGTTTCCGCCGACCAGATGTAAACCCGACTTTATTACGCTACTCTCAAAAGCGATTATACAAAACAACTTCGTCCTTTCTTAAAGAGATTCGATCTTTGTGTGAATCATCGTGGAAATAACAATAATTGTTATTCTGTTGATCGGTGTTACAATACAAATCTTTATAAACTTCGTTTAGTTTACATGATCATTACTTTGATTAGTAAATTCCTTCAATACCTACGAAATAAGTGCTACACCTTTCCGAACGCGCCCATAAAAAAGGCGGGAGCACCACGCGAACGCTCTCAGTAAATTCTTATCATTTTTTTATGGAATCGGAAGTCTTGGCATTATCAAAAGCCAATTCATCGTCTCTAGGCAAGAAAACAATATTTGATAAGATAATATTTCTTATATCTAACGTTCATTAAATTTAGGCTTCGTTCCAAATTTGAGTGATTCCATAATTTCACATTATGCAGTTTGTTCCTGAATCCTGAGCAGAGTATAACCTGTGTACAATTTTTGCCTTAACTAACCATGCTGTTAACGATTTGTATACGTTTTCCACTATAAATAAGTGCGAGTTTGTGTCATCGTGACCGCCCTCGGGACCGGTTTCTCGAAAGAAACCTGTGCTCACTTGCCTGGTTGCTGGTGTTTAAATTCCAAGTCGGACGTTAGTAGCTTTCAATACTCCGGGTAAGATATTTGTTTGTTACGCAAGTCGTGCTTCAACACTGCGATATAGTATAATAATATCTTGTACAAATATTTATTGATTGTCTGTCGTCTTCTCTCAATAATTTCTGTAGAATTGAAACTGTCATACAAGTGTTCCTATTTAAAGTGCTCGATGATGTCACGGGAAAAGCATTGTCATTTCTCCATGGTGTCTGAATTAGAAATCGATTGAATTGACATTCTGTTTGTTACCATTGATGAATATGCTTGATCATAATCTGTACGCGTGGGTGTTACGTAATAATGTTTTCTGTAAACATTTCTCACATATCACATCACGAAAGGCTGACTTTTTAGTGTTAAATGCTTAATCTGGTGTGGTTAATAATCATTCCAGCATTCTACTACCCTGGCTTATATTTGAAATTATTTCATTGTTGGTACAAAGTTTTTAAGATTTGGTTAGTTGTCAAAGTAACTAGTCTAGTTAACCAGATTGTTCTATTTAAACAACTAGATGCAAAATAGACATTGTGATTATTGAAGCTCTCTCATGTTTAAGTCACTATTAGCAGACATGATGCTCCAATCTCACTTGTGGTAAATTACAAATAATATATTTTAGTTAAAGAAACCTTTTTAAAGTTCATTTATTTATTTTTCATATGGCAGCAACTAGAACTATATGTTTGATTTTGGAACTGCCTCTATTAACTATGCAATATAACCTACTTCTTAGTGCAGTTATTTAGCTTGACATGCTACCAACTGTACATTATATAATGTATATTTGAAGCATCTTGACTTAAATAAATATAAGCACATATGTGTAAACACCCATACTTAACCAATTTTTATTGTCACTGTATAAAAAGATGGCATATTGGCCCTATGGGGCACATTGCAGACAATTGCTTAAGATATAAAAATGTACAATTATTAAAATACACTTGTTATGAAAGAAACATGAGAAAAAGAACTATGCATTTCATAAATAATGGGTGAGTAATATATTATTCAATAGATTCTAGCCATAATGTTTCAAATTTATAAATATTTCTTTCACATTGATTCTTTATAAGAATTTGTCATTCTAATAAAATCATTTTTAAACCAATGCAATAACCAACCCTTCAAATAAGAGTATATTTCCATTTAGAAGGCCAGCAATGCAT
Source organism: Scirpophaga incertulas (assembly GCA_036419045.1). NCBI lineage: Eukaryota > Metazoa > Arthropoda > Insecta > Lepidoptera > Crambidae > Scirpophaga > Scirpophaga incertulas. The sequence continues at coordinate 23,432,525 of CM071636.1, forward strand.
CTGTAAAATAAATCCCCTGGTGTTGCGGGGTGTTTATAGGTGGGTAAATCACTTATAATTCATCTGCTTGTTTGGCTCCTTATAACAAAAAAAAAGTAAAATCATTTTTATCTATTTATCTCGGGATTTTTGACCAGTTTAGACTGTCAATTCCATCTTAGCCTACATAAGCATTATCTTCATTTAACATGAGTAAGGAAAAGAAGCTCTTTAAGCTGAGAGAATTGCATATAAATTTGTACATATTTTTGGCTTTTACCTTACCTGGATTTTTTGATTGAAATGTGAAAATGCTATGAGTTAAATCAAAATCTAGATGTCTGAAAATACCATTCTTTTTGTTGGTGCTCCAAAGTCTTTCTGGGCAAGCTACATGGCTAATAGTAGAATTGTTCTTAAAATTATAGAGCAAATTGAAAACTTGGATTCACTACTCACAACGTTCAAGAACTTGCCTGTAACAGATGTGGTCTTAAGACCAGCCAGTTCTTTATTTATGGAAACTAAAAATAGTTATTTAGAAACATAAATTATACTATATCTCATGAAAGCATTCATTACATAACATATTTTGTAAATGTGGAATAGCTATACTTATTAGTAATGTAAGTTATAGTTCTGTAATATTGGTATCGATTAATAAACAAAGATTGGTCACAAACGGCTCTGTGGCCTTGGCACACTTGTACAAATTCACTGTATCGAGATACAAGTCATATTTAAATAAATGTCATCTTAGATTTTAATTTTGTAAATGACTGCTATAGCCTGTCCAGGGCAAATCTCCTATTTGCTACTTTTACTATTTTTTATGCTAATAGTGAATTAAACCTAAATAATTGGTAGTTACCAGTAGTCAGCTAGTAAAGAACAGCATCTAAAAAAGTGATAAAAAAATGTTAAACAAGTTACTTAATGCAGTAGCACAAAAGGTAGGGACATATAACTAGCTCTGGCTTATTGTTATTTTCCTTTCACTCTGATTGTAATACTTTTATCTCCCAATTCCCGTTGCATACCTCTATAGGTGTGATCAACTGCAAACTGGGGGTATATTAATTAATCATTGGAAGCGTCATATGCTCAGCATGGCGTCTGGCGTGCCGAAAATGATAATACATTTCTATTATTTATTTCCCATACTATATGTAATGTAGTTAAATTGATATTATTAGTTATGGTTAGAATACTAGCAGGAAGTGCCCATAAATCACTTGTTTTTTGATACTTGTTAAAAAAAATCATTTTAGTCTTCCTTACTAGTGGTAGATTAAGGCCAACACCTGGTCCAGTAAAGCATATGTAATGCTGCTTCTGCAATGAATGCTTGTCTTCTTTCTGTAACATCTACAATTGACTGAAAGCTTTGTACAAATCGTGCTAGGAAGTCGAAAATCACACAAATATATATACATACATATCTATATACTTTACACTGTGCTATTAATGTATTTAAGTTAAGTTTTTCGCACTTGAGCTATATTCGAATTTATTTGTTACATGGTTTGTGTGTGTGATGTCATAATTTTTTTGTAATGTTTAAATTAAAAGTACTTTTATTTATTATTTTTTTTTTACTTTAATGATTCTGTATCTATTTATCATATATTTATAGTAGTCAAACATTTATAATTCTATATTAAATAATTTTATTGATCCTGTACTTAGTATATGATGTTTATGTGATCTGACATTTATCTTATCCTGTAATAATAATATAGTGTTTCTTTTGATATGTAAATACATGTTGATTGATATTATGATATTGAAAAGAGGAGAAAAGAAATGAGTCTTAAGTTTTTTTGCCTATTCTCAAGAAGGCTCTCCACCTGATTGGAAATGATCAGGTGTAGTTTTTTTATTTAATTATATGCTCATATAAGGTTATGTAACTAAGCTCTTTGTATTCTTTTAATTTTATACTTATTAGAAGTCAGATGTTTTTTTTCATAAATGTAATTTTGTTGTTGAACCGGAATGTTAATCTTTCTTCAAAGTTTAGTTGTTGTTTGATACAGTTATAAAAAGTATTTTCTAGAAATGTCTATGAGTGCTTGTTACCTGTAATACAAGCATGTTGTATGTTGTACTCAATTATGTATTGTCTGGTTTCCAGCTGAACGTGTGATGGTCACCCGCTGAGCCATGATGAAGCGCACTACGGTGACGAGGCTGGGGCCCGACGAGCCCCCGGCCATGTCGTCGCAGTCGCCGGCACAAGTGAGTACCTCACAAATTATTGCATTATCCTGTTGTGTCACTATCACATTATAATTCCAAGAAGACTTTTCTGGTTTCATATTAAGATTCAACTGATAATTAATTTGTGCATTTTATCTAAAAACGCTTATTAGTCTATAATTATTTGTTAATTTTATTCATAATTATGTATATACATATAGTCATACCTGTCCCATGGGGCTAGATATAGATCAAAGTTTTCCACTTGCTACGAACCAAACTTTCTCCCTTAGCTTCCTCGACTGTCAGTAATACTTTCATGCTAGCTCTTCGATTGCAGGACTTGACCTTCTCTCAATATATTACTCATATATGACCAATTTATTTTGCATTTTTACCTTTAATGCAAAGTCACATTCATTGTTGAGTATTGTCATTAATTTCCAGAATTTATTCCTTACTAGCTGTTCTGTCCAGTGTTGTAATAACACGTGATTTCTTTTTGCTAAGCGACTCGAGTCCTAATTAGAAATACTCCTCAAAAATCACCATCTCTCAATATATTATTCATATTTGTCCAATTTATTTTGCATTTTTACATTTAATGGAAAGTCACAAGACAAATTTGTTAGCATACAAATTTTCATTGTTGAGTTTTGTCATAATGTCATAACTTTCCATAATTTATTCCTTACTAGCTGTTCTGTCCAGTGTTGTAACTAGACGTGATTTCTTTTTGCTAACCGACTCGAGTCCTAATTAGAAATACTCATTTATCAAAAATCCAATGATGCAGTTTTTTCATTTTTGTACCGCTTTTCATTATTATTACCTGATAGTTTTGGATTATGCCATCCACACCCACATAAAAAAAATCACCTGTATATAAATTATTTATGGTTTATGTATGGGAGTACACAAAATAAACAGTATGTATGATTCGATTTTTGAAATGCTCTACATATCTTGTTTTTTTTATTATGAGATCACAAAATATTATCTTTTCATTTGTAAGCTGGGATGAATAGGGATGTAAATTAGTCACGTTGTAGTTTTGCTTCTTCATGTAGTGGGATGGTTTTGACCAAAATAAACATATCTGGATTACTAATTGTGCATAACATCCTGTGGGAATTTAGTGACCAGCAGAGATGTGAAAAATAGTTTAGTAAAAGTATTTAAAACAAAAATGCAAATGCATAGTTGCTAGCACTATTTCAAATAGAAATACAAAATAGTTTTGAATAAAAGTATTTAAATACAAAATGCAAACTACGTATTTTCAAAATAGGTTTTGAAAATAAAATACATTGTTAAGCATAACCACTTTTATGTATTGAACTGAAAACTAGTATTTGTTCAAAGAGTTCATCTTTCATGTTCCGCCTATGGGGCCTAAATGTTGGCATTATTGTTCTAGTTGACAAATGACAATGACAACACTACGATCACGATCAGTGCGTTCATAAATAAGGAAATCATGGATTTAAGAATGAAAAATTGTAAAAATTAATTAAAAACGCAACGAAACTATTTTGTATTTTATAAATACTAAATATTTATATAGAGTATTTCAAATAAAATACAAAATACATTTAGAAAAAAGTATTTCAAATATAAAATAAAATGGGTATTTTGCATTTTGTATTTGCATTTGAAATATATGTATTTCAAATAATTCACATCTCTGGTGACCAGCAACTGGGGTACTGAATGTAAATCTTTCATTACCATTAACTGCCTCGCTACGTCTTTACCTCTAGTCAGTAACCCAAAAGCTTTTTTTTTATATACACATATCTTTTTATCGTGGACGTGAGAAGTACATATCTCGTGCTGACCTTGAATTTTTTCGGTTCCAATAATTGCGGGTTGCGTATATAACAATAAACTGCGTACTTTATAGTACGTACTTGTTTTTATCGTAACTGGGATCGGGTATCGTAAGCGTTGTATTGGTATTTTGGAACAATAACATTATTGTTATAGAATTTTCATGGTAGAGTTATTTGTTTACTAGCTTTTGCCCGCGACTTCGTCCGCGTGGAATAGTGACTTCCGGCAGATTTTTGGTTTTTCCCACATAGTTCCCGTTCTTGCGGGATTTTGGAATGGTCGAGTTTCCGCAGAATTTTTAGTATTATTATGTTGATACAACTTAAACAAATTATTTCGACCAAATTTGGTACCATAAAAACGGTCATTGTGACTAAACCTTAAAAGATAGACATATGCCGTCGCGGACTTTTTTTTAGATCATGTATAGAGGAATAATTCTTTCATACATATTTTTTGTGTATCTTGAACCGTTTTCGCAGCGCACGCAAAGAAAGCCTTCAAAAATGAATAATTTTCCCCGTTTTTTACACATTTACCGCTCTGTCTTTGCTCCTATTGGTCATAGCGTAATGTTATTTAGCCTATAGCCTTCCTCGATAAATGGACTATCCAACAAAAAAAGAATTATTCAAATCGCACCAGTAGTTTCGGAGATTAGCGCGTTCAAACAAACAAACAAACAAACTCTTCAGCTTTATTATATTAGTATAGATTAGTATAGATTTAAATCGAGCTCCGCAACTTTTTTGTGTCGACTTTGCCATGTTTTTCGGTTTTGGGTAGACCCCCTACTTACCTGATATTGAATGCCTACATCTTACAACCTACAACATTTTATAAACATATATAATACATTGTTAACTTCATACGCACTTTTATAAATAATGTATATGCCTTTATATTAGAAGATAGTATAATGTAAGTAAATAGTACTAATACATTTTCACTGACTTAGGGGGCGTTCAAGTATTACGTAACGCAATTTGGGGGGAGGGGGATCTCGTAAAACGTTACGATGTGTTATAGGAACAGGAGGGGGTCTTTCTTACAACACTTTATGTAACATTTTCTTTTTTTTTTATAAAAAACTAGCGACCCGCCCCGGCTTCGCACGGGTGCAGTGAAAAAATGGTTATGGTGGGTTATCCCTAAGAGATAGACATATACCATCGCGGACTTTTTTGTGGATTTTTGTAAGTTGTACAATACTGTAGTACATTATTTTGGTCTATCTCGTAGGGTTCAGCCAGCGTTTGCAATATAAGCGCAAAAAACGTGCTTATTTACGACATCACATTAGAAACCTTTAAATTTATCAGTGTTTCTCTACTATATTATGCATTTATTATACATACAAACCTTCCTTAAGAATCACTCTATCTATTAAAAAAACCGCGTCAAAATCCGTTGCGTAGTTTTAAAGATCTAAGCATACATACGGACATATAGCGAAAGCGACTTGTTTTGTACTATGTATTGATTAGGGAATTAAAACTCCTAAATTGGCAACCGTCTACGTTTTACGGAGAATCCCTCGATTGTATTAGTGTGGTCGTCATTTTTAATTTGTTCACGCAAGTTGTTTAACGTTACAGTGCGTTACACGGGGGGGGGGGGGGGACATCTTCAAAAAATTGCGTTACGTAATACTTGAACGTTCCCTTAGTACCCTAGGGGTGACCCCTACTTACCTGATATTTAATGCCTACATGCTATAACTTACAACATTTTATGAACATCATCAATACATAGTATAAAACAAAGTCGCTTTCGCTGTATGTCCGTATGTATACTTAGATCTTTAAAACTACGCAACGGATTTTGACGCGGTTTTTTTTAATAGATAGAGTGATTCTTAAGGAAGGTTGTATGTATAATAAATGCATAATATAGTAGAGAAACACTGATAATTTAAAGGTTTCTAATGTGATGTCGTAAATAAGCACGTTTTTTTGCGCTTATATAGCAAACGCTGGCTGAACCCTACGAGATAGACCAAAATAATGTACTACAGTATTGTACAACTTACAAAAATCCACAAAAAAGGCTTAGCTTAGCATAGCTACTTTTATAAATAATTTTATGTCTGTATATTAGAAGATATTATAAGTAAATGGTACTATCTGTGTATGTTGAGATCCATTATCGCGGGCCCCCGTTTTCATTTCATGAACCCCCAAATGTTTGTTTTGCTGACGTAGACCCCTTGCAGGTTGTCTTAGACCCCTAGGGGTCAGTATAGACCAGTTTCGAAATCATTAAATTTTTTTAATAATTATAATATTTTTTTTTATTAATTTAAATAGAGGTACACATATAAACGTACTGCGTGTATAAAACGTGTATCGTTAAAAGAGTACACAACATGATTGACATTTTTAACGTTAAGCTGTAATAATATTTTACATAAATATTTTTAACAAATACACAATAGCTATTTGGGTTAGGTAAAGTGGATTCCGAAATGAGATCCGACAAGACCCTTTGTACAGTCCATCTTCTTCTTCTTATGGTGCCGTCTTCTTGCGAAGGTTGGCGATCATAATGGCTATCTCAACCTTTGATGCCGCCGCTCTGAATAATGATCGGTACTCTTGTTGTACCATTGGCGTAAGTTCTTCATCCATGATGTTCTTCGTCTACCTGGGGGTCTGTTGCCCTGGATTTTGCCCTGGATAATCTAAACCTGCAGAAGGCAGTACTTTTCGTTTCTCATTATGTGTCCCAGATATTGCAGTTTGCGAGTCTTAATTGCGTCTAAGATCTCTGCAGCTTTACCCGTCCTAGCCAACACACATGTATTTCGTACACGATGTACCCATGAAATTCTCAGCATCCTTCTATACACCACATTTCGAAGGCTTGGAGCTTCTTGCTAGTAGACTCCGTGAGTGTCCATGCTTCGGCGCCGTAGAGTAATACCGAGAATATATAACATCGGACGATGCGTGCACGTAGTGCAAACTAAGTTTCCGGTCACAGAGGATCTTGTTCATTTTCCGGAATGTGTTTCTTGCCTGCTCAATTCTGCACCTGACTTCCAGAGCATTGTCACAATTGTCGTCCACCATTGCACCTAGATATTTATATTTGTGGACTCGTTCCAGAGCTATGACATTAACAGTCAGCGGAGAATATGTCTCTCGTGTGCGGCTTATAGTCATACATTTGGTCTTTTTACAGTCGATGCCACTTTGTTATATGTACAACACATCCCACGGAGGGATTATAATAACACGTATTGTTCCTTAGTAAATAGTAGAGATGATCTGAGTTACTTCCGATTTCCTTTTGTTCTTCAATTTTATTTAAATCTATAGATTTAATTGTCATCTGTTTGTTTCGGCTAATTTCTGAAATAGTTGGACCGATTTTGATGGAACTTTTATTGGCAGGTAGCTGATGTAATAAGGAATAACTTGGCTACTTTTATATAAAAAACATAAAGCAATGTCCAAGTAAGGGAGCGTTCAAGTATTACGTAAAGCAATTGTTGAAGATGTTTGACACACACACCCCCTATAACGCACCGTAACGTTAAACAACTTGCGTGAAAAAATTAAAAATGTCGACCAGACTAATACAATCGAGGGATTCCCCGTAAAACGTTATAAAAAAAAGAAACAATGTTACATACGGTGTTGTAAGAAAGACTCGCTCCTGTCCCTGTAGCGCATCGTAACATTCCCCCCCCCCCCCCCCCCAATTGCGTTACGTAATACTTGAACGCCCCCTAAAACGTAAATATATAATTAACTTTATTTTTTTCGGAATTTTTTATCTTTTTTATCAGAATAACACAGGCTACAATTTATTTATAAACGCCACGCTAATATAAGCTACTTGAAATACTATCCCTGTGCAAACGAAGTCGTGGGCGACGACCTCCATAGTTGAGTGAATAGTACACCGGTTTCAAGGTGTCGCCGTCTCAGGTCGTCCCGGGTTTGAATCCCGGCGGAGGCAGATGTTTGTGTGATGAATACGACGAGCATTTGTACCTTAGTCATGGTTGTTGATATATATTTGTATAAAAAATATTTATATATGTAAAATATCCCATCCCATAGCACAAGCCTTACAGAGCTTTAGTTTGGGCTAGGCTAATTGGTATAAGTGTAACAAATATTTAGTCTTTTTTGAAAATTTGTTTATAAATTACAATAATGGTTCTACTTTGATTAAAACTACCCCGATCTATCCTTCCCCCAATTCCCGTTCGACATCTCCATAGGTGTGGCGAACTGCATACATGGGGGCAGATGAAATTACCATTGGAAGCGTCCTATAGCCAAATATGGCTTATGGCGTGCCGAAAATGATAAGACATGTTTTATTCAACCAACCTGCATCGACCCTGTTTGGTCGACTACCACCTAAAAGCGGTTTTTTGTGTGATATGAATTGTTTTTTTGCGCTTACTTACAAGTTGATGCTCGCAATTTCAGTATGTATTTCGAATATGTTAGATCGCACCTTTAGAATTGAAGTGACCTAATCGAATTTTCTTATGATATCAATTTTTTTTGGTAAACGCTAAAAATGTGATTGAAGAGTTGGTTTGGAAGACTTTAAGTTGTATGTTAATTGTCATATTTTTTTATTGTTAATGGTAGTATATGAATTGTTTTCATGATTATAAATACTAGTCTGTATAACTAATTAGAACAAATTTGGATTAGGTCACTTTAATTCTAAAGGTGCGATATTAGCGTGGCGTATATTAATACAAAATTGTAGCCTATATGTGATATTCTGATGCATAAACTATATTATTGTAAAGTAACATTAAAATATCAATATCATTAAAATACAAACAATTGAATTGTTTTTACGTGAACGAATGACAAATATTCATCCATAGTTATAAACTTTCGCATTTATAATATCGACCCTGCTAGAATAATAGAGATTCTTGGTCACTCCTCCCACTTATAAGACTTGGAACCAGGTATTATTTAAGAATATCATATGAATCACATCGCACCTTTAGAATTCAAGTGACCTAATCCAAAATTATTGTTCTAATTAGTTATACAAGTTAGTTCTGCCCGCGGCTTCGCCTGCATGGATTTCGGGATTGGATCTACAGAGGGTTAAGGGTCATAGCTTTTGCCCACGGCTACATATGCGCGGAAGTCGGTTTATGGCGCGAAGGTTTCATCGCGCTTCCCGTGGGACTATCCGTTTTTCCGAGATAAAAAATACCGCAAAACCTTGCTCAAGAATCACTCTATCTATTGATGAAAACCGCATGAAGATCTGTGCAGTAGTTTTTGAGCGAAGCCTTTATTGCGCATCCCGTGGGATCTATCGATTTTTCCGGGATAAAAAGTAGCCTATGTTACTCAGGGATAATTTAGCTTTCCAAAGGTGAAAGAATTTTTGAAATCGGTCCAGTAGTTTCGGACCCTATTCATTACAAACAAACAAACAAATCTTTCCTCTTTATAATATTAGTATAGATGACAATTAACGTACAACTTAAGGCGCTATAATAGAAAAACAAAAATAATGACCAACTATTCAATCACATTTTTAGCGTTTACCAAAAAAAAAATGATACCAAAAGAATTTTGGATTAGGTCACTTCAATTTTAAGCGTGCGACATGTACCTGTAGGCGATTGTAACTATTTCTTAAAAAGTCTCTTATTGGAAAAATCCAATGTAACTCGGATATAATAGGTATAGTTTGGCGGTAGCTTGACCAACTCTTGGTCGAGCCGGCCCCGGGACACATCGCGAGAGCGCACCCTGCCATGTGCCCCGTATGGACCCAGAGAACGGGGGGTTTCAGTGGGTAGGCCGGTCCTCTATGACCGGAGAGCCCCACCCACGGCCGCGTCTTGCCAGCGCGGTGTCATGGTGCATAAGGTCGCATTCCCCCCCCCCCCCCCTCAAAAAAAGGTATTGTATGGATAAAGTGTGTGAATGTTATGTTGAAAAAGGGAGTGAAGAGGAAGAAGTATAGGCATAGTTCACGTAAAGACTTATTTTACTGGAGGGAGACTACCAACTCCTGTAGCGTGACCAGCAAAACGCATCCTGTTTCAACGGAGGAACGCTATACCAGAGTCATCTGGTAGAAGACCTTTGTTATACCAATTTCTGCTGCGAAACAGCAGTACCGTTACTAGTTGTGTTATCGCATTGCTGTTCTAGCGTGAAGGGCAAGTTTGAAGTCACTGGGTACTGTGACTTTTACACCTTATGTCACATGTTGGCAATTTACACTGGTTTTTGGTGTGGATTTAGTTGTGATTCGCTGAGAATCTCACAGAAAGGCGATTATAATCACACGCCATCAGGTAGGCATTCCGCTTGTTTGACAAATTATAAAAAAAAAATCTTAGACCGTAGGTTTATGAATTCGAAGGATACTCTGTTAGACAATAATCATCCAAATGATTATTGTCTAACAGAGGACACTTTAGAACAAATCGAAAGTGTCCTCAAAAAAGGCCAGGGGCACGATTCTCATGCAATCGAATTTTTTCCATATTAAAATTCGTATACGAATTTCTCCGCTCTACTGAAAAGTTCGAATGTTTCATTTATCTCGTATTCTGAGCACCCATAGAACGATTACTATTCGAAATAGTACGTCGGGTATAAATTAAATAATAAATTACGTAATTATTAAGCGTTTATAAAAACGCTGTTACTGCTTCATCTACTAATAGATTTTATACGTAAATATTACTTTTAAAAATATATTATTTTATTAATATGACACTTGAATTTTAAAACTCTTAAGTTTTTTAGTAAACAACTTTCAAACGAGAAATTAAAAATTATTTATTTCCGATATTTTCTACATATATATATATATATATATATATATATATATATATATTATATATATATATATAATATGTATATACATATATTTTTTTTTTTTATTTTGCCTACCTTTGTTTTTAATAAGTCAATGCGTGATCGCTGTTGAATCACTGGCTGAAACATTTGGATGAGTTCTAATGTAAGGTTACTCGCTAAACTCGCTGCCTCTAACTCTTGAACTAATAAAATCTACAATAAATTCGTCCATTTCCTATGTAAAGTCAAATCAATACAAACAAAAAGTATATCCAATCAAACATTGATTTAAATTCGTATTCGAATGTCCACTTCTACTGGTCCGTATCACTCGTTTTGTTCGAATGACGTTCATGCGAACTAGTTCGATTGTGAACTTCTGAGAATAGACTAACTGTGTTACATTCGAAAATAATTCGAACTTCGAACTTTTTTACGAATGTGAACTTTTTTCTATTGCATGAGAATCGTGCCCCTGGTCAGAAGTACCCGCAATCGTCGAGCATGTATGAGGAATGTATGAAAGTAAAAGATATGTAAGGACCGTAGCAAGTGGAAGGACGTAATCTCTGCCTACCCCCGTGGGAAAAAGGCGTGAGTGTATGTATGATGAAGAGAATACGGTTAAGAATTTTTTACAGCCTTTATCTCACATGTACTATAGGCGACTTTAACCACTTACCACCAGGTGGGTAGTCTGCTTGTTTGTTAATATACAGCAATGAAAAAAATACCGTGATTTTACATCCTATCTCATAAGGTTGCTGCGAATCTCACAGGAATCACATTTAGGCACTTGGAGGCGACTGTAACCACTTATCAACACAAGTTGGCGACCTACTTGTGTGCAATAAAGAAAATGTCTCCACTATACATAATAAGTCTGTGATCTGAATAGATCTCTACCGTGCAGTCCAGAGCTGCTCAATGATCTGAATTGATCTCAATCATGCAATCAGAATTGTGCTTTGTGTTAGGTCGCTGGCCAGAGTTTACAGAGTAAATATGAAGTTGATCTTTGGACGGATCATCCATTAGATTGGTAACCATTTTAGTTTTAGTAACCACGGCGCCCTGGCAACGAGTACACGTAGATTTCGCTGGACCTATAATGGGACACTACTTATTCATACTAGTCGACGCTTTTTCTAAATGGGTAGAAATAATTCCCACTAAAACGACTACAAACTCATGGTGCATACATAAACTCAAGGAAACTTTCTGTACATTTGGAATACCGCATACCTTAGTATCAGATAATGGTCGACAGTTCACATCCCATGATTTTGATGGTTTTCTCACAGATTATGGTGTCACATTTTTTATAACAACACAAATAACTATCCGTTTCTTCAATTCGATAGTTTGATCACGGCAAATATTTTTTTTATTATTTTTATTTAAATGAAATACGAAACTCACCTGTATGTCGTTATAGTTGCGGCGGAATGAAGAGATCGTATTCCTTTGCCGAATACCCAAATAATAAATTGTGAAACATTCATTATTTGTCATCAACTATATTTTGACAAAAAAATGATTGTTACTTGATTTGTCTTGGTTTTAATGTTGAATGTGTTAATTAAATAGCAATTTAAAATTATGAAATGTTCTTCATTGCATATGTAGTGTTTATTATACTATCACCAGGCATTCTAATTTTGAATTTTCTCTAATCGCGCGAAAAGTGAAATTTTAAATATAGAACGCCACTACATTTGCAATTCTGCGCACTCTGTTTCCCCCCTTCATTCATCTATTGCTAAACAAGGGACTCTGTAAAATAAGTCTGTAAAAGTTTGTATTATTATTTGTGATGCAATCAGTGTAGGAATGAAACGAGCTGGCAACGAATAATATATGAACAAAGAATAGTGATTGTTGAACACACACAACAAAGATAACAATCTTAAGTAATCAGAGCATGAAATCTTCAAAGTTTACTTGTAAATGAAAAAAAATACTATATGACAGGTTGCCCTGTTTTTTTTTCTGGTATATTAAAACCAAGCAAAGGTTTAATTAGTGTATTGAGCCAAAAACTGTTGTATGTAGCTGATTTAATTAACTTATATAAGTATAATTACAAATTAAAGTGCCAAGTTTTAAGCATATATTTATTAGTGTCATTCGGATTCGAAACTACCACTGATTTTGCAAATATCCACAGACGAAGTAGACACTGTCAAAATCGACAATAGACAAGCGATCCTTGCTTTCAATTTTAGATGTAGTTACAGCGCCCGATCGATAGTTCTAATTATCTAGCAGCGCTAGCATTGTCAACAGTCTGTCATTGTGATTCGCTCCTTGCATTTGATGCAAATATTTCCTGTTTCTGATTGGCCGGACGGCTTCCGAGCTTGCGCCGCTAGCTAATGGGGAGCGAGAGAGCGAGAGCTAACTTTAGAGCGGCGCAGAACAGGTGACCTCGCGTGACCCCGTGTGAAAAATACGTCCTGCAGCATCTGGATATTTCCAGGACCATGTCATATTGTTGAGTTGTCGATTCTATGTTGTCGCGACAGACTTACTTACTTAACCTTACGATAAGACTTCTCAACACATTAAGATTGACATCCATATATGCACTTTCGTAATGCGGATGACATTTTTATATTAATTTTTGTAAGTTTTGATCATAATGGCGACACGGTTTGTTTATTATTTTTTAGGGTTATACTTCGTACCGAAAAAGCCCCTAATAATTCTTAACCATAAAATAATTAAATAATAATAAATATTTCTTACACTTACACCAATTAGTCTATGGGAGCAACGCAATTGTTGAAGATGTTTGACACACACACACACACACACAAACCCCCCCCCCCCCTGTAACGCAGCGTTACGTTAAACAACTTGCGTGAAAAAATTAAAAATGACGACCAGACTACTAATACAATTCCCCGTAAAACGTAAACGAAAAGGGTTTGCCAATTTGTTATAAAAAAATAAACAATGTTACATACGGTGTTGTAAGAAAGACCCGCTCCTGTCCCTATAACGCGCATCGTAACATTTTGCCGAGACACTACGTAATACTTGAACGCCCCCTATCCCAAAGTAAGCTCTAAAAGCTTGTGTCATGGGATCATAGGGTAACGGACAGACAATGCATATATGAATATTGTTGATGGAAATATACAATAACAACCATGAATATGGTACAAATGCTCGCATTCATCGCACAAACATCTGCCCCCACCGGGATTCGAATCCGGGACCTCGAAAGATGACGACATTGTTTCGTTGCCAAGGGCACACCAACAATACGCTTGCGGGTCTAATATTATATACTTATTTACGTATAATTTTTCCCCACCAGTAGCGCCTGTTAAGATGAACACAATATGGAAAGCATTTCCGTTACAATGAAGTCGATAAATAATTTCTCTTGTCCGGATTGTAATGTAATAATACTCTTACTCACCAACTAGATTTATAAAGGAACACAAATAATACAAAATAACAAAGTGACTGATTTAATTCTCAACTTTAACACTATAAAGGTATATTTAAAACTTTAACACTATAAATGTATATTTTGTGACAACTAAATTAAAAATAACCAATTAAAATAAATAACTTTATTATGTTAAGTACATAAATAACAAATTTTAATGAGTAGATACAAGGGCAGGTTGGTTCTGGTGCTGTTTGATCGATCTCGGCAAGGATATTTAACAACAATAGTTGATCAGGGTATTGAAATAAACTATTTATTATGGTAATTCTACAATCTAAAACATAAATTCTTAAGCTAGATTCCCATCCCCCGGTGGTTAGTACTGAATACTTTCCTTGAGACTGGGTCCAGACACTCTTCTTTTAATAGATTGCAGTTATTCTCCTTAAGGTTTATATAATTCTCTTCAAGGATTTTTTATTTCATATATTTTCCTTACATAAATTTGTAGGGCCGGGTATAACAACCTCCCGGTACTTTTGCCCTGTTACATATCATAAAATGCTACATTATCATAGTCATGGACTCACTGTGGGTGGTCTATGCGGTTCAGAAGGAACCCATATACATTATTGTTCTTCATACAATTAAATCTGACAACTAGGTTACAAAGAAAAATATCAAACATGATCTATTGAACATTCATCAATTATGGTACATTTACATTTTAAAAGAACAAGAATTTACATTATTTATATTATTATGATTAAATACAAACACCAATTACCTCAAATACATGAGATTAGCAACTGAGCAACTAATTTCAGCATGATTTGGTATGGGTGGTTAAGCCTACCCGCTCAAAACAAATATCAATAATTATTTGTGAAAATCATTACTATTGGGAACAAATTGAAATTAAAGAGATTAAAGAAATAAATGCAACTATTACTGACCTTTTTATCGGGCTTTCAATATGTAAATATTTTAGTTTATTATTTTTCTTCCTAAGTGCCGGTGGCAACTAGGTTAAATTATGTGTTCCAACAGATGTGGATAATTTTATTATTATATATTTGGGAAATTAAATACTCCTGAAATTTGTGATCCTGACACCACTGTCAGTAACTTTTATACGATTTTTATATCACGAAATATGCGTGAGATTTTTACAATAGATCGATTCCCAATTCCCAGATTTTTCCAAGTCACAGATTAGTATACAATACAGATTGCTCACCACCGATGAGGCAAAGACTATATAGACGATGTATAGTACCTATGTGATGTTTGTTGTTAAATGGAACTAGAATGGTGTGGAAACTATGTCGATCCGCCACAAATAAAGGAAAGGAAGAATTGATCTTCCTAAATTTAAGTTTAATCCTAAATTATATTTTTGTAACCGGCAGTGCAAATAGTTTGTTGTTAATTAGTATCCGGTATATAATCTGTGGGCAGTTATTAATCTATGAATTCTGGAGTGATGTTTCAGTATTATTAATAAAGAACCTATCTTTGTAGACGACGCTTGGCTAGATTTGGTTGCCTAATTTGCCCATAGATAATGGTGTTAGGATCATGATAAGCGGCCCACACTATAGAACTGTCAATGTCAAAGTAACAATTCGACGTAAACATAACCAATGCAAGATACAATTGTAAAAGTGATTTTAATCAATATGAATAAAAAAGTGTCTTTAATAGTACTTAAAATCAGTGAAAAAAAAATGTTACAGGATTGGCAACCCTAGAGAGATGCCATATTGGCGTTAGCTTGCATGCGTCCATAGGCTGCAATGACACAAATATTAACGATCTTCTGACCATTATTAACCCATCAGGGTCCATAATAATACTCGGTTCATAATGAAACATCTATTTAACGTACCCGTGGAATACAATAAACTATAGAGTATCGACGCTAGGGTTGTCACAAAATATAGCGTGACTTGTAGAGAAATTTAATAACTAACAGCACTCGAGTAATTAACTGTCGAGTTACCTACATGTATAAAACATGTGCCATTGCGATATAAATGCAAAAGTCTTCAGTTTAATCAACGGTTAGAAATAATAGAGTTCCTAATCGACCTCCGTAGTCTAGTTAGTACATCGGTTTTAAGGTGCCGGGTTTTAGTCCCGGATGTCCCCATTCAGATCCGGGCAGATGTTTGAGTGATAAATTTTGTTGCATTTTTACCTTACTCATTGTTATTAATATGTATTTCTATCTAAATATTGATTAAAATATATAGTATATAATTGGATTATATGGGATCTAGGGTAAAAGATAGAAATATATATATATATACTAGCTGACCCAACAGACATTGTCCTGTCCTGACCGTATTGCAAATCAAAACCCCCTGGAATACACACAAAAAATTTCATCAAAATCGGTCCAGCCGTTTAGGAGGAATTCAATGACTAACACACGTACAGAAGATTTATATACATATATAAAGATATGTCATAAGCTTTACAGAGCTTACATTGGGCTAGACTAATTGATGTAAGTGTAAGGAATATTTATTTATAGTTTTTTTTTGTGGTTACCATCAGATCGATTTTATACGGTTCCTTTCCGCAGAATTTGAAGTTTCTTATTTTAGTAGATTTGGCCGTCTATTGATATATCCCAGTGATTGACAAAGTAGTCTATATCGACCCCTAGGGGTCTATGACAACCTAAAAGGGTCAGTGAAAATAAAATTTGGGGGTCCACGATAACGGATCTCAACTGACACTTGTAGTACTATTTAACTATATTATACTATCTTCTAATATAAAGGCATATACATACAAATTCTTCTTATATATAAAAATGAATCTCAAAATGTGTTGGTAAGCTCATAACTCAACAACGCCTGGACCAATTTGGCCAATTCTTTTTTGTTAATGTTCGTTGAAGTTCAAGGAGGGTTTTTACAATGAGGAAAACTCGAATAATTATCGGAAATACCCTAAAAACAGCCCCTTTATTTTCCCATGCAAACGTTTTCTAACTAAAACGTACAGTCGAAGCTTTATTGTTATTGTATAAAGTTCATATTGCAAGCACTCACTGTTGTCTAAGCAATGAAGGTGTGTTCCTAACATCAAAGAGTCAATTTGCGCTTTATTAACGCTACATATAGTTCAAATTCAATCATATCTATCAAAACAGTGTGCGTGCGTGCGTTGGAGCACAGAATACATCGTTGCATTATTTAATGTCACGTTCCAAAATTGAATAGCCACAAAATGTAATAGGTCATTTAGACTTTTTTTGCGATTTGGTTGGCTATGCGACATTATCTATAAAATAATTAGGAACAAAAAACTGCCACTGTACTAATCTTTTTACAGGACGAAGTCTGTCGGGTCCGCTAGTATATTATTTTTGTTTATAAAATTTTGTAAGATGTAGGCACTCAATTTCAGGTAAGTAAGGGGTCTACACAAACCGCAAACTTGGCAAAGGGTCTACGACACTAAGAGCCGATTTCACCGTCCTTCATAGAAACCGAGTTTAATAAAACTTGGTTTTGATTGATCGAGTTCAGAAATTAGTTGTGATCGTGGCTTACATCCGCACCGATTTCACCAACTCCCATTGAATCTCGTTTACTAAACGTAGTTAATCCACAAATTTAGAGTAGTAATCTTTGACAAAGAATGTACGAATGAATGATTGCTTTTAAAGTGTTGCAATCAAAGAAATTATTTCAATCAAATGGGAACATAAATTATAAGAATTACTTCAGGATACGATATTCTTGATTCACATAGTCAGTAACGGGTGTTAAAAATTCCATAATTAATTACTTCTTATAAATAATAACAAAACAATTACTCATCTCGTGTAAATAAAATAAAATTTCAAAACAAAATATAAGGAATTTTAAATAATTGGGTAGCTTCACGGTAGCTTACACTGACCTTGCTTGTTTAACGGACTCCGATTACAATGTCGAAAAGGAAAAGGGACCCGACCTTTGCTGCGAGCGAAAAACAAACGCTCATAGAACTTGTCGAGCGGCATTTCGATATTGTTGAAAGTAAAAAATAGATAGCGTCAGCGTAAAATTAAAAAATGAGCTCTTTAAACGCGTTTAGAAACGCTAAACGTCCAGAATCGGCCGTTCAGAAACTGAACCAAGTTTAACATGAACGACGATTACGCAAAGCTGGTGAAATGCAAACTCGGTAGCGAAACTCAGTTTAGAGCGTAAACTGAGTTTAACTTGAACTGATCGCGTTCAATTTCGACGGTGAAATCGGCCCTAAGTTTGGGAACCTCTGATATATATCGGTCCGGCTTTAGGCTGAGTTTAGTCGATAGGTCTCATCGATCGAGCCTCGATCTGTCTGGAGTCGGACATACGCACCGAGACACTTGTTTGCGGTGGTAGCCATGAGGGTCTGAGCCTCTTCTCTCCCGAGGGAGAATAAAGCAGAAACTACAGGTGTTCATTATAAGCTAGCTGTAATATTGCACGCGCGCCTCTGACTAGCTTGGACCGCGTCCAACCTGCAATGCAATTCCATAATAAGATAATCATTCAGTACTACATTAAAAAGGTCACTGACTTGAGAATGCGACGATGCTACAATAGCGATCATGCATTTCATACGATATTCTTTTCGCTCGTGGTTTGTGGTTACCTCAGTTATCTGTATATTTCGTTTCTTTAATATGCTCAACCCTTACTTTGAAATTATAATCTTTGTCTCGATGCCTTCTCCCTAAACATTGGATTATAAACACCCTCTCTTCGTCAATTATTTCATACCTCTTATAATAGCGAGCAACCCTATCAACACTCCTCCAATTTATTCCAAACTAGCTTTCTGCCCGCGGCTTCGCCTGCGTGGATTTCGGGATTGGGTCTATAGAGGGTTAAGGGTCATGCTAGCTTTTGCCCACGGCTACATATGCGCGGAAGTCGGTTTATGGAGCGAAGGTTTTATCGCGCTTCCCGTGGGAGTATCCGTTTTTCCGAGATAAAAAATACCGCAAAACCTTGCTCAAGAATCACTCTATCAATTGATGAAAACCGCAAGAAAATCTGTGCAGTAGTTTTGAGCGAAGTCCTTATTGCGCATCCCGTGGGATCTGTCGATTTTTCCGGGATAAAAAGTAGCCTATGTTACTCGGGGATAATGTAGCTTTCCAAAGGTGAAAGAATTTTTGAAATCGGTCCAGCAGTTTCGGAGCCTATTCATTACAAATAAACAAACAAACAAATCTTTCCTCTTTATAATATTAGTATAGACTAGCTGTCTGCGCAGGATTACACTTTCGAGTAGCTTATGTTAACTTGACGTGATCTTTATAAATTGTAGCCTATTTGTTTACTCCGATGTGTAGCCTAAATTATTGAAAAGTTTCAATACAATTCATTCGGTAGTTTTTATGCGAAAGAGTAACAAATATCCATACATGGAATCTTAGTAGGAACTATTAAATGGTACTGAAATTTTGTGGTTAAACAAAACTAGACGCAAATATGTATGTGAATTCGATCAAAAGGCTAGGCTGATGAAGAACTATTCATGCTAACTTTACTGAAGAGTAGGCTCGTTCACTTCATTGGGGATGAATATGAGTAGTGATAATGATTACATATTTCTACACTTTGATTGAACCAACTGTCATTTGACGAAGCTGATGACGAATACCTGGTCTATTCATGCTGATTTTACTGAAGAGTAGGCTCGTGCACTTCATTGGGGATGAATATGAGTAGTGATAATGATGACATATTTCTATACTTTGATTGAACCAACTGTCATTTGACGAAGCTGATGACGAATACCTGGTCTTTTGAATATTTCATCAGATCGGCTTTTAGAGAGTCATAATGCAACAGTAGATTTTCCATACATATTTCCTTGCAAGTCTCATAAAATGTTCTTGCTAACACTATCATAATGTTTGGAATTTGTATGACCTTGGTATAGATTTGAAGACATTTTCCACGCGTTTGATAAGTCAACGGATGGCACGTTGAGTGAGGTCAGAGCCGCGGGATTTTCATTATTCTTGTACAAGCTTAGGGCTGTGTTGGCACGCGACTGACTGATCGCTAGCTTAGATAATGTATTCTTTACGCTGTTTGTCAACCATAAGACGTTTAAAAAATGTTAAGCGTTGCTGGTCCTCGATAAGACACTTCAATAGCTATATAAAATTGTTTCATGCAACACTCCTCGCCCGCACTTGTAATTGGGTAGATGTATTTTTTTTATTCTATATATTATAAAAGTACTCTTCTAGGTGAGAAATATTGTAGAAGAAATTATGTGTTTCCGATTATTACTTTTGAAGATACAGCGCCATGTTTTCGGAACTGTCACGGATCGCTCAAAAACGCTCCATACTAAATACACTGCAATCGTGACGTCTTAAATGAGTAAACTCTCTAAATTTATATCAGCGTATAAACAAAATTACCATAATTTTGTTCGTTTTTAGAGGGATATTATCTGTAATAAAAAATATTACATTTGATTTGCGAAAGCTTAAAATGTTTTTATTATTTTTGATTTAAAATTAAGTTGGACCGTCTTGTCTATTTTCGTGGTAATTTGTGGTCATGACAATGTTCTTTATTTCATGAAAATATGTCCTAATAGTTACGCAAAGTAGTAATTAAACATTCATTCATCGTCACAAAACACTAGTATATCTTAATTTCTTATGTTTTGTTAAATATGATAGTCAAAGGTTTATCTCGAGTTTATCAGCATTTATCAGTGCACCGCGCAAACAAGCATGGCGCGAGCCATTACGACACCGCCGACGGTTTATTTACACAATCCTCGCGTTATTTGTGTGTTGGTACCGGTAATTTTAGCCGCGCCCGTACGGTTGGCAGGCGTGCCGCGGGAGCGGGAAACATGATCAATACGCCGCCCCCGCTGGGAGCGCTGGGAGTTAGAGATGGGTCGTCGACGTCTTTACAGTCGACGAAACTAGACCGTTAAATTTTATTAATGGACGGGTCGATCTACTAGTTAAATTCGTCAACTAGTTAACAGGTCGTCTAGGCGGCTATTATCGTTGTATTAAACGATAGACTTAACGATTAACTTACGAGTAGATGACACGTTGCGGTTGTTTGTGTGCTCTCACGCACACTAACACGGCCTTTCGCATCCGCTTCTATTATTCTATCCGTATTTCTCATTAACGCGGGCCTAAAAGGCGTAACATCTTAGAGCGTTTATTTTAATAATTAAGATCTTACTCATCTATATTTAGAGCTTACTTTAGATTGTGTCAACTGTTTGTTCCGTTGACCTGACCCGTCGCGACGACCCATTTTGAGATAATAAAACGAACCTATTGCTTTAAAGTTAGAGTTTATTTTAATTTGATTCAACGTAAAGTAACGTAAGTAGCGGCCACGTCATGAAATTGACGTTACATTACATTGCGCGTTGATAAGAACGTGGGACTCGTCTCCTACGAGTACGAGAACCAGTCGTTTACGAATTTAACTAGTGGATCAGAGAACGGTAGACCGTCGAAGCGTTGAATGCACGTCGACGGTTGATTTAACTAGTCCGTCTATTTAACGCTCATGTCTACTGGGAGTCGTTGGGGTGGTCGCCGGTCGCCACCCCCACCTAGCGTGCGTCACCGCCAAAGCTTTGATACGATTTCTACTTTGTTATTATGTATTGTGGCCCTTTAAATTCGACGACAGCGATATTTGAGCAAGATTTCAGGAATTGGCTTCTTCTTTTGTTTCTGGTTATATTGTCTAACTTTTTTTATTTATTTTTGTTAAGTTGCCGTCTTGTGTATGTTCGGAGAACTCTAAAGCCTCACTATTGTAGCAACGTACTTCGTTCGAGTTTATTAAACATCTCAAGTCTTATTATCGGAGTTTCTTCGTAGTTATGTCAGTACGATACGAGTACGATACTACATTATTATAACACAGTTTTGTAATTCGGGGACAAATTATTTGTTTTACCTTCATGTACCATATGACAAATCTTGGAAAATTGTATCTTAAATTCTTTTTGTCTCAAGTTTTCTGCTTCTGATCTGAAGGTCTGCGGTTCGATCGCTCAATGTTCTAATGTTTTTACTTGTAACTTTACCTGACTATTTAACTATCACAATCTAACCTAACCTTTGTCACCACGATTTTAATGACTGTTTAAAACGTTGTGTAAATACTCCTGAAATCAGCAAGCGGCGGGGTTGTTAAGGCTGAATCTCGCCATTCCAAGAAGACGTTAGTTTTTAAAGTCAATATGCCATTTTTGTATTGATTATGAGAATGTTTACCTTGAATGTACGTGATTAAACGCATACATTTTTCTCATTCGCCCAACAGGCAAACTTATATTTGATACTAGCTGTGCCAGCGACTTCGTCCGCGTGGAATAATTATTTTGAGCATCATATTTGTTTTTACAAACAACCACCTCGGCTGTTACCCGATCTTGACAACGCGACATATCCAAATTTGATTACCATAAAAACGATTCTAGTGAGTTAACATTAAAAAATAGACATATATTGTCTATTATTATTATATTATAGATCATTTTAAGAGGAATAATTCTTTCATACATTTTTTTTATCTAGAACCTTTTTCGCAGCGCACGCAACGGAAGCCCTCTAAGATGAATAATTTTCCCCGTTTTTTCCACATTTTCCATTATTTCTTCGCTCCTATTAGTCGCAGCGTAGGCTATTCAATAAAAAAAATCAATTTGAACCGGGAGTGTTGTAAATAACATTGTGTTTTAAATAAAAGTTTAAAATAAAGTGTAAAATAAAATTATATATTTTGACAGAAGTAAGAGAATTACAGGTGAGATACTATTTGAAAAATTGACAATGTTATATAGAGTTTAGATTACAAAAAAAGGAGTAATAATATGATAACATAGCAAAGAGTATTCCAACAGGGAGTTTCAGAGATTAGCGCGTTCAAACAAAACAAACTCTTCAGCTTTATAATATTTGATATTTTTAGGACAGCTCTAGCAAAACGAAGTACAAAACATGTTTTCGTAAATTTAATTATTAATATTGAATTTTAATCCAAAAATTATTCGATACTAGTAAGTATCTGTATCGAGTAAAAGTATCGATACCTCAACTATCGCTTCACCCTAACTGTAATCATAATAATAATATAATTAGGTGGTACAGTTTGCACATTTTAAAATAAAGCCGGCAAGGTTACGCCTGTGATTTGTAGGTGAGACTGTTTAATTTGGTCTGGGCGTGTGGGGCATAGCGCTAATAATAGAATCTGAATCATTGTCAGAAGTACGCAGTCTATGCTGTCTCTTTGTCGGTCTATTGAGTTTGGCTCACCCATAATAAAACAATTCGAAGTCTTTATTCAACATTGGCACTTGTCGACGTCAAAACAATAATAAAAATATGAGAGTGAAAGGAATACTTAACCTAACTTTCAAGAAATAAATAATACTACCTAATCGGAATTTTGGAGACCTTTCTCGGAAAGAGCAGACTCTTTCTCATTAACTCTGAATGACATTTTTATGTCATCACTAGAGATCGGATAATCGGATGCATATTTACCTAAAGTTAGTTTAAGACAAAGTATGGAAACGGCTTTTTATTGTTTTGTTAAATAAAAATCCCGGGATTGCGGAATTGGATAGCCGGATGTTTATTTATTTACCTAATTTAGTTTTTGACAAAGTATGGAACTGTCTTTTTATTTTATTTCCATAAATAAAAATCCCGGAACTCCGGTACTGTAGAACATTTTGGTAATGCAAAACTAGTCGGTAATATGAATATGAACCCGGAGTCTCGGTCTTTTGAAAATAAATACCACGTGCTAATTTAGTAATTTTCAAACAATATCACTACGTTAAATTTGCAGTCCCGTATTTTCCCGGGATTTTTATTTAACAAAATGTATTTTAAAAAGCCGCTTCCATAATTTGTGAGCCAAAAATTAACTTTAGGTAAATATGCATCCGATTATCCGATCTCTAGTCATCACCTTTCAAACGTATATTTAAACACATTAAATATTATATCAATAATATCATACGATCATACATTTATTAAACGTCACTAACGCTTTTTTTTTAAATGAAAAATATTTGTTACACTTCACCGATATTAGCTTTGCCTAAATAAGCTCTGTAAGGCTCGTGCTTATGAGATCTAAGGTAAACCCCCCCCCCCCTCCTTGTGTTGTGACTTACATTTTATATCACATGCATGTTCAATATCTCGTTCAATTCTCGATAAGAAATCATTTAACGTTTGTCCTAGCATTTTGATTTTTTTACCAATGTGGGGGTGAAATAGGGGTTGAATTGAAGACAAGACCACGAATCTTGATACCTTAGACACAAGGGACCAGTATTGACAAAAACTAATTTCACGCGGGCGGAAGCTAGTATCACATAAAAATCAAAATCAAATCAAAATTATCTTTATTCAACATAGATCTTTACAGGCACTTATTGACAGACAAAACAAAAAAACAAAGCTTTAAAAAAAACAAAAACCTTGTCCGTACGTACGAATAAGATAAAAAAATTGACTCGACACCTGTTCGGAAATTGGGAGAGCTTTCTCGAGAAGAACAGGCAAGAAACTCTGAAGGTCTATTTTTATCTCCTCTTTACAATGTTAATAATTATAATAATATAATATTAAAATACAATATAGTATAAGATAAAATCATACCTAATACGATTACAGTCGTATGTATGTTTACATACACATATAAAAATAATACAATATTATAAATAATGTTGTTACCAAACATAGCTCTATGAATAGTGTCCCTATTCCCAAATACTGTGATCATTTAGATAGTCACTTACTTTATAATAACCTTTACTCATGAGTGTCTTTTTGATATGGATTTTAAATTTATTTAAAGGCAAATCAATGACACTTTGCGGAAGCTTGTTAAACATAGATATACATTTCCCCAAGAACGAACAGCTAGTTTTATGGAGTCTGAACTGAAATGAAAATAATATATGTATTTTTCTTTTATAACAAACATACATGAATATTGTTACAGATGCAGGCAGCCGGGACCAGTAACATGCATACATTGGCACAGTCCGCCCAGCCTCAACAGTTGATAGGTGAGAAGAAACATTTAGTGCTAGATTAATTAAAATCTTACTTCAGTGGCCAAACTGAACATTCATCCAAGACAGTACTTTTGGATTTCAACAAGTTCACCTCTATAGCCCTGGGAAAGCTATAAAACTTCTCTTGAATAAGACTCAAATAAGACTGCCACTTAACGTACCTGCTCGCTAATTCTTTTAAAGTAATTCGCAAAGAAGCACCTTTGATTTTCATTTTCTGTTTATTTTTTTTTTTCAATTTAGGCTTCAATTCTTTTTATCATTGCGTGCTAATAACACTGCAATTAATATATAAATGCTATCTTTACTTAATAATTAAATATACAGCTAAAACTAAATACCTGATCGAACTGAAATCTACGCTCAAAAAGTTTTATCCTATCAAGGGATTTTAGCAATTGAAGCATTGTTGATGGATTATAAAATCAATCACAGACGCAAGTAGAATAATTAATAGATATATAATGTTGAAATATATCTATTTTTTTATTCTAGATAGATTACACTATCAGTTAGTTATATATGTGTATATTAAACGGTAAACTGGTCATCATAATATACATATGTTTTCGTAAAGTGCTGTGCAACTCGCTATAGTATTAACTTTAATAGGTCAGGAATAGTGAAGCTTACTATGCATGTATGTATTTAAGAAGAACACATCTAAATGAAGACAACGAATCAAAAGCACGGACTAAGAATCCGTGGAGGCAATAATGTACTAATGGAAATAAAAGGGTTTATAGCTAAATATTAAACTTAAAAAAGGTTATGTTTGTATGCAGGCCAGTTATTTGTTAATTACCTTTGTGCAATGACGTGAGAGATAAAATATAACGCTCGCTAACGGATAAATAAAACTCGATTGTTATGTCGAGACGTTGTCGTAAAAATACGTTAATTTACATAAAGACCTTTGCTAGACATATAAAAAAATAATCAACTACAACTGCCACAGAGCCCTCATCAAAGAAGACATTTTTATACCTGACAGATAGACATTTTGAATATTATACTTTGTGATATGTAGATAATTCAGTATTGATCCTTCGGTGCTGTGGTTTCGGCGCTGGTTTTTGAATCGGGGGAAATCGGGAGGTCGTGGTCGCGTTCAATTTCTCGAACGCTCCGGTAAAGGAAAACAGTCTGAGGCAACCTGCATTCACCTTCGAATGAATTCCAAGGTGTATGTGAAGTCTACCAATCCGCACTGAGTCACGCTGACGCAGTAGACTTAATTATACCCCTAAAATGGATGGGATAGACCCAAACTTTTTTATGTCGTAAGACCCTTAGCCATGTTTTACGGTTTTAGGTATTGAATGTCTACATCCTACAACATACAACATTTTATAAGTATATATAATATTTTTTTACTTCATAGGTACTTTTATAAATAATGTATTTCTTATATTAGTAGATAATGCAGTGTATGTCGAGATCAATTATTTATTTTCATTGACGTAGGCCCCTTGCAGGTTCTCATAGAACCCTAGCAGTCGATATATAGAATCGCAAGGATAGACGTCGGCGTCGGGCAATATGATATAGACTTTTTTAGGTTGTTAGTGAAGCGTCGGTGACGCTATGGTCTTGGCACTGGTCTATTCGGGGGGCCTGGAGTCGATCTTCGATCCTCTCGTCTTTGCCTATTATCATGCATGCTAATTATTTGTTTCTTTTTATCTATGGCAGTGCATTGTGATGTTATGGATATTAAGGCCTATTGTGATTAAAGCGATCAATTCAAAATGAGTCGGTTTCAACATAGTACAAGTATTTTTAACATTTTTAAATTTAGATACTATATGACCTATTATATTTTATATACATTTTAACATTGGAGTCTCCCGTCCTTTGACATATAAAAAGTGTTCCCTGTTTAGTATAAATCTGTACATCGATATACTGATGGCAAAATAGATCGTTTTAAAAATGTTGTTTCAGTCTGTTAACAAGTGATTTCTCGTTTCATCGCAATGTTGACGTGAATGCAACTGATTGTGTCATTTAGAACAATTTATAGTATACACACGGCAGAAATAATCCATCACTTGTCACTTTAAAGCTGATTGAGAAATGTGAAGATAAGATATTAACAAATAAATATAGAACGATGTAATGATAAATAATGTAGCATTGTCGCCTGGCGATAAAATCTATATTAACAACGTGTATTTTTTATTCAAGTAACCAATAAACGATCACAGCTCAATAGTATTGATCAAATAAAATAAACAATTTATTCTTCTAAGATGCTACGCTGCTGCTTGCCTGTATTTTTACAGAGTTTTCCATTAGAAGCTGGCCTCAGACAAATAGTCTGATCCCAATTTCCTTTAAGTTTAAATAAATTCACGTTACATCTAATGTAGATAATGATTATTAAAAATGCATTAAACAGCATTACATAATAAATAATAAATAAATTGGACTAAAATGCGCTTTCACTTTGACGTTAATGTCAAAAAATCAATATGCAAATTACGAAACCAGATATAAATTAAAATCCAATTGGATTGGAAATATAAATTTTGATTTAAAAATTGCCGAACATTGCCGTAGTTTTTGCTCCATTGTGGTGGTCCATCAGTATCGTGGCGCATTACCGTTTGAGCGGTGCGAGGATGCGTAGCGAGACACTTGAGAATTGCTAGCGTTGCGTTCCGATTGGCCATTATATTGATCTCGGCGCTCTAAAAGTTGTTTCGAATCCCCGTGAGCACGTCGACAGCGTTCAACCTAACGATGTTGATGACGTCATTAACGTCGCCATCTTGCATGATCGTTACATGCTTCGGACCGCAATGGCCGTGAGCATTCTGTCAAACGACTGTCAATGTCATTCAATTGTGACGGGCAGAGACAAAAGTAGAGCCTTCCGCCATTCCTCATAAGGGGAAACGAGCAAAAAATTGTTGTAGTGTAATGTGAACGTTGACATCATCTTCAGCGCGACAACTACCGTTCCGAATGGCCCACTGTCATTTGTTGATTTTAGCGCAATACCCCATTCGAAACAGCTACGACCGCTCGAGAGTACTATGACCGCTGTAACCTCATTCGGAACGTACCCTACCTAACCTGGCAGTGCGAGATTTTTTCATATGTTGGCACATGTCTGTGGCATTGGGGTTTCGGCACAGGCCTTCTATTTATTCAGTTCGTTCTTCGATTATGCTATGTACCACCGCGGTTTTCATTATTTTAATTTCTTATGTACATTTATCTGATGCTCCTCTATGGACTAGTTATGTATTGTGAAATATAATGTTGAAGATTGATTTACATTACTGGTACCCAGTAATGACAATGCAAATAGACATTACTGGGATTTGTCCTAGTTTAAACCAGCAACAGTCTAATTTGCCTCAGAAGTAGAGGTAAATACAGATACCCATACCACTCTGAAATTGAATTGACTGACTGACTTAAGCGATGCGAAAAACAGGTCGTTGATTTTACATGATCGCGGAGTGCGAACGCGATGTAAGTTCCATTTAACAATCGCAAACCGCTCGTGAACATTCCTCTTGTATCCATATGACGCTTACGCTTACATCCTACTACTATTATAAAGGCGAAAGTTTGTAAGTATGGATGTATGGATGTTTGTTACTCTTTCACGTAAAAACTACTGAATGGATTTGAATGAAACTTTACCACAATATAGCTTATACATCAGAATAACACATAGGCTACAATTTTTGAGGTTTCTAATGTGAGGTCCTATAAAAAAATCCTTTTTGCGCTTACATTGCAAATTGTCTGTTGTGTCTGTTTATAGGAGCATACTGCAGTAGCTACCTATAGGCCTATGATTAGGGCTCTGCAGTGCTTAGTTACCGTATTTCTTACTTATTACTAGACTAGACGGGACGAACCTGAAGTCCACGCGAACGAAGTCGCGGGCAAAAGCTAGTTATTTTTATACAGGTGCAACAGCAACAGCTCTTATTACAGTAGAAATCACAATATGGCACAATAGAAATCGAATGCACACGTAACCTTGTCATCGCTCAGACGGCGCTCTCAGTGTTTTGTTTGCGTTTTATTTGCACGCAAAACGTACGTTTGTAGATATGGTTTTACGCCATTTTCTTTCCTGCTAAAAGGATAACGCTTCCATAGTAGAAATAAATGGCGTATTTAAATAAATGTTAAAGCAACTACACAAACACTAAGTTTGGCTAACGTTGGAAAAATAATCACATTGCCACACAATGCCTCTTGTGTTTTGTGAATATCGGGAAATGCTGCACTATAAAAAAGCAGTGTATTGCTTAATAAATGATAACGTCGCGCTCTTGAATTCCCAATGAAGACAGCCACAGTAACCGGCCTCGAGATCTCAGAACTAACATACGCATAATTGTATTCACGTTGAATGTACGATCACATAGTCTATGTACATTTACGGTCTAATTAGGTTTACACAAATCATTTATATTATAAGATATTTATAATGTGTGATACTTGATATTTGTGCTAGAGAACGTATCGCAGTAGGACGAACAGTCGCATTTGATAAGTTAACGGCTAAAACTGTCTAGCGTTTTTACCTACTTTTCGAATGTGATGGTTGTTTGATCACATCACACTGCTTAGAGGTGACTGGCCTTTCATGCAATTGGAATTGGTCAGTCCAGAATCGAATATTTCGTTAAGTACAACTTCATTTCAACCATAATTGATAACCTCAGCATTTTTTGTATAAAACGTTCACCAAGAACTTTAAAGAATTAATATTTCTACTGTTACGAAATCGCCCAGTGGCACCTTCGCCTCGGCACTGGTCTTCGAATCGCGAGATTCGATCCTGCCATGGAGCAATCTGTTATTATTAGTTCTTTGTATGTTATGCACGTCCTACGGTGAGGGAAAATATCATGACACATCAACCTGTTGTGTACGCCTGTGAAGAAATTCGAGAGTTATATATGATGTTTACTAACACGCATTAGGTTGTGTAAACTACCGCCCCTTGGTGGGGACGTATAAGAGCTGCGATAAATGAATACTATTTTAAGGTGGAATCAGTACAGGCTTCATTCTTTTTCGTTGGTTATAAAGAAGAAAGATTTCCAAAAATGCCAGTAGCACTGGCCAAGGCAGTTTGGCATTAGATGCTTGTGCTGGTCCAAAACAAAAAAATATAAATAGTGATGGTCTTTTTTGCTCAACTTCCTCGCATATTTTTTTTTATACTTGAACATCAGTGTTCTTAGCGAGTTTATAGAACATTTTTCGAGCTCTGTCTTTTTTAATCTGTTTTACATAGACTAAGTATATTTCTTCTGTTCCAGGTGCTTCCACCATGCTATCGGTGGGTTCGGTCGGAGGTGTGGGATCTGTTGGAGGCGTGGGTTCTGTTGGGGGAGTGGGCTCCGTTGGCGCTGTTGGGGGAGTGGGGGGTGTAGGGGGAGGAGTAGGTTCAGTAGGGGGTGTGGGATCTGTGGCCGGAGTGGGGGGCGCCTTTAGCAGGGGCCCTCGAGCGCCGCCGCCTGTCATCAACTATCTTAAGGCGGGAACGGTGCAATACACATCCAAGCAGCCGCAAGTACCACCTAGGCTCAAGGTTGGTTTATATTATTTATTATTATATGTATTTATTTAGAAAGTTTAACGTTGTTATATGCAATATAATATATAAGGGAATATGCATAAAATAATATTTTTATAACTAAAAATTTAAGTTATTAGCTTTTAAATTTTGCATTGCGAGACAAAGGTATATCCTAAAGTTATGAAAATGTGTGCATATTCTCTCTTAGTTTTTATTTATTTTTGGAAAGTATATTATTGTCACTTTTTTTTTAAGTGAAACAGGATTTGTAGCCCTTAGTTTTTTATTTTTCTTAACGCTGGCAGAGATATCAATGTCATATTGTTTACTAGCTGCAGTATGGGGTTAGTTCTACGAAGTTTTAGGCTGCCCATAATGTTATTATAATTGTATGCCTATATTGTAATACACTTCTCATCAAAAAAATCGAAACACTTCCGTTTTCATTGTTTCTGTCCGAATTTAACACAAAAAAGAATTCATACGATGAAAAAAAAAACATAAATGTATAGCTGGCAGTTTGGCCATTACAGTAATAAGCGAAAATTCTAAATTCAAATTTAGAATTTCATTTGTTTATCTTATAAACGCAATGAATCATTGTTTGGAGACAAATGTGTGTTTAGGGTTGGAGTACATTTAGCGTTTAAAAACTAAAAATTGGCGCCTATCCTTAAACTTTTTGTTTTTTATTTCAATACTGTGACTTTGGGACGTCTGAAAAAAGGTTATTTTTC
The DNA here is from genome assembly GCA_036419045.1 of Scirpophaga incertulas. NCBI lineage: Eukaryota > Metazoa > Arthropoda > Insecta > Lepidoptera > Crambidae > Scirpophaga > Scirpophaga incertulas. The sequence goes on from CM071636.1 coordinate 23,464,199, forward strand.
TAAAACGTATGGATACTTCGCCCACAGAAGCCGCCCAAGTTGTGGCATTGCTGGATTCTGGCCTTAGTCAGCGTGTTGTGGCTGCAAGACTGCATCTAAGCCTGTCATCTGTTCATAGAGTCTATAAACGTTATCGGGAGACTGGTTTGTTTACGCGCCGTTCAGGATCTGGCAGGAATCGGGTCACTTCTGAGCGAGATGATCGATTTATTGTAACAACTTCTTTAAGAAATCGACGCCTTAACGCTTTTCAACTGCAGCAGCGGCTTCGTGTTGTACGAAGGGTGGCTGTAAGTGACTCTACAATTAGAAGAAGTTGAAGGATCGTGGACTGGTACCGCATAAGCCAGCAAATGGGCCGAAATTAACTGCAGACCATCGAAGAGCGCGCCTTAACTTTGCACGTGAGCACCTAAATTGGTCATACCTACAGTGGAGCAAAGTTCTCTTTTCTGATGAGTGTAAAATTATGCTGTATGGTAACGACGGAAGGAACAAGGTCTACAGAAGAGACGGAGAACGCTATGCAGAATGCTGCATTGAAGAAAAGTCAGCTATGGTGGCGGTTCGTGGACGGTTTGGGGAGGAATCAGCGCCGACGGTAAGACAGAGCTTGCTTTTGTGTCTGGGCCACGTCTGCCTGCACTAAACTGTCATCGGTACGTCGAAGAGTGTCTCGAGCCTCATGTGATGCCCTATGCACATTTTATTGGCAACGGCTTCATATTCATGCTGACAATGCTAGGGCTCACACCGCGGGCGTCGTACGAGATTATCTTAACGAAGTCGATATCTCTATTATGGAATGGCCAGCAAGAAGCCCGGACATGAATCCCATTGAACATCTGTGGGATGAATTAAAGAGACGAATTCGAGCAAGAGATCCTGCCCCAGAAACACTTAGCCAGCTGCAAGATGCAATCCAAGAGGAATGGGACAATATACCACAGCATGTGATCGTGACTCTCATCCGATCGATGAAGAACCGTATGGAAGCAGTAATTAGAGCTCGGGGAGGGAATACAAGTTATTAAATAAACGTTTTTTAGCTTTTTTTTTCATTTACGTGTGTTGTTTTATACATTTCCTTTATACTCCATACGGAATAAAAATGACTCATTTAACAAAATACGAAACCTATGAAAAATTCATTTAAATTTAGAACATTAACATTAAGATTTGATAAGCTCATATTACTCACTATTAAACGACATTTAACATTTATTCCTAAATGTACACATTTTTCTGATAATCCTGACAAAACGTAAACTTGCAAGGTGTTTCGATTTTTTTGATGAGAAGTGTATTAATAAGTGACCTTATTTTGAAATTATATTCATACTATAGTTTGTCACTTGTATTATAAATAATCTTCCATTTTTAACATTAATTTTAAATTCAATCTAATGTGTAAAAATTGTAAAGTAACCATTTCTGTACTGAAGACACCTGTTGCCAGAATGACTGCGGCGACAATTTTCTTTATTGAAAAATATTTTGTACACTGCTTTTGTTTTGCTGTCTATTGTTTTATATTTATTTCTTTTTATAATTTCGCTTGACCCTATGTTTTGCCAATTATTAGCTGAAACCGCGAATTTTTCCGCAGGGCGCTAACCCGGAGCCTTATCCACAGCTGTTCGAGCCGCACCATCCTCCCCACCCCCACCAACCGCCCCATCACCCTCCCCATCATCCCCATTCACTGGGAAGAGCCCCCTCTCCCCCTCAACAACCAGCCGCGCAGTTCCAACGGCTAAAAGTGGAAGATGCTCTCTCCTATCTGGATCAAGTCAAGTACAAATTCAACACACAACCTCAAGTGTACAACGATTTTCTGGATATCATGAAAGAGTTCAAAAGTCAAACGTGAGTTTTCATTTTCGTATTACCAGACACAAACACACAGTATATGCAATTTTGGTGCTTGCTAGGTTTATTATGTGACGTGGAAACTAGTCTCAATGCTTAAAAATAACATACAAGCAAGCCAAAGACGGTGGATACACAATGTCAAATCAAGCAATAGTGAAGTGTACAATGATGCAATTTGTTAGAAATTGTATGTTTACTGTATGGTATAGGTTCTCTTTTGTACGCTGATGTTGAGTATAAAAATTGGTGGAAGCTGTGGCTTACCTTTGAATTGACAATTACTGGAGCATTCAAAAGTAATGTTTGTTAATACAGAGGTTACTAAACTTGGTAACTTCGGCGCTAAACCTTTGTAAAAACAATCTGTTTGCATCTACATTTAATGGCAAAAGACATGTGTCTATATTTATAGACATAATATTGGTGCCGCAGACTGAACTGTGATCTTGCACCGTATTAATTATAATTTTCTATATATATATATATATACTTATTGGTTTTGTACATATATATTACATAAAAAAAAATGTGAATTTTTTCTACGTCTGTCTACCCAGACGTGCACTAACCAAACATCAACTTTATTTATTTATTGAGAAATAACAAACAGGTATCCATACTAATATTATAAATGCGAAAGTAACTCTGTCTGTCTGTTCCACTTTCACGCCAAAACTACTGAACCGATTTAAATGAAATTTGGTACACAGATAGTCTAGAGCCTGAGGAAGGACATAGGCTACTTTTTCATTCAAAAAAGGTTGTAAAGGGTTGAAAGGAGGGATAATATGTTGTATGGAAATATTGTTAAAACTACTGAACCGATTTAAATGAAACTAGGTACACAGATAGTCTAAAGCCCGAGAAAGGACATAAGCTACTTTTTTTTTATACAAAATAGGTTGTAAAGGGTTGTAAAAGGTTGAAAGAGGGGATGCTAGGTTGTATGGAAAAATTGTTAAAACTACTGAACCGATTTAAATGAAATTTGTTACACAGATAGTCTAGAGGCTGAGACAGGACAGAGGCTACCTTTTAAAGCAGAAAAGGGATGTAAAGGGTTGAAAGGAGGGGGTGAAAGGTTGTATGGCAGTATCGTAAAAACCACTGAACCAATTTAAATAAAATTTTATACACAGATAGTATACCCCGTATATACCAATCGTAAAACCCGAGGACCCAAGGAAGGAAATAAGATAATTTTACCGACGAAAACATATCCTTCCTGTGGGAAATTCGAATATAACGCGGGCGAAGCTGCGGGCGAAAAGCTAGTAATATATAAAGTATAATTTAGTTTACTACATCCAAACATGCTAATACTGCAACAAACAACGTTATCCACAAATAAAAAAAAAACAATAATAGTGCGCTATATTTGACCTCGGCACCACACACACACACACTCACAAATACTCACACACACATATATATGTCGCAGTAAGATCTAGGAATATAAGTATGTCACTAAACTCAGACCGTTTTATAACTATATTCCTAGTGAGACAGTAATGAATCGCTTTCGTATAACTATGTTCCGGTACATAATTATATCCCTAGGGATATAACTATATTACGGCTTTATCTATCTTACTGCGACATATATACATACACCATGAACAGCAATCAATTTGTTTTATTTTTTTATGTTTAAAATAAAACAAATTAAGTTAAATATATAAACATATAAATAAACAACATTTAACTAATTAATATTAATTACAATTATATTATTAGATGTTATTGCTTGAATCATCGAGTAATATTTTACAATTGCAATTTAAATATGCGTTTCGACAAATTAAATACATGTTTAATATGATGACAACAATTACCGTTTGACTTTCAATATGAAAAACAAGAATGGCTGCTTTTATAATCTGATCTGTTGTCTCTTCACATAATTTGGTTCCGTTTGATCTCGGAGGAGTCTGACCGCCAGTGGATGTTGCAGCATCGACACGCCAGGGGTCATCACCCGCGTGTCCAACCTGTTCAAGGGCCACCCCGAGCTCATCGTGGGCTTCAACACCTTCCTGCCGCCAGGGTACAAGATAGAAGTGCAGAGCAATGGACAGGTGAGATTTCCACTCTTGTAACATGTGCAATGAATATTATATATAATACTTTATTGTACAATAAAAAATGAAAATTATAGTAATTTATAGTGTACAAGGGCGGACTTATCTCTAAAAGCGATCTCTTCCAGCCAACCCAAGTAGTGGTGCAAGACGTTAAAATTGCAGGGATAATTAAGTGTTTAAAACCTATTCAAATGTACACATCATTAAGTATATTATATATACATATACATACTTACACATAAATAAATATATACACACATATATATATATATATATATACAGTATGTTAGGGATCGGACTTCTCGCGGGTCGCCGGCGGGCGCGAGGAAGTCGCGACCGCTACGGCGACCCGGGATGGACCACGCCCCTTCCGTGGCCTGGGGCGTCGTCGGTGGAGGGGACCGGGGGAGGTAGTAGCTTCCCCCGAGGAGGGCTCCCCTCTAGAGAGGGGAGCGGAGGCTGGGGGTTCCCGGAAGTGGCCTTTGTGTTCCCGGGGGCTCCCTACATGTCTGAGGAAGGCCATCCCTGAGGTTTTTAGTGGGTAGGTCTCCCCCTTCTGGGGAGGAGAGCCCCACATAACCCCGGCTCGCCACAGCCGGGGTATGCAATTTAATGCATTTTCCTCAGGGGAACAAAAAAAAAAAAGGGATCGGACTTCCGATATTTTACCAACATGTTGTATGTTAAGTTTTATCGACCAAAACCTATACAAATGGGGGTCGCATCCCTCACCCCTATGAATGAGAGCTATTTTAAAATTTTATATCTCGTATTTTAAGGAGTTTATTAAATCTTGCTGTTTTACGATTTTATTTGGTCTACATACACAAAATTGGCCTTATTTCAAAGTTAATGAGCTGTGCCAAACACCAGAGAGCAGCTCCTTCAGAGGATTATGGCTACAGCTGAAGAGATACGGAACGACAGAGATATGATATTAAGAGCCACTCAACAAGTTGGATTGAGATCCCTAACACACTGTATACATACATACACATATATATAATAATTATATAATTTAATACAATAATTAGACAGTACTCTTTCAGAAGACATTTGAAAGATGTAAGGGAGTTTTGAAAGAAGTAAGATTCTCCTAAGTGAAATCAACTTTGATGGTTGTAAATCCTTTTGAATCATACAATTTTAAGCTACTAATTAGAATTGTATACCGTATATTGCAAGCGTATTGTTGGGCGTGGTACAGCCCTTGGCAACGAAACAAAATGATAGAGTTTACCGCCATCTTTATATTTACCGTTCAGATTTGTTCAGTCAGTTCAAAGTGATAATTGACAATCTCCGTAATGGAGTGGTCAGTACACCGGTTTCAAGGTGTCGCCATCTTTCGAGGTCCAGGGTTCGAATCCCGGTGGGGGCAGATGTTTGTGTGATGAATGCCAGCATTATTTGTACCTTAGTCGTGGTTGTTGTTATATATTTCTACCGAATTTATTTATACATGTATAATATATGTATGTCTATCTGTTACCCTAGATCCCATAACACAAGCCTTAGAGAGCTTATTTTGGCCTAGATTGATTGGTGTGATTGTAAGAAATATTTATTTATTTATTCAATTTTGATTCCGACGCTAAGTAAATTAAATACAAGTAATAATGGAATGTAGGTTATTATAATTAAGTTTGATTTATATTGACTCACACACAGAGCTGCAAGTTACATATACATACATACTATATGTAACTTGCAGCTCTGTGTGTGAGTCAATATAAATCAATGTAAATCAATATAAATAAAATCTGTATGATGACAAAATATATAAATAAAATCATTAGTTTAATTAGTGCAGTGGGGGTCATGAGCCTCCCACCCTGGATCCGCCACTGTGTGCAGTGTGTTACCGAAGCAAATAGCTAAGTTATAGTCCATACAAATTCTATAACAGTATTATTTGCCATTTCGCGCGCTGTTGCTATTCAAATTTCGAACTAATCACCGCGCGTCGCCAGTCAGTAGTAAAACGGCGGGAAAGCAACAGTGTGCATTTACATGTTGAGTTTTTTTTTTTGTTTCCTCGCAAATGTGTTAAGAACCGTCGTACGATATACGTGCGTATTGGTTATGACATGCTCGGCTCAACTACGTTCAATTAGTGAAATTCCGCCTCGCATATTATGTATTACCATCATAACGCACTAGTATCGTAATGTTATTATTGTCGCGGTGCTCGGTAGATCGTGGGTAAGGTTCTTAATCAACAATGTTCAAACGACGGTTTGCTGCTTGAAGTTGGTGTAGTTAAAAATGGTAAATAAAAAGGTCTAATAAAGAAGAGTTTTACAGCATTCTGTGTAGGACTCTTTCTTATAATTGTCATATTAAATTAATTCTTCAATATTGGCAATATGGAATACATTTTTGTAGAATTTATATATCTGGTTGATTTAGTACGGCGGCGAAACATAGTGTGTCAGCCTAGCTTATTTGCGTTGGCAGATAGACATATTTTGAATGTTGATTGACAAACCAAAATCATAAACTAAAGAAATAAAATTGGCCAGGATTCCTAATATCCATAGACAATGAGTACTAACCATAGGCAACATAAGGCATTTAGCAGCTCCTGGTACACTATTTCCTTACATAGGTTTTTGTAGTGTGGTGTCTTGTTCTGTTTCTGAGGCAAAAAATATTCTAATAACTTGGCTCCTACGAGTATCACTGGACTATACCTCCATGGAAGAAATCCTATGTTGATGTTTTGTATCTGATATCCCACGCCACAAATCTTATGTTTTGTATAGTTTTAATTTTTTGTTTATTGTTTTTGTCTGTCATTTTATATTAAACGATGAAAATGAAAATAAATAAATAGATGCAGTAAATTAAATAATGCATGGTCCACCAAGATACATGCCTAGCCTAGTTTGGGGACCTCTTGTCTAATTATAGTATTACTGTATTTTGTAACTGCACTGTAATTTAGATTGTGTATAATGACCGTTTATGTTAAAATTTTACTTGTATGTGCTAAAAAATAAATAAAACTAAACCAAAAAAAATTGGTTGTCTGTAGAACTCCGTCTACTGCCGATATTTGAACGTGACAACGTCTATTACATGGTATTTTTTTCTGGGTGCAATGAAATTATTTAAAATAAAGTAATGTATAACATTTACATTTTTATTTAATAGTTTGTTTAAATTTTCTGCTTCTGAAGTTATACATAAATTAATTATTATGATAATGTGCACTAGCACACTAAATACAATAAGCATATGATTGCACATACATATGAACATACATTCATTCATCTTCATACAGAAGTTTATAGTTACATTAAAATTAAGCGTGGACTCCGTGTGGCGTCAGATTCGGCCGTTACGGTGTTTTCGAGAATGACTCCACGCGTACCAATTTAATAGACGTTGTCACGTCAATAAAGTAATGTATAACATTTATATTTTATATTTTTATTACGTTGCCGTGTGGCGTCAGATCGGCCGTTACGCCGTTCGTGGACTCCGTGTGGCGTCAGATTCGGCCGTTACGGTGTTTTCGAGAATGACTCCACGCCGTACTAATTTAATAGACGTTGTCACGTCAAAACATGATAGATTCATTGATAGATTAAAGACCTTGATTTTCCCTGTCATTGATTATGGTGATGTGTGCTATCTCGACCTGAATGCAGATCTACTTAATAAACTAGACCGGCTTCTGAACAACTGCATTCGGTTCATTTTTAATTTGAGAAAATATGACCACGTTTCCGAGTATCGTAAGCGCTTGAACTGGTTGACTATTCGGCAGCGTAGATATCTGAGAACATTGAGTGCTTTATACACTATCGTCAATGGCCCTAATACACCAATAATAATAATAATAATAATAAATATTTGTTACACTTACACCAATTAGCCTAGCCCAAGGTAAGCTCTGTAAGGCTTGTGCTATGGGATCTAGGGTAACGGATAGACATACATATATTATACATATATAAATAATTTTTATTGAAATATTTAAAAAAGACTAAATATTTGTTACACTTATACCAATTAGCCTAGCCTAAACTAAAGCTCTGTAAGGCTTGTGCTATGGGATGGGATATTTTACATATATAAATATTTTTTATACAAATATATATCAACAACCATGACTAAGGTACAAATGCTCGCATTCATCACACAAACATCTGCCCCCACCGGTATTCGAACCCGGGACCTCAGAGATGGCGACACCTTGAAACCGGTGTACTATCCACTCGACTATGGAGGTCGTCAAACCAAGTTATTTAAGTCCCCACTTCCAATTCCTAAGTGCTTCTCACGATAGATCTCTGCGGTCATCATCTGGCTTGCTTCTAAAATTAATATCGGAACAAAGCAATGGATGAACAAGTAGGTAGGTAGTCCGAGCAGTGCAGAGCAGTGCAGTGCAGTGTGTTACATGGTGGCGATGTGCGCAGGTGTCGGTGTCGATGCCGTCGCCGTCGGGGCTGGGCGGCGTGGTGCTGGGGCAGGCTGGGGCGGCCGCGCCGCAGCACCACCTCGTGCAGCTGCTGCCCGTGCACACGCACGCGCACACGCACGCGCCCGCCCACGCGCCCGCGCACGCTCCCGCGCCCGCGCCCGCGCCCGCCCCGTGAGTACCCACACCCCACCCTGTCTTACCCGACACCCGACCGATAAATACATTTGTCTCATGCTGATGACTGATGACTAGCGCTCGGATAATCGGATGCATGTTTACCTAAAGCTAATTATGGAAGTGGCTTTTTAAAATACATTTTCTATACTAATATTATAAAGAGGAAAGATTTGTTTGTTTGTTTGTTTGTAATGAATAGGCTTCGAAACTACTGGATCAATTTCAAAAATTCTTTCACCTTTGGAAAGCTACATTATCCCCGAGTAACATGGGCAACTTTTTATCCCGGAAAAATCGAAAGAACTCATGGGATGCGCAATAAAGGCTTCGCTCAAAAATTACTGCACAGATTTTCATGCGGTTTTCATTAATAGATAGAGTGATTCTTGAGCAAGGTTTTGCGGTATTTTTTACCTCGGAAAAACGGATAGTCCCACGGGAAGCGCGATAAAACCTTCGCGCCATAAACCGACTTCCGCGCATATGTAGCCGTGGGCAAAAGCTATGACCCTTAACCCTCTATAGACCCAATCCCGAAATCCACGCAGGCAAAGCCGCGGGCAGAAAGCTAGTATTAAATAAAAATCCCGGGAAAATACGGGACTGCAAATTTAACGTAGTGATATTGTTTGAAAATTACTAAATTAGCACGTGGTATTCATTTTCAAAAGACCGAGACTCCGGGTTCATTTATACAACTATGCATACGTATTTACATGAAGTTTAGTTTCAGTTCCCCGTGCGATTTATCACATGAAGAGTGTTATACGAAAGTAGTGAGCTAGTTTGACTAAAACAATAATCAATTAAATAATTGAATAAAAAAACAGAAATGGTGCCCGGGCGTAAGTATGGTCTAGTATCTCACTCTGAGTTAACTTCCGATTTAATGAGTGTGAATTCCGGGATTTTTATTTATGGAAATAAAATAAAAAGACAGTTCCATAGTTTGTCAAAAACTAAATTAGGTAAATAAATAAACATCCCCGGCTATCCAATTCCGCAATCCCGGGATTTTTATTTAACAAAACAATAAAAAGCCGTTTCCATACTTTCGTCTTAAACTAACTTTATGTAAATATGCATCCGATTATCCGATCTCTACTGATGACTAGCGCTCGGAAAGAAAGCAACTCAATGTAAGTGTAACATGGATAAACCTAACATTTTCTGTTTTTTTTTGCTATTCGTTTAAATTTATTCTTTTAATATTTATGCTAAACAAATAACGAACCAGCCATTAAATAAATACCAACCATAAATAATATTGGTACCTATAATAATAATATTCAATAAAAAAGTACATAATTGCAATTTAGGTTCTAACTTTTAAATTTAATAATGTACACAATTGTAATTGGTTCCAAGCTTACATTTATATAATTTAGTTAATTTTATGTCTGAATCATGGTTTGTGAACTGTAATTGTGTCTAAATAAATAATAAATGTATGACTTCTGTTTGATAGTCATTTTAAATAAGGTTTTTATAATTGTATATCTTTAAACAGAGTGTTTCTAAACGCCAAACTTATTTAATTTACAAAAATGTTTCAGCATTTTGCATATAATAAATTCTCTTTGGTTCCTTTTTTTTGTTATAAATAAAAACGTGACTTTACGAAACTATTAACTTTTGATTAGCAAAATGTGCGGTAACCGAATTTGAAATTCGGTAAAGATATTATACGGTATACGGTATACGGTATGGATACGCCTGGGAACTTACAATTTTCAATTTGTTAAAATGTTATATTGAACTTTCAAAATGGTATTTCATCTTTTAGCTTGTTGTTGTAATAATAAGTTGTAAACATAAAATTTTACAATAAAAGCGTAAAGAAAGGAATAGCAAATAAACACAGAAAATGTTAGGTTTATCCATGTTACGCTTACATCGACTTTCTCTCTGCAAGTACATAAAATAACCTATTCCGAGCACTACTGATAACTGATGACATCATGAAGCAACACTTTTAATCATTCAACATTGGCGTACAATGGCGTAGCATCTTTGACTAAATCCTATTTGGAGAATAAATTTTTGATTTGATTGGAGATTTTACATACATGGGAAAGAGTCCCGTGGGGGTAGGCAGAGATCATAGTTTTCCACTTGCTACGGTCCAAACATACTTCTCTAGATTCCTCGTCTTTCATTAATACTTTTATACTCGTCGATAACGTTATTAAAATACAAACTACACAAAAATATTTAAACATATATTTAATTTGATTCTTCAAATATAATTTAGATCAATTTTGGTGACTAACATAACTTTTTATTGTACACATAAAATACACAAAAAAAAAGAAAAAATACAACAAATAGCAAATGTAGAAAAGGCGGCCTTATTGCTAAACAGCAATCTCTTCCATGCCTCCAACTTTCAACCTAGAGACTACCTTTAAAAGTGAATTAATAAACCATATATTAATCTAGCTGACCCGTGCCCACTTCGTTGGGCATAATATTAATAATCCCCGAAGCGAGCACGAACGCGAACCGAATTAAACCCGAAGCCATCGCGCGCCGTCTGCTGCTTTGGCCTTCACACTTATGACGATGAGTTTACTTGTTTTCATAGATTCATAATTTTTCGTAATATATGACTAATAAATATGACCTAATGATTTGAATTATTTTATTAATATAAAAAATTAAATTGTCTATGCTAATGTTAAAAAATATACTTTTTGTAATTTAAATATAAAAGTTAGACATATGCTGTCGTTGACTTTTTTGTAGGCATTTTCAAGCTCCACATTTTTTCTCTAGAACTCAAAAATATATCTTTCATAGTTAAGGCAGCGTTCGCAAGAAACGCTTTCATTCGACCGGTTTTTCTCCGATTCACTTTGCAAAACGGGCTACCACATAAAAGCCTTTTTATTTTTCGGTTTTTTATATAACCTATGACACTCAGCAATAACCTGGCTTTCTATTGGTGAAAGAATTTTTAAAATCGATTCAGTAGATCCCGAGATTACCCCCTACAATTTAACAAATATACAAACACACAAACTTTACTTCTTTATAATATTAGTATAGATAATACCTACCTTTAAAAGTGAATTAATAAACCATATATTAAATAATACTTCGGTATAATAATGAAATTGATATTGATACCCACTGGTACTAACATTTATAAATCTACATATATATCAGACAAAACAAGTGTGACAGAGAATAGATGTAGCCACCATAAGAAATAATACAACTGATATGATACTGAAATTCAAGTGATTTAGGAAATGCATTTTAGTATTAAGATTTTCTTTAATTTTAGAGCAATAATTCCCAAAGTAAAGGCAGACCCCCAGGGGTCCACGGGAAACTCGACAGGGGGTGTGACAAAAATGGGGGGGGGAGTGGTAAACGGGGTAAATGCCCTATAGGCAGATAACAAAATTAATATTAACATTATTCAAATATGACTTTATAGAAAGCTCTTTTGTCACCTATTCAGGACGTATTTTTTAGCTGATAAGAATGGACGCATGAAATTTATGAGCTTTATCAAAAGTCGCATTTTAAGAAACTCAGACATTGTTACTTGTCAAAACTTGTATATTCCATATTCAGTACAACGCGTCTAGACTTGTCGACCATTTTTAGATGGACCTGATCTTTTTCAGGGGTTCAGGAGATCTTTTTCAGGGGTTTTGCAGGGGTTCCACCAGATTCATTAAAATTTAAAGATGTGTCTTTTATAGACAATGAGACAAATGAGTTTGGGAACCTGTGATTTAAGAGGCTTTCAAAGCATTTTTTTTTAATTATATTGTTGTTAATACCAGTTGTTACATGTGGCAAGTTTTCCCCTCTTATCATATTAAATTGTACCGATAAAAATATTTATTTGTAATCACTAATCTGATGTATATGTCACATATGTGTCAGATAAATTTTGAATTTACATATTTTTATTTTTGTTTCATATCAGCAATATGCCCAGAAGCCTGGCATATTGCTGATTGTCTGTGATTTGAAAATATAAACTCAAATTGAGTTTATATTTTCAAATCAAAATATTGACAATAATTGTGAATAATATATGTTAACATTGATATATCAGGTTGTCCGATAAGTTCTTGCCGTTTTTTTTTTAATTTTTTATATCTTTATTTTTAAACATAAAATAACAACTTCATGTTGACGTAGAGACACCATTTTTCGTCACCAGTGACGATGCGATAAAGAAATCTTTGCTTGTGTCCATGAGTTGAGAGATGACGAGCAAGCAAACTGGCAGCAATGGTGGATCGTTGATTTTTATTGTTTTCGCTCAATACGTTCGGCACCCAAGCTCCGAGTTTTTGAACCTTTCCCATTGAGTGGAGATGTTCTGCTACTGTTGATTTATTGGATCCTATACGCTCTGCCAATTCTCTGGTTGTTTGACGCGCGTCTTCGTGCAGAAGTTGATCCAAACGCTCTTCATCAAACTCACTTGGTTGCCCGGAACGAGATGCGTCCTTGAGGTCGAAATTGCACTTTTGAACTTCGCAAACCAATATCGAGCAGTTCTTTCAGCTATGGCACCCTCTCCGTATACGGCACAAATCTCTCTAGCAGCTTCCGTGGCTTTGGCACCTCGGTTAAACGCAAAAAGTAGATGGTGTCGAAAATGCTCGTTTTTGTCGACTTGACACTCCATTTAAATGCTCCAAAAATTAACAAAAACTAATCGAAACAAAAAAACCAAATAGACTTTCTTGTAGAGCGAAAAATTCTCTTTCGAATAACACAAAACATTATAACAAAAAATATCATTTCGATCGCTAATTTTTTAATTTAAAAAAACGGCAAGAACTTATCGGACAACCTAATATAAATATAACAGATAAAACAATAAATAGTATCGTAATGCACACGCAGTCATACAAATTAATACGCTATATGCGTCTATATATTGTTCACCTCTTTTGTAATATTTCCAATACCCAATAGGATCCATAACGTACTACATATCATATAAATTACAACATCCAATTTCATTGTGGTTACGCAATAAAGAATCGACTATTATTACTAAATTATTTACGTTGATCTTTGTGTGACGGTAGCATGTTTGGACAATACGAGACTGACCCACGAAGTTCACACGGGTACAGTCCGGCCGTTCCGTGAACGCCCAGCCAGCGTTGCATCGCCCACCTATTCCTTTTCTCGTGCGATCGATCGTCCTCCGTCCCTCTCCCGCGCGCGTCGCGCCAGCGTGCGAGCAGGACGGCGCGATCAGCTGTTCGGTCGACGACCCGCCGCCTTGTAATGCGCGATAACAGCGACCTGCATTAGTATTGTTTATTTATAGATGTCGGACTTGATACGGGGGAGAAAAAATGTGTCCTTGCCGGTTTTCGTGAACAATAGACTTTTCAACTATTGCCGTTGCTTTGGCGCGCTAATGTGAATATGTAAATCATATTTGTTTGGACACGTTTCGTCATATTTTGGACAATTCACACGATATCTTTATAAATTATAGCCTATGTGTTATCTGATATATAAGCTATATTATTGTAACGTTTCATTAAAATACATTCAGTAGTTTTACGCGATAGAGTAACAAACATGCATCCATACTTACAAACTTTCGCGTTTCTCTAACATTATAATAATGAGATTTTTCATTTTATATACGATTTTGAAAGTTTTCTAATATCAATCAGACTTGGTGTGGTTTATATAGTTATGAATTGCAGTCTTTGTTTCATCCTATTCAAGGCTTGTGTAACGTAAATTTTCTAAGGTACCTATGTTTCTTTAAATAAAATTCATAAACTAGTTTTACATTTTACCTATTGCAGAGTTATCTACTATATAAAAATAAGTCTGGTTTTCCTTCCTGACGCTATAACTCCAGAACGCACGAACCGATTTCCACGGTTTTGCATTCGTTGGAAAGGTCTCGGGCTCTGTGAGGTCTATAGCAGGAAGTCTATAGCTGTGAGGTCTATATAAGAAAATTCAGGAAAAATTTCCGTATCTTTAAAATAAGTAGGAACAAAAAACTGCCACTTTACAAATCTTTTTGACAGGACGAAGTCTGACTGAGCCTTGAAGGCTGTATGGCTATATTAGACATTTAATAAATTAATAGCGAAGTATAGACGGTTTCAGTTCAGACACAGGCAGGCTAACCTTCATTTTTTAAATATCTCGATCTACTTAAAGTGAAAAAACAATCTTTGTTACACCAACCTGAATCGATCTGTGTAAATCTAAAAGAAGACGCACTACCACCAGCAACAGTCAAAGCGATTGACTCGGTCAAATCGCACAAATTTAGGGAACACTCTGATCTTGCAGTGTGAATGGAAATTATCTGTAATATAGATTTTACTTTGACATCGATAGATACCAGTATAGAAGTATATTGAATAAGGTTTATATTGATTATGATTACCTGTTCTTTTTCTTTATTTAATATTTTTGAGACACGTTTTGGAACACATTGTATATACCGGGTGTCCAAAAAGTCACTGATTACCTTTTACCTACTGAATGCCATTTTTGAACACCTGTTCTAGTTGAAAACAATAAATTTATTTTATTTACATATTGTTTTGTTGTTATTTACATCCACACACATAAAAATAAACATGTTTTGCTATTACAACTGTATTTCCAACACTTGCAAAAAATGATCGTTTTGGATTAAAATTGTTATAACAAGAGTTCAAAAGTATTCAATTGATAGTAGAATGATTCGAGATTAAAATAAAAAAAAAACTGTACTCGAAAAAGTTTTCATTCGTAGAAATGGCATGGAAAAACCTGATAAATGGTAGAGATTTTCTAAAATTTCATTAAACATCAAAAGTTTTGATTCCAAAACACTGGAACCATAAGACTTGCTGTGGTCTTTTTTTTTATTGGTAGATCCTAGATCTCATAACTAGATATCGGATAATCGGATGCATATTTACCTATAGTTAATTTTTGGCTCACAAATTATGGAAGCGGCTTTTTAAAATACATTTTGTTAAATAAAAATCCCGGGAAAATACGGGACTGCAAATTTAACGTAGTGATATTGTTTGAAAATTACTAAATTAGCACGTGGTATTTATTTTCAAAAGACCGAGACTCCGGGTTTTGCATCACCAAAATATTCTACAGTACCGGAATTCCGGGATTTTTATTTATGGAAATAAAATAAAAAGACAGTTCCATACTTTGTCAAAAACTAAATTAGGTAAATAAATAAACATCCGGCTATCCAATTCCGCAATCCCGGGATTTTTATTTAACAAAACAATAAAAAGCCGTTTCCATACTTTGTCTTAAACTAACTTTAGGTAAATATGCATCCGATTATCCGATCTCTACTCATAACACAAGCCTTACAAGTACTTACTTTGGGTTAATTGATGCTAGTATAAAAAAAAATTTTTTGCTCATCAAATAATATTTTCTTTCTGTCGGGTGTAGAATCAATTTAGATTTCCTTGTACATATTCACGTGTTATGTAGCTCTTTGTGTCCTTTTAATTTTATGTGTTTGACGTCAATTTGTGCATGTAATGGAATCGTCTATGATGAATAAAGATTATTTTAAAGTTATGTACAAAATCAAAATCAACTTTATCGAAATATGACTTTATAGAAAGCTCTTTTGAAGCATCCAATTTTATTCCCCTACAACCCATTCAGGACATATTTTTTTAGCTGATAAGAAGAATGGGCGCAAGAGACTATATCAAAAGTAATAACAACATTTACAATAAATTATGTCGTTATCATACAATGTACATATGTGTTTACAATTTATACGGGAGAACAAATATTTACACTTTAGAATGTAATATCTTCAAATCAACACCAAGCATTGGCATCCCTTACTCATTGGCGTTTTTTTAACATGTACCTTGAACTTATTTAAAGGCAATTCAGCTACACTATGTGGAATCTTGTTATAAAGATTTGTACATTTGCCCACAAACGAATTTGTACATTTTGTAATGTTAACGTTCAATCTTCATTTATATTTCTCAAATATCTACATGATGATATTAATTACCGTTCGATATCTGATGATAAAAACTTGCGGCTGCTCTATAAGAGTTCTGATTTTCTATTGCATGTTACTCGTCAATTGTTTATCCACAACACAGCAGCTAACTTAACGATACATCTTCGCAGGCCCGTTGGTAGCGGCTTGGTGCACAATCTTTCTGTGACTGCTCCACCTTCCAACACCCTTCACCACATACAACAAGCTCATCAGCAGATTGAAGCTGCCTCCATACATCATGCTGGCGGTGAGTGTCTAATTTTTTTTTTTGAAAAGCAAAGAATTTGATTGTTTACGATTGTGTGTTTTCAAGTTGGTTTCGGTTTAATTTATTAAAAGTTTAATAGGAATATTTGTTTTCATATATTTTTTTAGACTTTATTAATTTTTGATGGCTTTTTCTATGGTTCATAAAATTTTATATTTTTGATTTGATTGTTTTTTTTTATTCTTTAAGGAACTAAGTTTAATTAACAAAAGAACAATAGTTATATATAATGCTTGGAATAGGTAGTTTAATTTTATATACTTGCGATTTGAAAATAGTTCCCAAGCATATCCGTATGGAACCTGGGAACTTACTATTTTCAGAGATTGTAAAAATATTATATTGAACTTTCAAAATAGTATTTCATCTTTTAGCTTATTGTTGTAATAATAAGTTGTAAACATAAAATTTTACAATAAAAGTGTAAAGAAATGAATAGCAAAGCAAAAACAGAAAATTTTAGGTTTATCCGTGTTACGCTTACATAGACTTTCTTTCTGCATAAAATTAAACTACCTATTCCGAGCACTAGTTATATATCAAAGCTCTATAGTTTGATGTTAGTTTTTGTTTAATTTAATGAGCAGAATTAATTAAAATACTATTTGACATCTAATTTAATATATTCTCGTATTGTTTATGTTGATCCTTGGCCGTTCTGTAGGCTTACACAGGTCAGTTTGTCTGTCTGTCTGTCTGTCTACATGTGTATATCGGATTGCAGGCGCAGTTCAGGCCAACGCAGGTGTCCACTCGGCGGCCGCGCCTCCCGGCCAGCCTGTGGAATTTAACCACGCTATCGAATACGTTAACAAGATCAAAGTGAGTTTTTCTTTTTCATTAATTTATTCTGATTTACATTGAAACTATGTTTATAATAATTAGCGCAGCAGTCGAGTGATTTGTGTGTGTTTGTGTGCATCTGAGCTTTTTATGTTTGTAACCGACGAACCCACGATGCAGGATAAAAATCGTAGTGGGAGGTCGACGTTTTAAAAAAGAAACAATTTTTTTTTGTAATACTTTGGCTGTATGTTTTTTATTCCTTTTGAATATCATCTAGGGTAATACATAAATTACCTTCAAATCTTAAGTAATCAATATACGATACACAGATTTAGACGTCAGGCATGTCATTATTGCTTTATCATTATTACTTTATTCATTTTATCGAAAAGTGTTATTGTAATCTGATATAGAAGTCGTTGGTTTGGAAGAAGACTGTCATAACTCAAAATACACAAATTTTCAGGGGAAGCATGTAAACATTTTACTGGATAAAATGTACTTAGATCTCGATCTCATTAAATAATTAGAAACCATATTCGTTACAGGTGGCTTTATTATTGTATAGACATTCAATATTATTATAGACAAATTGAAGATGTGTCATTGCGAAAACATAACAATGTATTTTGTTGAGTTATGACAGTTTTCTTCCAAGCCGACGAAGTGTTGATACTTTTAATTTCAGAGTTGTAAAGTAAATATCTAATGTTATTTCTCAACATAAAACAATTGTGACTATGCAGGCACCATTGTTTTATGTTGAGATTATATTATACAAATATGCCGAGTTACTAAAAAATTGGTTAATTCTGTGATAAATAATAAATATTTTGTCTGTTTTGTCAGTCTCGTTTCTCTCGCCAACCGGACAAGTACAAGCGTTTCCTCGAGATCTTGCACGCTTACCAACGAGGACACCGGGATCTGAAGGAGCCGCAAGCTAAACAGCAGACTGAACAAGAAGTCTATTCGCAGGTAAGGAGAACTCAGTGCAGGCTGGAACGTAGTAATGATCGTTATTTCAATAACAGATAATATAATTAAGTTATTTAACAACGACTTATACTGTTATCCTGCTGTTACTGTTGACAAAAGAATCGCTTAATCGCATTGTCGTTGTTGTGACTTAAAGCCGTTGTGTAGGCGTAGGCGCTCGCTCTGTTGCCCGACTGCTTATTCTTGTAATATTAACTTTTCTCACAAGGAAATAAAGTTCCTATTTGTTTATTTCTTATAGTAATTTTACTAATACCAAATTCACAATTTTGTACCTTTGCGCGTATGACAATTAGACTCATTTTGTATTACAGTGTGATTTGAAATAACAATTAGGTAAACTGTTGCTGGCTTGCTGGTGCCTAAGCTGTTGTCATTTTTTTAGTTACGCATTTTTTGCAGTTGTGTAATCGTTGCAATAATTAGTGTCGTGATTGGATTGTTGTGTGATCGTGTATGCAAATTAAATTACCTATTCGTTGCAATAATTAGTGTCGTGTACTTTTGAAGTAGCTAATAAATAATTAGAGTAAACATTGTAAATAAATGGAATTGGAAGAATATTGCATGTAAAAAAAAAATATAAAAATTGAGTGTAAAGATCAATGAATTTTTAAATACACCACAATATTATATTGATCAATTAGTTTTAAGTTATTTAAATTACAGTCTAATATTCTGACAGTCCTAAGCCTGAAAAAGTATGAAGGAAAGTTCATTGTTAAGAATAACTAACTATAATAACAATAACAGTCGTACTCAACAACATTTGTCAAAACAGCAATATAACAGGACAACAGACAACAGTTTACAATAACAGTTATAGGAAAATAACACAACAGTGTTATTCGTTAATACAAAACAGTCGTTATTGCCATTACGACTGGAACGAAATGCAGGCCACCATTAGGTGGGTAGTTTGACAATTTACCTAAAAAACTTGTATCCCTTGTGACAGGTGGCGAAGTTATTTGAGAACCAGGACGACCTGTTGGCCGAGTTCGGGCAGTTCCTGCCCGACGCCAAGGCCGTGACCAAGCCGCCCCACTACTCCCACGCCGCCCACGTGCCGCATGCTCCTGCGCAGGTAAATAACTGACCTGAAAAATAACGAGCCTCCTCTAAAAAAGTGGCATAACTAGAGATCGGATAATCGGATGCATATTTACCTAAAGTTAATTTTTGGCTCACAAATTATGGAAGCGGCTTTTTAAAATACATTTTGTCAAATAAAAATCCCACGAAAATACGGGACTGCAAATTTAACGTAGTGATATTGTTTGAAAATTACTAAATTAGCACGTGGTATTTATTTTCAAAAGACCGAGACCCCGGGTTCATTTATACAACTATGCATACGTGTTTACATGAAGTTTAGTTTCAGTTCCCCGTGCGATTTATCACATGAAGAGTGTTATACGAAAGTAGTGAGCTAGTTTGACTAAAACAATAATCAATTAAATAATTGAATAAAAAAACAGAAATGGTGCCCGGGCGTAAGTATGGTCTTCCAATTTAATGAGTGCGAATTCCGGGATTTTTATTTATGGAAATAAAAGTTCCATACTTTGTCAAAAACTAAATTAGGTAAATAAATAAACATCCGGCTATCCAATTCCGCAATCTCGGGATTTTTATTTAACAAAACAATAAAAAGTCGTTTCCATACTTTTGTCTTAAACTAACTTTAGGTAAATGTGCATCCGATTATCCGATCTCTAGTCATAACACAAAATAAGTCGATATCGAAGTAATAATACAAAAACGTTTACTTTTATCTTCTGTATATTGTGTAAAAATGCCATATCGTTTATTCCAATATTACCGGTTAGATGGTGCTAGTGACTCTTTTGTTCCGAGCGACTTCGACACAGGCTCAATCTTAAACAGTGTTCCATACTTTTGCTCGCGAATGTAGTTTTAATAATTCATATTTAAATTAGATAAGAAGAATAGAAGTGAGGTTTACGTACTTTACTACCACAAAGTATTCAATTATGAAGGCTGTTCTAAGCAATTTTTATGGTTTGGTATCTGTGATTCTCTTCCTGTACGAAATGGCATGATAAAGAAGTTTACAGAAACGTGCTAATGTCAATATTTTATTCAATCCATGTCCCTTTACAAAACAGTTACGTTGACAAGCTACATTTCATAGATTAAAAAAGTGATTATAAAAGACCATAGATTATGTACAGTACACATATTTTGTAATGACTATGAATACTGCTTGTGCTTGCCTACTCTGTCGATTACAAAGTCATTGTATAACAAAATGTTATATTAAAACGTTATAACATAAGAAATTATTGTTTCCTGACAAATTTACATTATTATAATGTATGTTGGCACATAATATCTACATACATAGTATAAAACAAAGTCGCTATCCGCCGTCTGTCTGTCCCTATGTATGCTTACATCTTTAAAACTACGCAACGGATTTTGATGCGGTTTTTTTTTAACACTTTGACAGCCGATCACGTGCCGAGTACGTCCCAGGTTGATTGCCTCAGGACGCTGATCACGTTCTCAGTACGTCACTGACTTTCCTAGTATTTATTTTAAAACGACGTTCGTGGTCCGTGTTTAGCGTGTATTGGTATAGTAGTGTGATGCTTTAGCTACGTACACATGTATGATTTACCGAGAAGGGGTGCTTGATGTAAGTGGAATAAAGGATCGAGTGGCTCGCTCCGCCAGTGCTCCCAGGCCGCTATCGCGAGAGCATGTCCACTAGTTTTGGCGCGAAATGACGAGTTCATGGCGAAGTTATCGGCTCGATTCGAATGAAATTCTTGACGCCTTGGTTGCTGATGATGATTCGGATATTGAAGAAGCCCCTGACATTGATATTCAAGGTAAATTATTGTATTTTATTGGTTTATTTTTGTAGAAATGTAGCCTTTTTGCGTCGTACATATTTTATTGTTTTTTTTTCTATTTCCAGACTTTATTCAAGACTTGCAAGAGGTTGTATCCGTTCAAGATCGACAAGATGTTGATGCTGACATGTCAGACGACTTATCTGGACCAGAACATGGACGGGGCCGGAGTCATACACCTCGAAGAAATACGAGATCCCGCCGCGGTCGCGGTCGCTCGGCGGCGCGTCCGGCTGTCTTACTATTCCTTGAATAGAAAAAGCATGAAGTGGTGGAAAAAAATGTTCTTCAACCTTGTAGCAAGAGCAATGGTCAACGCTTATGTGATTTATAATAAATCAAGGTCTCAACGCCGCCGCCCACGATTCTCGCAGTTCCTGATGGAGTGTGGTGACCAGCTGCTGCAAACTGCACCAGAGGCTGAACCAGGACCCTCACGTGGCCCACACCATGTAGGCAGCAGTACCAGACTTGTGGGAAGGCACTTTCTCGAAAGGATACTGAGCACCGAAAAAAAGCAGAAAGTGGCAAGAGTGTGCAAAGTTTGTGCAGACATTTCTAAGAAAAACACTGGCAAACGAGGACGCAAAGAAACGATATTTTACTGCCCAGACTGCAACGTGCCTTTGTGCTACTATCCTTGCTTCAAAGTGTTTCATACACGCAAGGATTATACAACATAAACACAAATTGCAGGCAAACAAGATCATGTTCAACTTTTTTTTTTTTTCATAATACCCCTTTTTTAAACTTCATTTTTAAATAAAAGAAAATTAATTTACATATGTTTTTTATTTTAATCCTAAAATTAAACAAGTCAATAGTATAAATAAAAAAAGAATTATAGATTCATCATGTATTGTTCTCATTTTATACATGTTGCAATATCAGCGAAAATCACCGGCGAACCAGGGAAGGCGCGTTTTAGAACCTTCGGCTGTCAAAGTGTTATAGATAGAGTGATTCTAAGGAAGTTTTATATGTATAATAACATACATAACATAGTTGAAAAACACTGATAAATTTAATAATAAATAAAAAAATAAAAGCTGTCATCGTTGTGTACTAGGACATTTTGTAGTAGATATATTTACATAAGCATTGCACCCGTGCGAAGCCGGGGCGGGTCACTAGTCTCTTAATAAACAATAGTAGTAATATATTAGACAAAGATATTTTTTTGGTGTTTGTGTTAAATGATTTTTGTTATGCTGTATATAAAATATAAATATCGTAATAACACACGCTTCTCGAGCATAAAGTTGAGTTTGAAAACAACAAATTTTATAATATATTACAAAGATATTTGATATAAAAACAAGTTACGAGAATAAACTAACGAGCCAGTCCAGTGTCGTTTTTATTTAAAAGATTAAATTAAAGTACAGACATATAGAATATTGGTTTCTGCTCTAACAATAGTAACACCTGTATATTATATTTTTTATAAAGTTATAAAAATGAAAATATATTTAAATGTTTCCTCTTTTAGCAGGCACTCCCTGAGAGCTCCCCCGAGAGAGTCCCTTGTGCCACCTCCCCACCACCGCATCACCTGCCACAGGTAAAGTACTATATAGTGACATATATACGAAACATATACCCTTATTCAATATTTTCAGCCAACCCTAGATGGTTTTGTGAGATTTAAAAATGAATATTAAATAAATGCTTGGCAGGTGGCCGTGAAGCACGCCGCGAGCGCGCCGCCGCAGCACCTCAAGCGCTCGCCCAGCTTCGGGAACAACAACCAGATGCGTGAGTTTTGCTTTTTTTTACGTTTTTTTTTTTACACAAACGTCGCGACGCGGTGAGGACATGTCTATTCACATCTACTGTAGATATTTTGACAACTTCACAGGAGAGTGCTTTAAAGCTTTTTTTTTCACAAATAATATCGTATATAAAAACGTTATATGTTATGTCTTTTAGGATAGAGGGCGTCCCCGTAGGATTTCGCCAAGTTTGAGTATTTTGCTTGAATACTTTTTGTTATTTCATCATTTCAACAAGTCGTATCCAAAAGTTTCTATACATTGGAAGAAAAAATATCT
This sequence comes from Scirpophaga incertulas, assembly GCA_036419045.1. Lineage (NCBI taxonomy): Eukaryota > Metazoa > Arthropoda > Insecta > Lepidoptera > Crambidae > Scirpophaga > Scirpophaga incertulas. The sequence continues at coordinate 23,487,791 of CM071636.1, forward strand.
TTTTTTTATACCATTTTTTTGTTTTTTGACGATTGTGATTGTTAGTTGTATTATATACACTTTTTTTAAAAAATTTTTTAGCACTAAAATTTACTATCAAGTAAATCTGCCAAACTGTGTTCCAGTTTGTTGGCAGATAGGTATTGCTCCGAAACGGAATGCGTGACACAATATACCACTTTAAAGTATAGCTTTTTCATTGAGATATAAAATGTGGAGAAAATTTAAAAAAAATACAAATATGAAAGCTATACAAACCTTACTATTTAGTCTAACACCGTTTGTTTCAGTAAAAAAAAACACAAATAAACACAAGTGACTTAACTGAACTATAGTTTACTCCTTGTTTAGATTATTATAGTAATTGCTTAATATAAATTTTTCCAAGTTACTTTTAAAAACATTTGTATATAGATTAGTATATTTGTATTTTTTGCGGTATCCCCCCGGATGTCATGTACTGATTTTTTTTTATGTGATGTAATTCTTATCCATTTATCAAGCTAATAAATAAACTAATGTTGATGTGACAAATGTTATTGGTTATAAGAATAAAAACATTTTATTGCAAAGCTGTTACAAATATTGACGACACTTTTAGCGCAGTGGTCGAGTAAGTCGCCAGTCATTTCTGAAATATTCGTTATTATTTCATTCGTACAATCAATTTCATCGCTTGATGACATTTTTGATGTAAAAATCTTAACAAAAGAAACAATGCAAAATATCTACTTGCAAAATAGTACTGAAAATTGAAAAATGGCGCGTTTACTTTTTCATTGACGGCTTTCTGCGCGAAAGACTAAGGTGCCGACGCTTATACAACCAAAACAGCAAATTATATATTTTTTAAAGTTTTGTTTGATAAAGTTGACCCATTTTCTTTTACATATATATACGCTAGCATATTGATCTTTAAATCGATATAGAACTCTACATATGTTCCATATTAAGTTGAAATTATACTAATGAAATTTGTTATTTCTGTATCTTGATCAACTTTTGTTTCACATTTGTCAATTCATAATTGCCTCTTCATAAGTTCATGGTACATGTCAAAAAGACGCTAATTAGTAAGGGCTATTAGAAAGTCAATGATTATTTAAATGGTGTTGATTTGAAGATATTACTTAGAGAGCTTTCATTCTAAAGAGCATGCATTCTAAAGTGTAAATATTTGTTTTCCCGTATAAATTGTAAACACATATGTACATTGTATGATAACGACATAATTTATTGTAAATGTTGTTATTGCTTTTAATGAAGCTGATAAGGTTTTTGCGCCCATTCTTATCAGCAATAAAAAATTGGACGCTTCAAAAGAGCTTTCTATAAAGTCATATTTGAATAAAGTTGTGTGTTTCCTACATCCTACAACATGGGTTCCTTCAAAAGAGGCGTGAAAAGGCATCTTTTGGGCCGGCAGGGATATTGCAGGTAGGAGAGTGGAGTAAAGTCACTATCCTATCTGTCATCTCATTTGGGCCTTTTTCACCGCTTAATATCAGGCGGGAGGAGGTCATCTGCCGCGCCTAGCATATTAAAAAAAAAAGTTAATTTTGATTGATTGATTGAATCGACCAAACTTAACTCCGTATGGGCATGGAGTTAGTTTGATCGATTGACGAATGTATATTATTAGAGATGTGTCAATCTTTACAGAAACGACTCGGTGAGTCGTTTCTTCCAAGTGATTCAGTGATTCCAATCTATAACAGTGCTTCAAATGAATCATTCGCTCAATTGCATCTCGGTTTCAATCGGCACGCGGCGCTCGCACGAGTGAGATAAGTTAATAGTTCCGAGTCGGAGCGCTTCGGATCATGTCGCTCAATTGTATCTCGGTTTCATTCGATACGCAACGCTTACACGATTGACTCAGAGTCACTGATACAAATGAATCAATATCAATATTTTGTATCAGTGTATTTGTATCGGTGACTCTGAACCGATATAATGTGTTCAGAGTGACTGATGCAAATGAAGCACATTACTGATTCTTATCTTTCTACTGAACGGATACACATTTGTGTATTTCATATTTATTTATTTGCTTGTCACATGGTGCGGCACTTGGTTAGTAGCAACCAGCCCTCCGCAGGTAGGTAGGTAGGTAGGTAGGGTTTAAATCAAGACCACGAAGTAGGTGGTACTAAATTTATTTAGCCCAAAATATTCAAGTGGCCGCCTCACGTCCCGACTGTAAGTCCGGAATTTTAAGAGAGAGTGACACTGGCCTGATGTCGCGGTGATAGATGATAGGCCGCTGTAGTCCAGGTCGATATTCCCTCCAACCAGCGCAGCGCTGGTGAACTTTTCTTTTAATGTTATCAAATCTTGTTTAGAATTAAATTCCTGGAATACAGATAGCACGGTGTTAGCAGATTATTCGCGGCCAGTCACCACGCATAGATCAAAGGTCACAGTGTCACAGTAAAAGGAACGAAAAGGCAAGCGTTAAATGAAGCTAATACGTAGCATAGAAACACCTTACAATAAACACTTCAAATAAACATGTAAAACACGCTTTTATTAAAAAGACTAAAAACCGATCTAAAAACTTGAAAATAAAAATAAAGTCACGCTTTTAGAAAATTTGGGTACATATCAAGAAAAATTTCTGATGACAAAAAGAAATGTAACTCAAAAATTTGTCTATAAAATTTAGCAAATTAGTCCAAGAACTCAATGACTATAAAAGCGTGGGGTGTAAATGTTAAGACCATTAAATGAGTAATGTTTAATTTTGAACACCCCACGCTTTTATAGTCAATGAGTTCTTGGACTAATTTGCTAAATTTTATAGACAAATTTTTGAGTTACATTTCTTTTTGTCATCAGAAATTTTTCTTGATATGTACCCAAATTTTCTAAAAGCGTGACTTTATTTTTATTTTCAAGTTTTTAGATCGGTTTTTAGTCTTTTTAATAAAAGCGTGTTTTTTAAAAAGTTTTTTTTAATTTTTTTTTATTTACTACTTTTTAGATCAAATGTTTTTTAGTCTTTATAACAAACAAAAGTTTTTTCAAACGTTTTTTAGTCTTTGCGTAAAAAGCGTGTTTTTTAAAAAGTTTTTTTTAATTTTTTTTTATTTACTACTTTTTAGTCTCGTGATTATTATAACAAACATAAAGAAATGTACATAATTGTTCAGAAAATGTAGTATTAGAATTAAACATTATGCATTATATCAAATTCTATCTGTTTGCTTCATTGAACCAATTCTCATATTAAAAAGTTTTTAATTTATTACAATATAATTATGTATTTTTATGATTCGAAAATGATTGAATATTGTATTGTCATCTAGAATACACATGTAAAAAAAATTTGAGCTCGATTGGAGCAGTAGAAGTGGTCGAAAAATCGATTACAAGATTTGATCATGACAAACAAACAAACAAACGGACAGAGTAAGTCAATAAAAAGCGTGTAAAAACTTACCCCAGCGGGAATTTATAACTGTGATAGAAAAGAATTTGTGAATATTGAATTTAATATAATTATAGGTTTTAAATTAATATGCCACCGTCGTCAGGTGATAGTTTAGTACGCGACTGCGCGCTGAGCGTCGGTAACACGAGAACCAGTTTGTCCGTTCGCCTAATACTCCGATGGATTTTTAGGAATGCGTGAGCGCAAAACACCACGTATCCTTGTTCCTTGTTCATACGTACAAACAAGGTTTTTGTTTTTTTTTTAACATCAATAAGTGCCTGTAAAAGTCTATGTTGAATAAAGATTATATTGATTTTTTTTTTGTTTTTTCACAAATTTACACGATTCTAATATACATATATATAGGTGTTGATGTATGTGTATAGAGAATGATGTGTGTTTTGGCAGCGCTGGGAGGGCCGCCGGCCAAGAAGGCGCGCGGCAGCGGCGGCGGCGGCGGCGGTGCGGGCGGCGGCATCGGCAGCGTCGGCGGCGCCGCCGCGCGCGACGTGTCGCTGGCCGAGGCGGCCAAGCTGGCCACGCACCAGGAGTACAGCTTCTTCGACCGCGCCAAGAAGGCGCTCAAGTCGCAGCACGTCTACGACAACTTCCTCAGGTACCGCTGCTGCTGCTGCTGCTGCACGCTCACCCGACGTGTTTTGAAACTTTTCTCTTTTTATAGGATAGGGCAGCAAACAGCCAACGAATTAGCGATGTGCCGAGTACGGTTTGACTGGATTCCTGATTTGGACTCGCCTACTCGAATATCAATTTATTTTGATTTGAGTACGCTGAACTCGATTCCGGTACTCGAGTCAGGAAGAATCGTTTCGTATTCGAGTTTGGTTAACTCGCTCGTCCTCGAAGACTCGAGTCTACAAATATTCGAATACCAAACATAGAATTCGAGTACTGGGCTCGAATCAGGGAATCGAGTCCTGATTCGAATACCGTATAAACTGACTTGAATCGACTCGATCCACCAAAACAGTGACTCGGTACATCACTAAAACTGATCATCTGATGGTAAGCAATAACCGTTGCGCATGGACACCCGCAAGCAACACCAGAGGAGTCACAGATGCGTTGCCGGCATTTTAAGTGGGAATAAGGGGGAGAGGGTGGGCATCCGGTACTCTCACTCGGCGAAATACAGCGCAAGCGCTATTTCAAGCCGGTTTTCTGTGAGGCCGTGGTGTCACTCCGGTCGAGCTGGCCCAATTCCTGCTGAAGCATGGCCCTCCTTAAAATTATTTTGACAAACCTTGAGGTATACCGTCTTTTCTTTCTTTTGCCCTGTTCCCAATTTTATTTTGGATCACTGCAAAATGTCTTGCTCTTCCATCATCATCTCATGAGTAAAGGTTATTATAAAATAAGTGACTATCTAAATGATCACACTATTTGGGAATAGGGACACTATTTTATTTTTATATGTGTATGTAAACATACATACGACTGTAATCGTATTAGGTATGATTGTATCTTATATTATTTTATTATTAACATTGAAAAGAGGAGATAAAAATATACCTTCAGAGTTTCTTGTCTGTTCTTCTCGAGAAGGCTCTCCCAATTTTTGTTTTGTTTATTTTGACGTCAATAAGTGCCTGTAAAGGTCTATGTTGAACTTTATTATTAATTATTTCATTCTTCATTGTTTTATAATATTTATAAACCGCTGACAGTATACAGTTCTAAGCAAAAAGATATTCTATTGTATAATTATTGAAATGATTCCAAAATTCCATGCAGATGCTTAGTGCTGTTCACCAACGAGATCATCTCGGCCTCGGAGCTGATAGTGGTGACCGGCCCGTTCCTGTCTCGACACCCCGAGCTGCACAAGTGGCTGCAGGACTTTGTGGGGGCCTGCAGCCCCCCACACACCCCCACGGGTGTGGGCAACGCTACCAACCAAGGTATGTAATAATAATTATGTTCAACAAAAAAATTACTTTACCAGCTTAATATATAGAAAAATTTGTGATATTAAAATTACTAAATAATTTTATTTAAAGGCTTGATATATCCTATTTCTCAACCAATTATCAGAACTGTTTGATATACTAGTGGTGAAAGTTAAAATTACTTAAAGTAAGAATGAAATAAGATCTATTAATTTATTAATATCCAATAATTGTCTTCTGAATGAAAATGATCCTACAATGTATAGTATTTTCACTACATACATAGAATTTGTTTAGATAAGTTTAAAAATGTATTTCTTAAATTTTAAATGTTGTTTCGAGAACTTTAAATGTCTGTAAAAAAAAGTCTTGCAAGCCATATGCTTTGAGCTTGTTACTTGCTTACACATTACTTTAATAAAATAAAACACAATAAATTTATCGCTTAATCTGTCCATTAACTAGCAGAAAATTGTAAATTTTGGTAAAATTCACAAAAAAATGTGTAAAAAAAAGTATCTGACTTCGTCTAAGACAACCATGGCTTAAATGGTTCTAGATTGTCTGTACTTACTTTGCTTTAAAGCTTTGCACCCAGCTTCCAATCACGTGTATAGTTTCCCCACCTAATTTATAAGTATCGCAACTTTGGTACTGGCTAAACGCTCTAAACAAAGCCAGGAAAAGAAGTAAAAAGAAATTCTACTGCAACTGACAGATATTATGCTGCTGCTGTACGAAAATTGTCACACTGAATCTTAACAAAGCTAGATGTTTGACCAACCCCCCCCCCCCCTGTAACGCTCCGTAACGTTAAACAACTTGCGTGAAAAAATTAAAAATGACGACCAGACTAATACAATCGAGGGATTCCCCGTAAAACGTAAGCGAAAAGGGTTGCCAATTTGTTATAAAAAAAGAAACAATGTTACATACGGTGTTGTAAGAAAGACCCCCTCCTGTCCCTATAACGCATCGTAACATTTTACCGAGACCCCCCCCCCCCAAATTGCGTTACGTAATACTTGAATGCCCCCTAATCTACATATCTGTCAGTTGCACTTAATTTGATATCATCACAGACACATGATCAGGGGCCTGGCCTATGTGAAACGTTTGTCAATCAATTGGTAGATAAATGGATCTTACTCCGTACAGCCTTCAACAACACATTCGGCAACAACCTGCTGAGCTTCGATCGCGAGCGCGAACGGTCGCGAGAGCGCGAGCGCGAACGCGACCGCGAGCGCGCGCTCGAACGCGAACGAGCGCTCGAGAAGGCGGCCGTCCGTTACGAGCCCATCGGACCTCTGGGCGCCCAGCTGCGGCACGACCGGCCGCAGGGGGACGCGCTCATGGATATTGGTGAGCTGTTTCTTATTGCTATGAAACATATCTAAATACTAGCTTTTGCCCGCGACTTCGTTCGCGTGGACTTCAGGTTCGTCCCGTCTAGTCTAGTAATAAGTAAGAAATACAGTAACTATAATATATACTGTAATAGATAAGGATTAATACTGTATTGCTTAAAATCGCTTCGTAAATAAGCCATTATTTCTCGTACAAAGTAAAGGATAAAAAATGGTTATTGTGGGTTATTCCTAAGAGATAAACATATACCATCACGGACTTTTTTGTAGACCTTTTTAAGTTGTACAATACTGTAGTAAATTGTTTTGATCTATCTTGTAGGATTCAGTCAGCGTTTGCAATGTAAGCGCAAAATATATGTTTTTTTTACAACCTCACATTAGAAACCTCAAAAATTGTAGCCTATGTGTTATTCTGATGTATTAGCTATATTGTGGTAAAGTTTCATTCAAATCCAATCATAGTTTTTACGTGAAAGAGTAACAAACATCCATACTTACAAACTTTCGCCTTTATAATAGTAGTAGGATTCATTACTTGTAAAGAATATAACGGTAATTGTAACAGGAACGCTGTCCAACCTTAAGATTTTCGGCCTATTTCTATACTCAATGACTTTATTGCGTTCCATAATGTGATACAGGTGATCTTAAAATTAGATGTAGGGACAATTATGGACCCTGTCGGGCACAGCAATATAGGTTAATAGGAGCGAGGAAGTATTTTTATATGTATTAATCATTACTGATAAAATTGTATTATTTATTTGTAATGTATAGTGTATTTATATGTAATGTATAATGTATTTAAGTATATTTTATTAATCATTTTGTTATTAAAATAAAATACATAATTGCATTTTTTATTACATTACCACCAAAGAATGAAAGATTCTGAAAACAAAATTTAAAAAAAATAACATTTCTCGCTTTGACACACACAAAATGTAATAGGTCATTTAGACTTTTTTTGCGATTTGGTTGGCTATGCGACATTATCTATAAAATAATTAGGAACAAAAAACTGCCACTGTACAAATCTTTTTGACAGGACGAAGTCTGTCGGGTCCGCTAGTGTACTATATTATTGTTTATTTATCTATACTATACTAATATTATAAAGAGGAAAGATTTGTTTGTTTGTAATGAATAGGCTCCGAAACTACTGGATCGATTTCAAAAATTCTTTCACCTTTGGAAAGCTACATTATCCCCGAGTAACATAGGCTACTTTTTATCCCGGAAAAATCGACAGATCCCACGGGATGCGCAATAAAGGCTTCGCTCAAAAACTACTGCACAGATTTTCATGCGGTTTTCATCAATAGATAGAGTAATTCTTGAGCAAGGTTTTGCGGTATTTTTTATCTCGGAAAAACGGATAGTCCCACGGCAAGCGAGATAAAACCTTCGCGCCATAAACCGACTTCCGCGCATATGTAGCCGTGGGCAAAAGCTATGACCCTTAATCCTCTATAGACCCAATCCCGAAATCCACGCAGGCGAAGCCGCGGGCAGAATGCTAGTTTTTAAATATAGGATTGTGATGATTTCTGTCCAGATCTGTCGACGTGCAAGCGCTTGGGCACGTCGTACTGCGCGCTGCCCAGGGACGCGGCGGCCCGGAAGTGCTCCGGCCGCACTGCGCTGTGCAAGGAGGTGACATTGGATTATATTTGCAATAAGCGTTAATTTGATAACAATAACGCCACAACATAAACACGAATTTCATTAATCAAATTTCAACTTAATATTGAACATATCTTACGGTTAAAAGACAAAAGATGAAGACGAAGAAGAAGACTACGATCTAATTTCGATTTGTCACTTAATATTCCGAACCACACTACTCGTTTTCTGCATCATTCTTTTCCTTGTTCCGCAGTCCGTTTATGGAACTCCCTGCCAGAGAGAATTAGGAGAGCACGAACACTGGAGTCATTTAAAAACCTTGTCTATTCTTATTTCCTGTCCTCAAATCCTTAGCTTAGTTGCTATTATGCCTATTCTTGTCCTTTCCGTATCACACAAACATTCCCTACTTTTATTTTATTTTATTTTTGCACCCTTCCCCTGTTCTGGATATTCTATTAATGTATTTTTCCCCCTTGGTTGCCTGGAAGAGATTGCTTTTTAGCAATAAGGCCGCCTAATTGTCGTCAAATATTTGTTAAAAAAAATTTTTTTGGTATTTTATGTTTATGTGCAATAAAGTGTTTATTATTATTATTATAAAAGATGAAATGTTCAGTGGAGCCGTTTTAAATTTTAGAAACACTGACGTATTTCCGTCATTTATTGGGATATTTTGAAAAGTGTAACGGCTATAAAATCAGATAGAAATGAAACAGTTACTGGTATTCTTAGTTTTAGTGATTTGACGTTATTTCAAGTGGTTTTGGTCGCTTATATCCACAGCTTTTAATTTTGGAATTAGTTGATAATGTTTTTTTTTTTTGCTGGGCATAAACGCCAAAAAAGTCATCGTAGAGCCATGGGAGTAAGCGCATTCGAAAGAGAGGAAACTTTTGAGTCCAATGGCATATATAACTCATTTTTGACCAAAATGTCGCTTATACCCTATTTGCTGTTAACCGTCGATATGTAGAGTTCTATATCGATTTTAAGATCGATATGCTAGCGTTTATGTAAAAGGAAATTTGTTAACTTTATCAAAAGAAACTTGTTTGGAATCAATTTTTTTTTAAACGCAATAAATATTTATGTAAGTGTATACATATTTATTATATTAATCTACAAAAAAAGTGTTTGATGTTGTACGGTGTCGGACTGTACATATCCGGCTCGAAGGACCAGTATGTTCGGTGCCTTTTTGCCCAAACAGATTGATAATAACTTGATAAAATAAAAATAATCTTGCTGTTTACACTTGATTTATTTTGTACTTGACGCTCACAATAAACTTGAACTTGATATGCACACGGCCGCACAACTTATTGCAACTACAAACTATACATTGAAAAGTGCAGATTCCGCGAAATGTACGGTGTCGGACCGTACAGATGTGTTAAATTATTTTCAATTATTTTCAAAATCAAACTTAAACAATTATGATGTTATAAGAATGTTCGTTGTGAAAAAAGAAAGGACTAAATGAATAATGTCATTGGGGCAGGTGCTGAATGATACGTGGGTGTCGTTCCCAACCTGGAGTGAGGACTCCACCTTTGTGACATCGAGGAAGACCCAGTACGAAGAGTACATTTATCGTTGTGAGGATGAGAGATTTGAGGTAAGACTGTATATAATTTATTGAATTCAGTCTCAATAAATCTACATAATTTCTGTTGATATTTTGATGTATATTAAGAATTCCTGTTGATTGTAGCTATAAGCGACATCAAGAGACAATGATGAAATACATGCGATGTGCATTCAACTGAATCTCAGTGTTGATACACGCATGCTGCCTTCCTTCTGACGTCTCGCTGTTCATTTAAGCCATTTTTAATATATAATAATGTAATTATATATGTAATTACGCTGAAGTACATTCATATAGCATATAATATCAATATCAATTGGGTAGACGACAATTATTTAAAGTCTATTAATAATAAGAGTACTCTTTTAAGTGAGAAATATTGTAGAACCAACAGTACACCTGCACCTATTACTTTTGAAGATACATGTTTGCGTCGCTGTCGCGGGGCGCTCAAACACGCTCAATACTAAAAGCATTGCAATCGTGACGTCATAAACAAATTTTAAAATACTTTATTTGTCTTTATAGGTATACTTTCTATATAAAAAAATGCTACATTTAATGTGAGAATGCTGGAAATGTGTTCGTTTTATTAGAATTACGTAAATAATAATTGCTCATTTTTTAGAAATCATAAAAACAATATAAATTAATAATTAAACTGAAATTTTTATATTGACATACTTTCATTAGATAGAAATTGCTCAAATCAGATAATTATAGTATACAAAAAGACAAAATATATGGTCATTTCTGGAAATGCCAATGTCGCTGTTAATATTGAAGTCTCAGGCCAAAATCTAGAAAGGGTGCAGAAGTATAAATACTTGGGGACATGGTTACACGAGAAGTGGGATAGTGAGCTAGAGATAAAGTCCCGTATCGAAATAGCTCGCAGTTCTTTTAACGCTATGAAAAACATTCTCTGTAGTCGTAACATCAACATCGCGTTACGCACTCGGTTACTTCAGTGTTACATCTGGCCCATTGTATTATATGGATGTGAGGCTTGGACCATCAAAGAAGACCTTAAGCGACGAATAGAGGCGTTTGAGATGTGGACGTATAGACGCATACTATCCATCAGCTGGACCCAAAAAGTGACCAATGACAGCGTTCTCCAACGGGTTGGCCAAAATCGCAATCTTATATTAACAGTAAAGAAACGGAAGATCTCCTATCTTGGTCATGTGCTCCGACACCAAAGATACGACCTCCTGCAACTAATAATGATGGGCAAAGTTGCAGGAAAGAGAAGGGTAGGCGGCAGGAAAAAGTCATGGTTGCGAAACATCAGGCAGTGGACTGGAATAGCTAAGGCGGCCCACCTATTCCGACTTGCTAGGAGACGAGAGGACTGGACCAAGCTGATCGCTGACCTTCACTAGTTGGAGAGGCACCTTAAGAAGAAGAGTATACAAAACGGCCATAATCAGTTGTAGTCGTCTACCCTATTAATAAAAGTAGTGTTAAACATTCTCGTATCATTTGATCAGTACGGTACCCGTATAATATCTAAAGAATTTTTTTTAAAAAAGGGGGTGTGGCTGTGTTATGGACACGGCCGTTTGTTGTACGTGAATACGTCTCGTAACGGGTAACAGTACGCAGCAAAATGGCCTTCAAATTGGCGGGGCTCCCCCTCCACCGCGCGCGATGTGTTACAGTCGTTACTGGGCGTAATAAATTCTTTGATCCTTTAGCTATCCAGTGGTGTAATTGGAATTTGGATGGGGATGATAGATATGTAGCTACAACACTAAACTGTATCCCCCGATTTTGTTATCATTCGATTTTTTGATTTGCGTCCCTATGGAAGCAATTTTAAAGACGTATTCACGTCAAAACCCATTTGTCTGTGAAATGAAACTAAATGGGTGTTTGTCCACCAGCTCGATGTGGTGATCGAGACCAACGCCGCCACCATCCGCGTGCTGGAGGGAGTGCAGAAGAAGCTGTCGCGCATGTCCACGGACGAGGCGGCGCGCTACCGCCTGGACGACTGCCTGGGCGGCCACTCGCCCACCATCCACCAGCGGGCGCTGCGCAGGATTTACGGCGAGAAGGTGGTAGGGGCCTGCTTCATCTTCATCGCGTAACCATCATCGCACACTCACCACGATTAACTAAGTTTCATAATGGACTTTATGAAACCATCTGGGGTTTGACCATCGTACTCTAGCACTTTCATTGAAACTTTTTATTCGCCAATTCAAAAATTGTTTTAAATATAAATGTAAAATCAAAATCATCTTTATTCAAATATGACTTTATAGAGTCTTTTGAAACGTCCAAATTCTTTTTTCTTAATGGGCGCAAGAAACTTATCAGCTTTATCAAAAGTAATGACAACATTTATAATAAATTATGTCGATCATACAATGTACATATGTGTTTACAATTTATAAGGGAAAACAAATATTTAGGTACACGTTTCGAATGTATCCTCAAATCAACACCAAGCATTGGCGTTATTTAAATAATCATTCACTTGTAATAGCCCTTGCTCATTAGCGTCTTTTTAACATGTACCTTGAACTTATGAAAAGGCAATTCAGCAGCTACACTATGTGGAATCTTGTTATAAAAATTTGTACATTTGCCCATAAACGTGCCTCTAGTTTTTTGTAGCCTGTACGTTGGAACAGCAAGTTTATTTTTATTTCTTGTGTTTAAATTATGCATTTGAAAATTAGTTTGAAATTTGTTACAATTTTTGTACACATAAATCAAATTTTCATAAATATACTGGCCCGCTAAAGTCATTATATTAATCTTTAAATAAATCTCTAAGAGAATCCCTTGCTTGTAAATAATAAATAGCGCGGACTGGTCTTTTTTGAAGAACAAAAATACTTTCTATGTTAGCAGCCGACCCGCCATAATAGTAAGCCATAAGACAACACTGTGAAAATAACAAAAGTAAATTAATCTTGCCGTTTCAACATCTGTAAGTGGTCTTATTTTTTTACAGCATATGCTGCAGAACTTAGTCTATTTGATAGGGTCTCAATATGTGTATCCCATTGCAAAGTCGGATCCAAAGTAATACCTAAGAATTTAGTGAATTCCACAAGTTCTACCACTTCATTATTCATTTTAACAATTTACTTACTTTTCTTACATTTGGTAATAAAAATTTTATACATTTAGTTTTATTGGGGTAAGGTTTAGTAATGTGCAGCCATTCTAAAAACTCGTAATTTTAACAGTAATCATACTGTAGGAATGTATTGTCAAGCGACTATTGTAAAAGCAAGCTATTAAAATAGTTATGTTTTATTTATTATATAGGCATGGTATGCCCCAATACAAGTGCTTCAGGTTAAATATATAATCTAAAAGTCTAAGATGACAGCGAGTTATTGGAGATGCAGATATTGAGAATTATCCTTCGGAAACTATGCATCTTATCCGAAAAAATGACTTTATCCAAATTACAGTTTTAAAATACATATAAATTATTAAGATTAAGCTCCGAAAAAATAAACAGGTTTCTCGCTTAAAAAGTATTTAATGAAAACCCATCAAGATAAATAAACCAACTAATATTATTTATACTAGCCTTCAGTCAATATCGCTACCGCGTTATATACGAAGTACAACACCATATCTAGGTACATCACTCAACCAAGTCATAGACCTTGGTCTTTGCCATACTTCACATCGACATTAAACACTTTCTAAATATCATCACATCGACATTAAACACTTTCTAAATATCATCACCACGACATTAAACACTTTCTAAATATCATCTACTGGGATATCATCTAGGGGACTGGGTTTTCAGATACTTGTTATAAGTATGTATGTATGTTTTGACGTCAATAAGTGCCTGTAAAGGTGAATGTTGAATAAAGATTATTTTGATTTTGGTGTGAAGATCTTCAGGAGGCCAAGTCCAGCAGTGGGTGTCATATTAAAAATAATAATACATTGTTCTAACGTGATAGATATTAATAAATATTTTTCTCTGCTTAATATTAAATGTGTTAAATGTAAAAATTGAATGTTAATGTGATTCAAATAAATGTAACGAGCCGTTCTGTTCGCAGGCAGTAGACATTATTGCCGGCTTGAAGAAGAACCCAGTAGTGGCCGTTCCAGTTGTGCTGAGAAGACTGAAGGCTAAAGAAGAGGAGTGGAGAGAAGCTCAGAAGGTAATATACATACATATCGACAGTTAAAAGGAAATAGGGGATAAGCGACAAAAGAAAAAGGGGAGTAAATAGGTTTTTGAAGGGTCGGCTACGCTAACCGCTTACCATCAGCGGGCCATAGGCCTGTTTGCCACCATTGTGGTATAAAAAAAAGAGGTTTTCGAAGCGCGCCAAAACTCTTATTGCTGGAATGTCCAAGAGAGAAGCTCTGCTTTTAATTTTATTCTCGCCTGATGAAGAGTTAGTTTCTAAATATTGAAGTCATTATTGAGCCTATTATACATAAATGTAAGGCTTTCTGAAGAAAGTGGCTCGTCTGACAAAGAGGCTGTTGGTACAGAGGAGAGGCTGAAGTTGAGGGTACAGAGAATCGGAAAGTGCGCTTCATCTTATATATACATATGTTTGTGTGGAATAAACAGTACTTTATTTAAAAAAAAGTTTAGTTGGACAAGTTACAGGTATTTTTTATTACAAGCTTTTAATATTAGCTTCACTTGTAACTATGTAAGAAAATCTTGGAATCTTAATTTGACCCACTTCCCGGTCTCCGATTGAGCTGACATTTTGCATACACGTGCAAGTCGGATAACAATACATGGTTATGTGTGTGACGTCATTCTAAATCCAACATGGCGGCGTTACCAAGATGGCGCATCAATTATTTTTAATGCACCCCTACAATATGGGTATCAAATGAAAGGGCTTTCAAAGAACACCCCGATAAATAATGTGACGTCACTCTTAATCCAAGATGGCGGACCAATTATTTATAATGCATCCCTACAATATGGGTATCAAATGAAAGGGTTTGCTAAGCTTGGTTTTCTAATCGGAAAATAAATTAAAATAAAATGTCGTTAAAAGTATTGTATGAGTAAGTAAATCTCGCGAAAAGCTTTTATATGTAAAAGTTTATTTTATTATTTTTAGCGCATTTAATAAAAGCTTGTATTTAAAATATTATTATTTTTACTTTTAATTTTTAAGAATAATTTCCAGTTTAAATAATAGTTATATTTTTCTACTCTCGGAGACAATGATGAAACACATGCGATGTGCATTCAGCTGAATATCAGTGCTGATATAAGCATGCTGCCTTCCTACTGAAGTCTCCATAACTCCGATGATGTGTTTATTGTATCAAACTATAGCTAAATGTATGCTAGTTTGCTTACTTTTTTTTTAAGGCTAAGGTCTTGGGACCATGCTGCCTTGTCATTAGTACTTAGTTTTCTATTTCACACTATTCTTCTATTTCTATTCTTATACTTAATTCTATTTCTATACACAATTTCTTCTAGTTTCTTCTTTTATCTTATTTTAATTCTCTTTTCTATATATTACAGTTGAGGTATATATAGGTACATCTGGATAAGCCAACATTGCTTGGATAGATTGGTTACTTTTTTATACATTGGTTTTGAGAGGCATATTACATCTCGAACGCGATTTTTGCGTAAAATGGACAATTTTGGCGTTCTCGATTTCAGAAACAAAGATATATTAACAATTTTGACTTAATGAATAATGTAGAACAGCTATTGACATAGTTCGTAGCGGCCTCGCTTTTTGTAAATTTTGCTTAACTTTTTAATAAAACCCAACATTGTAAAGAAAGATTTTCATAAAATGCGCGAAGGCACTTTTTTGAGCTCCTGGATTGATCTACAGTTCTACATAAATGAAATTAAAAAATGATAATTTTATCTCTTGTATAGTCATATAGTTCGTAGCGGCCTTGGAATTTTGATATATTATTGATTTAATATAGAAAAAAAATCTTATTCTAAACGAAAAAACTACGAAAATCGCTTTAAGTTGACTGTGAATATCTTCTATCTGCGATAGTATTTATTAATAAAATTTATACCAGAATAAATGTCACTTTATGAGGAATAAATATATTATATTTTAAAACCATGAATTTATTATCTTATTTTATCAAAAAACGATAAATCATACTGCAAAATTACTACAAAATTCGTTGCACAGGCCGTCCGAATTCATTAGAGCTTGAGCGCTCCTCGAGAGTCGGATCTATGTCGAATTTCTTCGCGCCAACATCGATCGAATCCAGTGATCGTGCCGTTGATCGTCAGTGTATAACGTGATCATCAATTTTGATCACGTAATTAAAATTGTTTTTTTTTGCGACTTTTAAACTATTTTTTTTTATTTTCATATTTTTTCTAAAATTATTATATTCTATATATTATTTTTATCTATTATTTCTAAAGCTTTTTCACACCAAAACCATTGGATCGTTTTGGTGGAAATTCGGCAAATAGATGATTCTGTTTTATGATGATTTATACTCCTATATAATTGGTAACTAGTTTTTTTTTCTAATCTGACCTATTTTTAATTTAAACTATAACCGTCTTTTTGCTAAATAACATACTAGATAATATTTAATGAACATTATTTTTGAACAATATTATCTGTCTATTATCTGTCTTATATTAAAACAGAAAACTTAATGCCCTCTACTTCAATATAAATCTCTGATACCCCACACAACGGTATGCCCTGTTTCATTTATTTACTTATTATATACGTACACACCACATCCACTCTCGGTTAGTTATACTGTCTTACATACCTATTCACATAATTCAACACACACACACACACACACACACACACACACAAATAGATCCACAAAACATAAAAAAAATATATATATAGAAATGATAGCCATAAATTAGACTAGGGTTATTATATTGTCGTCCAACTTAGAAAGTACATATAATTAGAAGTATTAGTGCACATACATAATCATAGTATTGTGAGCACCTGCGGAACTCAAGATACAGGCTTTCGTCTAGTTTGAGTTCCGCTGGTACCTGATTTGAACGCCCATTTTTATGCATTATCAACATAGTTTTGAAATGGGTTGGGCCATGTAACTCGGTGTTTGTTAATAAAGACTTATTATTATTATTATTAATTTATAATATCATCATCATCTTTATATAATGTGTTTCTTCATATACGATATATATAGCAATAACAAATTATTCCATAAAAATATAAATATAAAAATTCAACACAGTATTTTGTACGTGTGACCGACCTTCAATGGGTTGTCGGGACGTTTCCAAAACACCTAACCTCGCAGAATGAAGAATTGTAATAGACCTCTTAAAGTCAAAGGAAATAAAGCCCGTACATGTCACAGAATATATATTTTATTGATAATTGTGTTATGATATATATTTAACAGCATATTTTCTCATCAGGGCTTCAACAAGCAATGGCGTGAACAGAACGAGAAATATTACCTGAAATCACTGGACCACCAAGGCATCACATTCAAGCAGAACGACTTAAAGGCAGTTCGTTCTAAATCACTGTTCAATGAGGTATGTTTATATTTAACATGAACTCCCCCTCTTCCCTGTTCCCAATTTTGTTTGGAGTTGGTCAACATGTCTTCCTCTTCTACTCTCCTCTATTATTCTCTATTTGGACACTCATTCTCTTCTTCAACATATCATTCACACAGCCCGTCCATCTTTGCTTGGGTTTTCCTCTCCGTACACGCCCATACACTTTCATGTCCAGAACTTTCCTAGTAGCGAGTTCAATAGTAGTCCACTCAGGCGCACGCAAAGGTCGCACATGTATAGAATTTCTCTGTTTATGCTAGAACTAGCTTTCTGCCCGCGGCTTCGTTCGCGTGGATTTCGGGATTGGGTCTATAGAGGGTTAAGGGTCATAAGCCCACAGCTACATATGCGCGGAAGTCGGTTTATAGCGCGAAGGTTTTATCGTGCTTCCCGTGGGACTATCCGTTTTTCCGAGATAAAAAATATCACAAAACCTTGCTCAAGAATCACTTTTATCTATTGATGAAAACCGCATGAAAATCTGTGCAGTAGTTTTTGAGCGAAGCCTTTATTGCGCATCCCGTGGGGTCTGTCGATTTTTCCGGGATAAAAAGTAGCCTATGTTACTCTTCATCCCTTCAACTATCTCCACTTAAAAAATCACGTCAATTCGTCGCTCCGTTTTGCCGTGAAAGACGGACAAACAGACAGACACACTTTCCCATTTATAATATTAGTATGGATGAGCGAATAGAAAACAATAAAATATCTTTGGTATTAAAAGGAATATTGTTGCATTTCCTATAAAAGGGTAAGCCGGCGGGTTTGGTATACTAAATGCCAGCTCGAGTAGCCGTCTGTTCATCCCAACACCAGTATACCCAGTGATCCTCTTGCACTCTCCCTCCTCTATTAATCGCCATTCGACACTCACTCTTCTGCAACATATCATTATTCTCACAGTCTGTAGATAACTTTCCTATTAACAAGATGTTAAAAAATGATATTCTTCTCTTATATATAAAATTGGCCAATTCTTATTTGTTAATGTTCGTTGAAGTTCAAGGAGGGTTTTTACAATGAGGAAAATTCGAATAATTATCGGAACTACCCTAAAAACAGCCCTTTTATTTTCCCATGCAAACGTGTTCTAACTAAAACGTACAGTCGAATTGAGCTTTATTGTTATTGTATACAGTTCATATTGCAAGCACTCACTGTTGTCTAAGCAATGAAGGTGTGTTCCTAACATCAAAGAGTCAATTTGCGCTTTATTAACGCTACATATAGTTGAAATTCAATCATATCTATCAAAACAGTGTGCGTGCGTGCGTTGGAGCACAGAATACATCGTTGGAGGATTTAATGTCTCGTTCCAAAATTGAATAGCCACAAAATGTAATAGGTCATTTAGACTTTTTTTGCGATTTGGTTGGCTATGCGACATTATCTATAAAATAATTAGGAACAAAAAACTGCCACTGTACAAATCTTTTTGACAGGACGACGTCTGTCGGGTCCGCTAGTTACATATAAATATTGTTTTCAGGTGGAGGCAGCATACGCAGCTCGTCGCCCCGCCCCGCACCTCACAGTTCACTACGAATTAAAAGACAGGAATGAAGGTATGTATAGTGACCCCTATCTAAACAACCCTTAGATTTTGTATTTGATCACGAAACACTATTTTATGTTCTTTGAAACAGGCAAATAATTAATAGCACCACTAGAAAGACTATAATGTCCACCTAATTATCTGGTAATTCTTTTTTGTATTTTTATAGGTGGGTTTGTATGGTGTAGAGTTAAATAGGAATGTTGTATGGGATGTAAAATCTGAAGATCGAATCCGTATAGCTTCCACTCAAACTTAGTACAGCTAGTAGAATTTTTTTTTAATTACAAAATTTTACAAAATCAAAATTAAACAAATGTAAATAATCATAGATACTAATTAAACATTGTTAGTCTTAAGCAATAGTTAGAACATTAATATAGATGGGGCTACGACTGTGGGGGACAAGACCATCTGTCCCCACAAAACGGAGAACAATACCTTTCTCCTGATCGACAAATGATATGTTACTATTGTAGAATAAATAATATATAAGGAAATGTAAAAAAACTAACACAAACAATAAAGAGTGCGGACCAAAGAGTCCGCAGAACACCAAAAAGAATTTAAAAAAAAAATACAAATTTTGAGTGAGTTTGACAATGATCTCACCTGATGTTAAGTGAAGATGTAGCCTAAGGTGGAACACGCAAACTCAAATAGTGCCTATTTACTCTTGCCTTGAAAATCCTATATTATAAGTATCGGGAACAAAGACGCAAATAAGGAATTCCATTCCTTGGCGGTTTGCATAATTAAGGAAGCGAAATCGTCATAACTTTTTGTATTTAACACTGCAGTATATTATTTGATTAATCTCAATTTGTTTAATTAAATTGTAAAAAACAATATCCAAATATATTTTCTTCATCAGAATTTTGTAATTTATTGGCTGACAATTTCTAAAGAGAAAACAGTTTATTTTTCCACACAGTCGCTTTGGTAATAAAAGTTAATAGTGTAGTTAGTATTTTAAAAATTAGCATTTAGTTAAATAAGTAAAACAGAAAACAATTTTTATTACACTTTTGTACAATTGATTGATACTTTCTATGAAATAAATATTTTTATTTATTACCAAAGTAAACCTTTTTTTTTAAATTACTCTGCTGTAGAAAATAGTGATAAAACACTTGAAGCTATTGAAAAAAAAAAACTGGAACTAACTAGCTATCTGAAAATTATGCACTGAGCGACATGTCTTCTCTCCTCATATACATTTGAAACTAATATACAAACTTCCAGCCATCAAGATCTTGCGTGACTGCGCTGAGCTGCTGATCCACCACGCCAGGAGACAGACTGCTATACAAAAGGCCGAGAAAAGAAGAATTAAGCAGCTTCTGAGACAGTTCCTGCCCGATCTCTTCAGCCACCCAAGGCAGCCGCTGTCCGACGATGAACGGGACGAAGGTAGGCTTAGTGATATGACTTGTAACAATACGAAAAGAAAATTCATATATTGTATATCTGTTAGTAAAAAAAAACAAAGGTATTATGAACATTGTATTAACATTTTGTCATTTACATTTCTTTCCACATACTTTATTACCTTGTCAAATTTTTATATACATACATATAATATGATAATATGTCTCGAAATAAAAGACTTCGTTGTGTTGTCCTATAAATAGGAATTATAATATGTAATTTAAAAATTATCGTAACCAATAAATAATAAACTGTAACATATCCTTTATTAATATAAAAACAACTTACCTATAAATAGAAAAATAACAATTAAAGCTATTATTTCATATTTTAAAAACTAAATATTTCCATTCCCACAGTAAAACTCAAATGTGACATTGGTTGTCTTTCAGAAGAAAATATTGTCAAGTAAATAAAACTCTACGAATGAGTCGATTTCATTTACATACATAAAAGGCATGTAATGTAATTCTATAAAGTATGAATAAATTACAAACAAAATATTTTTTATTTTATAAAAACAAATATCGTTTCTTAGGAATTTTCTGTTGTTTTTTTTATTTTTTTGGTTTAAAATTTCTTAATTATTAAGTTAATGTCATGTGGTCGACAGTAGTGAGATAATACAAAAGTATTACATTACTTAAAGAAACTATTCAGTGATAAATATTGAAGCCTGTATATATCTTTAAAATTCAGTAATTCAAGATATGTGGGGCTACATTTTTTATAATAAGAATTTACTGGGAAGTGTATTTAATAATAATTCATTATTATATTAATATGATTAGTGATAAATGTGAATTTATTTAATTAAAAGAAAATTGGTTTATTTAATGAATCGCTTTGGGTAAACCTACATTTCTAACTCTCACAATATCAAAAAAAGTATGTAATGTTTAGTCTCGTATTGTCAGGCCAGAAAGCTTTATTTAACAAACAATATAATAAGTTTATTTTATTGCAGAAGAAAAAGAGGAGCCGCAGAGTCCTGGCAGTCCCTCGGAGGCAGGCGAAGACAAAGCAGCCTCCAACGCTGGAGTCAAGCAGGAGAAGGAGGTGAGCCTGCCAATATTATTCTGTAATCTAATTTTCTATATCTTCTCTTCGTATATCTGTAACTAAGTGTAAACTTGTTCTGAATAATCTTTATTTTATCTTAATTGTTGGTAATTATAATAATAATAATATGGTTTACCAGATACTTAGGGAGCGTTCAATATTACGTAACGCAATTTGGGGGGGGGGGGGGGTCTCTTAAAACGTTACGATGAGTTACAGAGGCGGGAGGGGGTCTTTCTTACAACACGTTACGTGACATTGTTTTTTTTTTTTAATAAAATATTATGGAATTATAACTCGCAAATTGGCAACCCCTTTCGTTTACGTTTTACGGGCAATCCCTCGATTGTATTAGTCTGGTCGTCATTTTGAATTTGTTCCCGCAAGTTGGCAAATCTTTTCGTTTATATTTCACGGGGAATCCCTAGATTGTATTGTACATCATTTAGTGTTGTTTTCGTTGTCAGTATTCGTTAGTGTTTTGGTATAGCATGGATAAAAATTACTAACATAACTTTTTGCGACTTTAGGGTAAAAACGATCACTTGAGTTGATCACTTAACGTTTTCAGGGGGGAGGGGGGTACAGAAAACGTTACGGTGCGTTACAAAGGGGGGCGGGGATCAAAAATTACGTTACGTAATACTTGAACGCTCCCTTACAATAGATTGTCAGGACACGCAGACCTCGACATATGTTCTCTTTCTTTCCAACAATTTAGAAGAAGAATTGTTGAGAACAGAAGAACAGAGTCGTTGAGCGCGCCATGATTTTTTTTTCTGTTCGGATTCGTCTTGCCTTCATACAGGACATTAATAATATGAGTAGAGTCGGTTATCTGAGTCGTTCTATGTTAGTTTTTTTTTTTTTGCTGTATCTGTTGTGGCTGCCTTAAAAAATGTTATATCCTATAGGTTAAGGATTTGTAATATTTAGATGTAATAATACATTTGTTGGTGGTCTTAATTACAATAAATAAATAATTATGCCACAGTCTTCGGAGTCTGACAATGCGTCTGAGAAGGGCGGCCGCAACAACAAGAATGACAAAGAGAACAAGCCCAAGAACAATAACCACACTGATGCCAAGGGTGAGACTAATTTTAATTAATTCATATTTTATTTCTAAATGATATTGAACTCTATGCGTTCCACATTAAGTTGAAAATCAATTGAATTAATTTGATATACCTTAATAATGCACTATGTTGTTGTCCGTATATATTAATTCAAACTGAAACCAAGGAATTATACAGAGAGTTATGTTAAAAATAAACCTTTTGCTGATCATTTAAGGCTTAATATAATCTGACAACTAGGCGTTTTCTTTCCAAGTGATTGATTAATATAAAAAATACCTTCAAGTCACAAAACGGTCAATCCAATAACAGTTAATCCTAACACACAATGGCCTAATTGTGCAACTGAGTGCAAATAAAAACCCAGTTAAACTAACTAAAAGTTTACTCCTAATTCAACATATATATTTGTTTTGTGAGAAAAAAAGTCATTTGAATAGCCGTTGGATAAAAGCGCCACCTATTTTTTCAACAACATTTTCATTAACATGGACGATTCCAGTTTGCATTTTGTTTCTGTCGTCAAACACCTTTAGAGTTAGAATGATTCTAGAATAAGTGTCTCGACAAAATATTGTATAAATATCTACAAAAAGAAAAGAAAAATGATGAGACAATGATGAAACACGTGCGATGTGCATTCAACTGAATACCAGTGTTGATACACGCATGCTGCCTTCCTTCTGACGTCTCCGATAACAAACATATATTGTTTAATTTTGTTACTTATAAAGCTCAGTAGGTGGTAGGAAAAAAATGATTCGATGACTCAAAAGAGCTGTCTATAAAGTCACACTTGAATTATGTTCATTTTCTCTTGGTTTTGAAGGTGTTGCCATCTTTGAGGTCCCAGGCTAAAGTCTCAATGGGGACAGACTTTTGTGTGACGAATTTGCGCCTTAGCCTTAGCTGTTATATATATTTCTATCTAAAACATTTATATATCAGTCTATCAGTTACCGTAGATCCCATAACATAAACCTTAGAGCTTACTTTGAGTCAGGCATGTATGTGAATGTAAGAAATAAATATTAATAATAATTATTAGTTAATAATTAACGAACTTTAGTAACATATTTTATATGCAGTTTAGAAACAATTTAAAACCATTCCTAAACTAATTTTATCTTATGGCAATACTGCCGTTATTTAAATCTTCAAATATAGTGGAGTAATTTTTACTATATGTGTTCATTGTGTGGCAGAGTGCGTGCCTGGCGCCAACAGTGTGAAGCGTGAAGAGACCTCCGTCGGTAAAGATGCCAAGCAAGACGGAGAACTGGACTCTGATTTGAGAGATTATCCGCCTAATGTGAGTATGAGATTGTTTCAATTAATAAAAAACAGCTGTCTTTAGTAATACTGTATTTATATGAGATTGTTTCAATTAATAAAAATACAGCTGTCTTTAGTAATACTGTATTTATATACTAGAACATGAATTGAAAGTACAATTAAATGAGTAAATAGTAAGTTTTCCGTTACAACTTGATTAAAACTTGAATGACATACTAAAATTGAAATTATACATTTTACCTAATACCTAAAATTGAACAAATGTATAAACGGTAATAATTTGAATTGATAATATTGACACACAACTACTTGTTGGCTTTTGTATCAGAATTTGTACATTATTGTCCATTGTCGTGTGCAGGAGGCGCGGTTCGTGTGCACGTCATCGTGGTACCTGTTCCTGCGGCTGCACGCCACCATGTGCCAGCGATTGGGCGCGGCGCGGCGCGCTGCTCTGCAGCTGGCGGCCGCCGAGCGCGCCGCGCCCGCCGCGCCCAGCGTGGCCGCCGCGCTGCGGCTGCGGCCCAACAGTGAGTACCGCCCGCGGTGTGTGTGTGTGTGTGCGGCGCGCTGCTCTGCAGCTGGCGGCCGCCGAGCGCGCCGCGCCCGCCGCGCCCAGCGTGGCCGCCGCGCTGCGGCTGCGGCCCAACAGTGAGTACCGCCCGCGGTGTGTGTGTGTGTGTGTGCGGCGCGCTGCTCTGCAGCTGGCGGCCGCCGAGCGCGCCGCGCCCGCCGCGCCCAGCGTGGCCGCCGCGCTGCGGCTGCGGCCCAACAGTGAGTACCGCCCGCGGTGTGTGTGTGTGTGTGCGGCGCGCTGCTCTGCAGCTGGCGGCCGCCGAGCGCGCCGCGCCCGCCGCGCCCAGCGTGGCCGCCGCGCTGCGGCTGCGGCCCAACAGTGAGTACCGCCCGCGGTGTGTGTGTGTGTGTGCGGCGCGCTGCTCTGCAGCTGGCGGCCGCCGAGCGCGCCGCGCCCGCCGCGCCCAGCGTGGCCGCCGCGCTGCGGCTGCGGCCCAACAGTGAGTACCGCCCGGTGTGTGTGTGTGTGTGTGCGGCGCGCTGCTCTGCAGCTGGCGGCCGCCGAGCGCGCCGCGCCCGCCGCGCCCAGCGTGGCCGCCGCGCTGCGGCTGCGGCCCAACAGTGAGTACCGCCCGCGGTGTGTGTGTGTGTGTGCGGCGCGCTGCTCTGCAGCTGGCGGCCGCCGAGCGCGCCGCGCCCGCCGCGCCCAGCGTGGCCGCCGCGCTGCGGCTGCGGCCCAACAGTGAGTACCGCCCGCGGTGTGTGTGTGTGTGTGTGCGGCGCGCTGCTCTGCAGCTGGCGGCCGCCGAGCGCGCCGCGCCCGCCGCGCCCAGCGTGGCCGCCGCGCTGCGGCTGCGGCCCAACAGTGAGTACCGCCCGCGGTGTGTGTGTGTGTGTGCGGCGCGCTGCTCTGCAGCTGGCGGCCGCCGAGCGCGCCGCGCCCGCCGCGCCCAGCGTGGCCGCCGCGCTGCGGCTGCGGCCCAACAGTGAGTACCGCCCGCGGTGTGTGTGTGTGTGTGTGCGGCGCGCTGCTCTGCAGCTGGCGGCCGCCGAGCGCGCCGCGCCCGCCGCGCCCAGCGTGGCCGCCGCGCTGCGGCTGCGGCCCAACAGTGAGTACCGCCCGCGGTGTGTGTGTGTGTGTGCGGCGCGCTGCTCTGCAGCTGGCGGCCGCCGAGCGCGCCGCGCCCGCCGCGCCCAGCGTGGCCGCCGCGCTGCGGCTGCGGCCCAACAGTGAGTACCGCCCGCGGTGTGTGTGTGTGTGTGTGCGGCGCGCTGCTCTGCAGCTGGCGGCCGCCGAGCGCGCCGCGCCCGCCGCGCCCAGCGTGGCCGCCGCGCTGCGGCTGCGGCCCAACAGTGAGTACCGCCCGCGGTGTGTGTGTGTGTGTGTGCGGCGCGCTGCTCTGCAGCTGGCGGCCGCGAGCGCGCCGCGCCGCCCGCGCCCAGCGTGGCCGCCGCGCTGCGGCTGCGGCCCAACAGTGAGTACCGCCCGCGGTGTGTGTGTGTGTGTGCGGCGCGCTGCTCTGCAGCTGGCGGCCGCCGAGCGCGCCGCGCCCGCCGCGCCCAGCGTGGCCGCCGCGCTGCGGCTGCGGCCCAACAGTGAGTACCGCCCGCGGTGTGTGTGTGTGTGTGCGGCGCGCTGCTCTGCAGCTGGCGGCCGCCGAGCGCGCCGCGCCCGCCGCGCCCAGCGTGGCCGCCGCGCTGCGGCTGCGGCCCAACAGTGAGTACCGCCCGCGGTGTGTGTGTGTGTGTGCGGCGCGCTGCTCTGCAGCTGGCGGCCGCCGAGCGCGCCGCGCCCGCCGCGCCCAGCGTGGCCGCCGCGCTGCGGCTGCGGCCCAACAGTGAGTACCGCCCGCGGTGTGTGTGTGTGTGTGCGGCGCGCTGCTCTGCAGCTGGCGGCCGCCGAGCGCGCCGCGCCCGCCGCGCCCAGCGTGGCCGCCGCGCTGCGGCTGCGGCCCAACAGTGAGTACCGCCCGCGGTGTGTGTGTGTGTGTGCGGCGCGCTGCTCTGCAGCTGGCGGCCGCCGAGCGCGCCGCGCCCGCCGCGCCCAGCGTGGCCGCCGCGCTGCGGCTGCGGCCCAACAGTGAGTACCGCCCGCGTGTGTGTGTGTGTGTGTGCGGCGCGCTGCTCTGCAGCTGGCGGCCGCCGAGCGCGCCGCGCCCGCCGCGCCCAGCGTGGCCGCCGCGCTGCGGCTGCGGCCCAACAGTGAGTACCGCCCGCGGTGTGTGTGTGTGTGTGCGGCGCGCTGCTCTGCAGCTGGCGGCCGCCGAGCGCGCCGCGCCCGCCGCGCCCAGCGTGGCCGCCGCGCTGCGGCTGCGGCCCAACAGTGAGTACCGCCCGCGGTGTGTGTGTGCGTGTGTGCGGCGCGCTGCTCTGCAGCTGGCGGCCGCCGAGCGCGCCGCGCCCGCCGCGCCCAGCGTGGCCGCCGCGCTGCGGCTGCGGCCCAACAGTGAGTACCGCCCGCGGTGTGTGTGTGCGTGTGTGCGGCGCGCTGCTCTGCAGCTGGCGGCCGCCGAGCGCGCCGCGCCCGCCGCGCCCAGCGTGGCCGCCGCGCTGCGGCTGCGGCCCAACAGTGAGTACCGCCCGCGTGTGGTGTGTGTGTGTGCGGCGCGCTGCTCTGCAGCTGGCGGCCGCCGAGCGCGCCGCGCCCGCCGCGCCCAGCGTGGCCGCCGCGCTGCGGCTGCGGCCCAACAGTGAGTACCGCCCGCGGTGTGTGTGTGAGTGTGTGCGGCGCGCTGCTCTGCAGCTGGCGGCCGCCGAGCGCGCCGCGCCTGCCGCGCCCAGCGTGGCCGCCGCGCTGCGGCTGCGGCCCAACAGTGAGTACCGCCCGCGGTGTGTGTGTGTGTGTGCGGCGCGCTGCTCTGCAGCTGGCGGCCGCCGAGCGCGCCGCGCCTGCCGCGCGCCAGCGTGGCCGCCGCGCTGCGGCTGCGGCCCAACAGTGAGTACCGCCCGCGGTGTGTGTGTGTGTGTGCGGCGCGCTGCTCTGCAGCTGGCGGCCGCCGAGCGCGCCGCGCCCGCCGCGCCCAGCGTGGCCGCCGCGCTGCGGCTGCGGCCCAACAGTGAGTACCGCCCGCGGTGTGTGTGTGAGTGTGTGCGGCGCGCTGCTCTGCAGCTGGCGGCCGCCGAGCGCGCCGCGCCTGCCGCGCCCAGCGTGGCCGCCGCGCTGCGGCTGCGGCCCAACAGTGAGTACCGCCCGCGGTGTGTGTGTGTGTGTGCGGCGCGCTGCTCTGCAGCTGGCGGCCGCCGAGCGCGCCGCGCCCGCCGCGCCCACGGCCGCCGCGCTGCGGCTGCGGCCCAACAGTGAGTACCGCCCGCGGTGTGTGTGTGTGTGTGCGGCGCGCTGCTCTGCAGCTGGCGGCCGCCGAGCGCGCCGCGCCCGCCGCGCCCAGCGTGGCCGCCGCGCTGCGGCTGCGGCCCAACAGTGAGTACCGCCCGCGGTGTGGTGTGTGTGTGTGCGGCGCGCTGCTCTGCAGCTGGCGGCCGCCGAGCGCGCCGCGCCCGCCGCGCCCAGCGTGGCCGCCGCGCTGCGGCTGCGGCCCAACAGTGAGTACCGCCCGCGGTGTGTGTGTGTGTGTGCGGCGCGCTGCTCTGCAGCTGGCGGCCGCCGAGCGCGCCGCGCCCGCCGCGCCAGCGTGGCCGCCGCGCTGCGGCTGCGGCCCAACAGTGAGTACCGCCCGCGGTGTGTGTGTGTGTGTGCGGCGCGCTGCTCTGCAGCTGGCGGCCGCCGAGCGCGCCGCGCCCGCCGCGCCCAGCGTGGCCGCCGCGCTGCGGCTGCGGCCCAACAGTGAGTACCCCGCGTGTGTGTGTGTGTGTGTGCGGCGCGCTGCTCTGCAGCTGGCGGCCGCCGAGCGCGCCGCGCCCGCCGCGCCCAGCGTGGCCGCCGCGCTGCGGCTGCGGCCCACAGTGAGTACCGCCCGCGGTGTGTGTGTGTGTGTGCGGCGCGCTGCTCTGCAGCTGCGGCGGCCGCCGAGCGCGCCGCGCCCGCCGCGCCCAGCGTGGCCGCCGCGCTGCGGCTGCGGCCCAACAGTGAGTACCGCCCGCGGTGTGTGTGTGTGTGTGCGGCGCGCTGCTCTGCAGCTGGCGGCCGCCGAGCGCGCCGCGCCGCCGCGCCCAGCGTGGCCGCCGCGCTGCGGCTGCGGCCCAACAGTGAGTACCGCCCGCGGTGTGTGTGTGTGTGTGTGCGGCGCGCTGCTCTGCAGCTGGCGGCCGCCGAGCGCGCCGCGCCCGCCGCGCCCAGCGTGGCCGCCGCGCTGCGGCTGCGGCCCAACAGTGAGTACCGCCCGCGGTGTGTGTGTGCGTGTGTGCGGCGCGCTGCTCTGCAGCTGGCGGCCGCCGAGCGCGCCGCGCCCGCCGCGCCCAGCGTGGCCGCCGCGCTGCGGCTGCGGCCCAACAGTGAGTACCGCCCGCGGTGTGTGTGTGTGTGTGCGGCGCGCTGCTCTGCAGCTGGCGGCCGCCGAGCGCGCCGCGCCCGCCGCGCCCAGCGTGGCCGCCGCGCTGCGGCTGCGGCCCAACAGTGAGTACCGCCCGCGGTGTGTGTGTGTGTGTGCGGCGCGCTGCTCTGCAGCTGGCGGCCGCCGAGCGCGCCGCGCCCGCCGCGCCCAGCGTGGCCGCCGCGCTGCGGCTGCGGCCCAACAGTGAGTACCGCCCGCGGTGTGTGTGTGTGTGCGGCGCGCTGCTCTGCAGCTGGCGGCCGCCGAGCGCGCCGCGCCCGCCGCGCCCAGCGTGGCCGCCGCGCTGCGGCTGCGGCCCAACAGTGAGTACCGCCCGCGGTGTGTGTGTGTGTGTGCGGCGCGCTGCTCTGCAGCTGGCGGCCGCCGAGCGCGCCGCGCCCGCCGCGCCCAGCGTGGCCGCCGCGCTGCGGCTGCGGCCCAACAGTGAGTACCGCCCGCGGTGTGTGTGTGTGTGTGCGGCGCGCTGCTCTGCAGCTGGCGGCCGCCGAGCGCGCCGCGCCCGCCGCGCCCAGCGTGGCCGCCGCGCTGCGGCTGCGGCCCAACAGTGAGTACCGCCCGCGGTGTGTGTGTGTGTGTGTGCGGCGCGCTGCTCTGCAGCTGGCGGCCGCCGAGCGCGCCGCGCCCGCCGCGCCCAGCGTGGCCGCCGCGCTGCGGCTGCGGCCCAACAGTGAGTACCGCCCGCGGTGTGTGTGTGTGTGTGCGGCGCGCTGCTCTGCAGCTGGCGGCCGCCGAGCGCGCCGCGCCCGCCGCGCCCAGCGTGGCCGCCGCGCTGCGGCTGCGGCCCAACAGTGAGTACCGCCCGCGGTGTGTGTGTGTGTGTGCGGCGCGCTGCTCTGCAGCTGGCGGCCGCCGAGCGCGCCGCGCCCGCCGCGCCCAGCGTGGCCGCCGCGCTGCGGCTGCGGCCCAACAGTGAGTACCGCCCGCGGTGTGTGTGTGTGTGTGCGGCGCGCTGCTCTGCAGCTGGCGGCCGCCGAGCGCGCCGCGCCCGCCGCGCCCAGCGTGGCCGCCGCGCTGCGGCTGCGGCCCAACAGTGAGTACCGCCCGCGGTGTGTGTGTGTGTGTGCGGCGCGCTGCTCTGCAGCTGGCGGCCGCCGAGCGCGCCGCGCCCGCCGCGCCCAGCGTGGCCGCCGCGCTGCGGCTGCGGCCCAACAGTGAGTACCGCCCGCGGTGTGTGTGTGTGTGTGCGGCGCGCTGCTCTGCAGCTGGCGGCCGCCGAGCGCGCCGCGCCCGCCGCGCCCAGCGTGGCGCCGCGCTGCGGCTGCGGCCCAACAGTGAGTACCGCCCGCGTGTGTGTGTGAGTGTGTGCGGCGCGCTGCTCTGCAGCTGGCGGCCGCCGAGCGCGCCGCCGCGCCGCCGCGCCCAGCGTGGCCGCCGCGCTGCGGCTGCGGCCCAACAGTGAGTACCGCCCGCGGTGTGTGTGTGTGTGTGCGGCGCGCTGCTCTGCAGCTGGGGCGCCGCGAGCGCGCCGCGCCCGCCGCGCCCAGCGTGGCCGCCGCGCTGCGGCTGCGGCCCAACAGTGAGTACCGCCCGCGTGTGTGTGTGAGTGTGTGCGGCGCGCTGCTCTGCAGCTGGCGGCCGCCGAGCGCGCCGCGCTGCCGCGCCCAGCGTGGCCGCCGCGCTGCGGCTGCGGCCCAACAGTGAGTACCGCCCGCGTGTGTGTGTGTGTGTGCGGCGGCGGCTCCGCTGCGAGCGCGCCGCGCCCGCCGCGCCCAGCGTGGCCGCCGCGCTGCGGCTGCGGCCCAACAGTGAGTACCGCCCGCGGTGTGTGTGTGTGTGTGCGGCGCGCTGCTCTGCAGCTGGCGGCCGCCGAGCGCGCCGCGCCCGCCGCGCCCAGCGTGGCCGCCGCGCTGCGGCTGCGGCCCACAGTGAGTACCGCCCGCGGTGTGTGTGTGTGTGCGGCGCGCTGCTCTGCAGCTGGCGGCCGCCGAGCGCGCCGCGCCCGCCGCGCCAGCGTGGCCGCCGCGCTGCGGCTGCGGCCCAACAGTGAGTACCGCCCGCGGTGTGTGTGTGTGCGGCGGCGCTGCTCTGCAGCTGGCGGCCGCCGAGCGCGCCGCGCCCGCCGCCCCAGCGTGGCCGCCGCGCTGCGGCTGCGGCCCAACAGTGAGTACCGCCCGCGGTGTGTGTGTGTGTGTGTGCGGCGCGCTGCTCTGCAGCTGGCGGCCGCCGAGCGCGCCGCGCCCGCCGCGCCCAGCGTGGCCGCCGCGCTGCGGCTGCGGCCCAACAGTGAGTACCGCCCGCGGTGTGTGTGTGTGTGTGTGCGGCGCGCTGCTCTGCAGCTGGCGGCCGCCGAGCGCGCCGCGCCCGCCGCGCCCAGCGTGGCCGCCGCGCTGCGGCTGCGGCCCAACAGTGAGTACCGCGCCGCGGTGTGTGTGTGTGTGTGTGCGCGCGCTGCTCTGCAGCTGGCGGCCGCCGAGCGCGCCGCGCCCGCCGCGCCCAGCGTGGCCGCCGCGCTGCGGCTGCGGCCCAACAGTGAGTACCGCCCGCGGTGTGTGTGTGTGTGTGTGCGGCGCGCTGCTCTGCAGCTGGCGGCCGCCGAGCAACAAGCAATAAAATCTTAGAAATCAACTAAGTTCCAAATATGCACGATAACTTATAGTTTTCTCTCTCCACAGACCTGCCAGTGTGTGTTTCATCGCCATCGGAATATTACGGAGCGCTGGTCGAGTTGGTCAAAGGAGTACTGGACGGACACACTGAAGCAACTGCCTACGAAGATGCAGCCAGAGAGATGCTGGGAATCAGGGCCTATCCTGCTTACACCCTGGATAAGCTAGCAGCGCACGCAGTGAGACAGGTTCGTTCCCAAATCTGGCACCACCATTACTGTATGCTCACTACACATTCACGGCTACTACTTGTTTATTATATGATTAGGGGTTGCAGAATTTGAATTTTTAAGACATTTTCAATCGGTTTTAAATTCAGTTTGAATTATGTTTTGGTGTCAGCAAACCAACAAAATACAATATTAGTCCTATTTTTTAAATGATATTAGTTAGTTGAGTAACCACCAATTTGCCCATAGGACTAATAAATTATTCCATGGTAACATTTATATACTACACACTGCACATCAAATTTCAAACATCCAAATTGATAAACTTTACTTTTATTGATTAGAAGTACAGATTATGAACGTGTCTATCCATCTGTTGCAGCTACAACACTGCGTGTCTGAGCCCTGGTCCATCAGGTCAGCGGAGATGTGTGCACAAGGGGGGATGAGGGGACCCCCCTCCTATGTGAGAAGGGCAGCCAGATTCCTCAAACACGATCACAACGCGTTCCTCGTTAAAGTGGTGAGTCACAAATTCAAAGAATATATTTTTTTTAAATTCGAATATGTTTCCCATGGAGGTAAGCAGAGATCACAGTTTTCCACATCCAATGTTAGCTTCCTTTGACTTATTAATACACATTCATACACGCTCGTAAGTTAACAGGTACTCATGACCTGGTATGTTCGTCTATGTAAGTGATTCCCAAAGCAGTCTATATTGACCCCTAGGGGGCTATGACAACCTGCAAGGTGTCTACATCAGAGAAACATAAATTTGGGAGTCCATGAAATGAAAACGGGGGTCAACGATAATGGATCTCAACATACACTGATAGGACTTTTTTTTTTCCCCTGAGGAAAATGCATTAAATTGCATACCCCGGCTGTGGCGAGCCGGCGGTTATGTGGGGCTCTCCTCCCCAGAAGGGGGAGGCCTCCCCACTAAAAACCTCGGGGATGGCCTTCCTCAGGCATGTAGGGAGCCCCAGGAACCCCCAGCCTCCGCTCCCCTGCCTAGAGGGGAGCCCTCCCCGGGGAGGCTACACTGCCTCCCCCGGTCTCCTCCACCGACGACGCCCCCCTGCCACGGAAGGGGCGTGGTCCATCCCGACACTGATAGGACCTATTTATTAGCAATATACTATCTTCTAATATAAAAACATATTACATTGTTTATAAAAATACCTATGAAGTAAAAAAAGTATTATAGATGTTTATACAATTTTGTTATATCAGGGGGTCTACGACACAAAAAAGTTTGGGAACTGGTCTAGGTTGTCCCCTACCAACTGGCCTATTCATATTTGCCTCATAAATTTCTTTCGTCAGTCATCTTTCGTCCATTCTTTCTACATCTCCAAACCATTGAGCATTGCCTTCTCGATTTTTGACACTACATCTACTTTCACTGATTTAAATCACGTTTCCAATAATATTTTATCTCGCTTATTAATCTTTATGATTTTAATTAAGAATAATGGTCACTGAAATATATCGAGACGAGAGATTTTGTTGAAATATTTTATAATCATCCAAAATCTGAAAAAACATTGAAACAAGTCTATGTCACTCTAAATAGTGGCGGTTTTTATGCAGAATATGTAAACTTGACGTGTTGTTGGAATGTTGGCGTTGACATTACAGTGGTGTATTTAGAAAGTTATATTAATGCGAGCTGTGTATGTTTGGCAGTACGGCGGAGATGAGTGCCGCATCACGTTCGAGATGCTGGAGGGGGGGAAGGAGGGGCGCACCTCCCCACACCTAGAGGCGAGACTTTCACCGACGCACCAGGTAAATATTTGGTTAAATAAATTTGAAAAAGGTAGTAAAAATGGGACATAAAAATACTGAACCGATTTTTATGAATGTTGATATAGAAATAGTTAGAGATCCGAAGAAGAAAATGGGATATTCGTTCGGCGGATTCATTAAACAGTTGTTCGGGATTTCCCCTGGATTATCGTAGGGGAGCGGAAGCTGGGGGTTCCCGGAAGTCGCTTGGCGTTCCCAGGGCTACATGTCTGAGGAAGGTCATCATTGACGTTTTTAGTGGGTAGGCCTCCCCCTTCTGGGGAGGAGAGCCCCATATAACCGCCGGCTCGCCACAGCCGGGGTCTCCTCAGGGTAACAAAAAAAAAAGGTGTTCGGTATTTATATTATTTGGTTGGTTGGCTTGAAGATTTGGGGAGGATTGCAAGATAATTTTTACTGCAGCAAAATTCATTTTGGAAAATCCGATATAATGCGGGCGAAGTAAAAATATTGCTTAGTTGTTTTTGGGAGCGTTCAAGTATTACGTAACGCAATTGTTGAATATGTTTGAAACCCCCCCCCCCCCCTCCCCTTGTAACGCACCTTAACGTTAAACAACTTGCGTGAAAAGATTAAAAATGACGACCATACTAATACAATCGAGGGATTCCCCGTAAAACGTAATCGAAAAGGGTTGCCAATATGTTATAAAAAAAAGAAACAATGTTAGATACAGTGTTGTAAGAAAGACCCGCTCCTGTCCCTATAACGCATCGTAACATTTTACCGAGACCCCCTCCCCCCCCAAATTGCGTTACGTAATACTTGAACGCCCCCTTTTATATTAGAATTGAATGTGTTATATATAAGTTGAGAGCATATAACTGACTGGTGATGAAATGAATGATGACCAGTGATGTCACCCGCAGCGCGGCGGCGGCGCCAACGGGCGCGGCGTGACGCGCGGGCCCTGGGGGCTGGGCCGCTTCGGCCGCGACCCCGCCGGCCACCCGCACCCCCACCCCCACCCCCACCCGCTGCCGCACCCGCACAACCACCTGCGCCGCAACAAGCCCGTGTTCCTGGCCAGGAACGCCCGCAAGTGCGGCGGGTACACGGCCAACGTGGCCGGCTGCCCGCCCTCCGCACCCTCGCCGGTAAGCCTCCATTTTTCATCTGAATCCAAATTATCTCTGTCCAACTTATACATTCCCTGACACACTCCTAACTGAAGGAGTCTATACCAGGGTTCGGGTACCGCCGTCTTACCTGTTTCTGCAGCAAAGAAGCAATGTTAGCATAACAGAGTTCCTCTATCATGAAGGAAAAATAGGCAGTTATTTTTTTGTATAGAGTATGTATAAACTGTTACAGTTATGTGTGAGTAAACCTTATACATATAAAGTGACTTTGTGTGCGTCACAAGAGGTACAGTCGAGTACAAATACAGTTATTTACGGGATTAAAGAAAAGGGTTATTTTGTAATTTAATTTATATTTATATTATTTTCGTACGCTATTTAAATGTTCACTTAATTTTCATATTAAAATTGGACTGGCACTGCAAACTGGATCACTTACTAGTTCCAATATACATATTTCTCGCATCTGTTTTCAGAAATTAGTATACGGTAGCAATGGTTTCTCGACTCTAAAACATATACGTAAACGTCAACAAGGATATATATTTCGTATATAGAATCATTTAATTAAATCTAAATTTAAAATTAAAAAATATTTACCCGCCTCCTTAAACATTTTCTCCGTGAAGAACTCATTTTCGTAAACCACTGTATCCATAAGAAAAAGCGATAAGAACACGTCTTGCTCGGACGACGACTGACGCGTCACTGCCACACGAACGAAAGTTGTTTATTTACAAGCGCACGCGTACAACTGAGTTGAACTATCTGTAAGTGAAACTTGTAACATACTTGCTTCGCTCAGACCCTCATGGAACAACATTTTCTATGATGTGAAGATAATGACAGCAAAAATGTATCGTCTACATTTATGTATTATATATGGAGGACGACTTCCATAGTCCAGTGGATAGTACACCGGTTTCAAGGTGTCGCTATCTCTGAGGTTCCGGGTTCGAATCCCGGTGGGGGCAGATGGTACCTTAGTCATGGTTGTTGATATTAGATCCCATAGCACAAGCCTTACTGAGCTTAGTTTGGGCTAGGCTAATTGGTGTAAGTGTAACAAATATTTTATTTATATGTTTTAATTGTGTATGTCAATGAGACAATGATGAAACACGTGCGATGTGCATTCAACTGAATTTCAGTGTTGATACACGCATGCTGCCTTCCTTCTGACGTCTCCAATGGAAACTAATGATATTCAAGTGTAATACTTTCTAATTAATTTAATTAGTATAACATATTTACGAACAAAGTAATCCCTAGATTTACCTTAATTAATTTTTATTTTGTACAGAATGAGAATAAACACACTATAAGTATCCAAGAGGTTCGAAAGACTTTTTACTCACTATAGGATATACATGCATTTTACTTACAGTAAGCAAATGTAAAAGCTATGTTTATGACTCTTCAACAATTTGTTCTTCATTTAGCCAACATTATTGTTCTACTTAAAAAGAAAACCTGAGTCTGCCGAAACAATACATTTGTTTTATCCCACAAATAGTATTTTATTCCTGATTCGTCTAAGGCCGTCTTATTCTTTTTATATATCTGTAATATTATAAAAAAATATTATTTATTTTTGATTGACAATATATATTCTGGGATCTACAGTAACATATATTATACATACATAAACATTTTACATGAAAATATATATCAATCCTTTATTCAATATTAAAATTACCCTGAACATAGTTCAGGATGATTCAGATTTTTTTGTTTGTAGTGACATAACAGTGTTTGTGTCTTAGATCATATTATTATTGTCATGAAATTATTTGGTGCGTTTTTAAATCTTAATCAATATTGCAAAATTACATGATTTGAACAGTGAGCTTTGTCGATCGAGCGCCCGCGGCAGGCGTCAATGGAGGGGCATCGCTGAGGTTTTTAGTTGGTAGGCCTACCCCCTTCTGGGAAGGAGAGCCCCACATAATTCAGAGTATGCAATTTAATGCATTTTCCTAAGCTATAACAAAAAACAAAGGATCCTGCGTTAAGGGTGCAGTGACAAGCATAAAATGTCACAAGTTTATTATACACTAGCGAACCCGCCCCGGCTTCGCACGGGCGCAATGAAAAAATGGTTATGGTGGGTTATCCCTAAGAGACAGACATATATCATCGCGGACTTTTTTGTGAACTTTTGTAAGTTGTACAATACTGTAGTACATCATTTTGACCAATCTCGTAGGGCTTGGCCAGCGTTTGCAATATAAGCGCAAAAAAGTGAGTTGATTTACGACATCACATTAGAAATCTCAAAAATTGTCAGTGTTCCACCACTACCATTGTGCATGTTTTATACATATAAACCTTCCTCTTGAATATACAGTGGTACCTCGACATACGAGTTTAATTCGTTCCGCAACCTTGCTCGTATCTTGAATTACTCGTATCTCGAAGCAAATTTCCCCATACAAAACAATTGAACTACCATTAATACGTTCCAACCTCCAAAATGTCACCCCAGTTATTTTTGTTACGTGGTTTTGAATAATAAAAACCGTAAATACCGTAGGCCTTTCCTCCCTCTCAGAATGTTCCGGAAATGAGTTAGGCAAGTGTCATTAAAAATGTCAGATGCACGACCTGTTGCAACTTTATCTGTGTTTTTTTTCACGTTTTCATAAAAGCACGCTGCTAACTGATCGTGTTGGCGCGACTGCGTGTTACTACCGAACCGAACCGGACTCTTATTTCGAATTTCGCTCGTAACTTAAAGCACAAAATCACTTGATCGTCAGCTCGTATGTCGAGGTACCACTGTACCTATTTATGAAAGAAACCCGCATTAAAATCCGTTGCGTAGTTTTAAAGATTTAAGCATACATACATACAGACACCGGGAAGCGA
The DNA here is from genome assembly GCA_036419045.1 of Scirpophaga incertulas. Classification (NCBI taxonomy): domain Eukaryota; kingdom Metazoa; phylum Arthropoda; class Insecta; order Lepidoptera; family Crambidae; genus Scirpophaga; species Scirpophaga incertulas. The sequence continues at coordinate 23,525,228 of CM071636.1, forward strand.
CTTTGTTTTATACTATGTAATGATTTAGAGCGGAACAAATGAATGAATTGGTGCTCAGTTGTCGATCAGTGGATGAAGGTGTAGTCGTTCCGCAGGGCTCGTGCATGCACCAGCACCAGCACCAGCGCCGCAAGCCGGCGGAGTGGGGTGCGTCTCGGAGGGCGGCGGCGGCCGGCCTGGCGCTGGGCCGGCCCGGCGCGCTGGCCGCGGCGCGCGCCTCGCACCGCCGCCTGCACCAGCTGCGCCGAGACCGCTTCCGCCGCTGGCTGGCCAGGTAGGCCGCCGCTACCACGCGCCCGCCCGAACACCCAAGCCAGCTGCTAAGTGAATCTATGTACGCATACATGGTGGTGACATTGTGACGTGCTGAACTTGTGCTCCGAGTTGTTTTAGTGATCAACCATTGAACCGTATGTCCAATGATCGAAAATCTCTGTGCAGTGTTATACAAGTGTTCCAAGGAAGAATAATTAGTGAATAATGCGAAAACTATACAGTGCTGTAAAAATTTCTGACAGTAGATAGTACACCCACACGGAGTCGGTTGGAGTTACAAGAAGATTGAGTTTTAGACGGAAACGACACGAGGCTTGAAAGTAAACGATGTATTGTACGTCAAACATACATGTTGATATCCTGCCCACATACAAACAGCAGTCAGTCTGCTCATGCATATAAGAAAACAGTGTGCAACGTAATAGTTATGAGTATATATAAATATGGATTACTTCACACATTCATAAATATAAAAATTTACACATATACTACTCTGTGTCAAATAGTGACATGATTTTAAATTTCTCCTTTACGTAGCACACCCTATTATTATATAGAAATAGTAAACGAAAACTTTACACTCTTTAAATGTTTAGAAATAGTAAACGAGATCTTAAAATACATATAGCAATTACATTTACCAAGGAATTTATGTGTTATAATAGAATAGAGAAATGTTTTGATTAAAATTTCTTTCACTTTCACAAGAGGATTAGTTACATCTATTATATATTGTTGTATATAATTATTATATTAACTATAGTGTTTTACCAAGTCACAATTATAATCGGTAGAAATTCATAGGATATATGTCTAGTAGTTGTCAAATGTGGTAATTTCTTGGTTTAATGTTTTATATCACTCTCCAATTAGGATGAAATTAATTAAGGCAGAAAATATCAAATTTACTATGTAGTTTCTTATACTTTGACAAATAAAGTCGATGTATTAATTAAAAATAAATAAATATAATATCTTGATAAATGATTGTGTTAATTTTGTAATTGCTGACTTAACAATTTTATTTTTCATAGATTGAAAAATATAAATATCTGACGAGACTTGTGATATGTCGAAGACTTTAGGCTAAGCCTAGCGGATTGTACTTGTAGTCTGCTCGTTTGTTGCTTGGTTTGTGTATTTGTGTATTAAATTCAAGATCTGTGCTTGCTTGGAGATTTAGCTCGTGCAAATTCATAATATCAACATCCATAAATCACATTCTGACGACATGCCTAACGCTGCGGTCGAGTGATCGGCTACTGCGCAATGGGTCGCGGGTTCAATTCCCTCACGGGACACATATTTTGTAAGACCTACAAAAATTTGACCAGTCTGGGTGTTTGTGCATGTGACATTTCTATCTTTGTTACTTTAGTAACCACAAGACAAAAATCCTAGAGGGATGACGTTTTTTTTTTAAAAAATCATAGGTGCTATTACTATCAAAACTGAATAAAACTACATCTTTAATTCTGGAAATTAATAACTATGAATATCTAATAATAATTACTAATTCCAAATTCAAGTTATATTTTAATATCCATAACCAAAGTACCAAATTCCCGAGAAGTTTTAGTCATAATACGAATTCTTCTTCTCCCAATTTCCAAACAGGTGCAGTTTTTTATACCTTGTACATAGTTTTTTTTTAATTATTCATATAATACAAACTTTTCTCTTATTGCTAAATTTGTTACTGTCAATAACTTCAAAGACATATGTTGAATGTATGTTATTTGAAATTTAATTTTGCATGAATTAAGTGGTTGTATATATATTTTTGTTAGTACCAAATATTTTTGACAATAAGAAGAATCTATTTTTGTTTTGTGTTAAATGTTACAAGTATATACTAGTGTTACAAACTGTAGATACTATACGGTACTATTCTACCTACCCACTTTTAAAATCTCCTGAATCCTGCCTTAATGTGTACATCATTACAGTCAATCGTATCATAATCAAGTAATTGTTTCAATAAATTCTGAAGTTACATTGATATGATGGAAAATATTTCATTTGTGCATTCAATATTATCAAGCAGTTATACAGTTGTGCATTTGTAACATTTTAAATTGTCTTTGCGGTTATCAATTTTTTTTTATGTAATTTTTTTTTATTTGAATAGAAATACAACAAATTAAGAATTTCTTATTAAGACCAGCCACAGCAGAACTAACAACTACCCTCAACATTGGGAACAACTATATTGCGGCAGCACAGTATCTGCATCCCCAGTTTTACTTAATCATATGAACATCATATCAGAAATTGCGCTTCTGTGTAGGAGATGAAAATACCATAATTCCTATTTGTCACACAATACAGTTGAAGCAGGCCTCTAGGAGAATAGTCTCTTACCACTTGCTTATATGCAGTGAACAAATAATTGTTTAGGTATACTTTCAAAATTAATTGTTAGACTACACTTTTTGTCATGTTTATTCAATTATAGATGAATACATAAATTCACAAAGTTTGCTTTAATCTCTTTTCAACCACAGATCAGAAGAAATTTGGAAACATATTTGTCTATAAATACTGTAGATGTATGTTCTGGAGATTGGCAAAATAGATGTTACTTTAAATTAATACATTATGTGACATGCTGTTTTATACAGCTTTATTATAATAAGTTTGTATTTGATTGATGTTTCTGTTGCACAATAACATTCTTTTTGCCAATCTCTGTTATTTACATCTGTTTTTTGCACAATTATATGTTGATTTTGTATAATACTGAATTTATAGAATGGCTAATATTGCATTGTCTGTAAAATAGTATTATAAATTCATGTAAAATTTATTGCATTGTGTATAATAATTTTTGATATACAGTTATAGTAATGCATTTAAAAATCTAATCAAAAGTACACTTTAATAATATACTGTTCTATTCTCTAATCTTTATTTCTATACTGATAGAGATTAAAATGCATTGGTATAAATATTTTGAAGCTTTGATCAAATGTTTTTCGTTCTTTGGTCAATTAAATGGATATATGATATTTGATAATAACATGATGCCGAAATTAATTACAGTTACTACGTATTACTATTATGTGGCACGCACACATATTTCCGCAATATATTTTGAGTCGTTTCACTGGTAACAAAATATTGTTTTTGTCATTGCAAATGGTATTTTGTATCCATAAATTTTATATGTTTAATTAAGTAATGTAACATACCAATGTTTATTTTTGTATCTTCTAAACTCTGATTTACGAAAAGATGCAATACCAGGAAAGTAGGAATTGTGAAGGGATATCTATGTCTCATAAATGCTTGTAACGGATGGAAGGGATGTGATGCGTTTATTTTTAATGAAGAATTTGTCTGTAAACTTTGATGTTATTATTATTGATGGAAGCATTGCTTCGCATTGAACATAATAATGTAATATGTTAGTTTGTCCGTTTCGTATGTGAAACATGAGATGGATCTTTCTCGAATTGGTGTCACTGAGGACCCGACATGTTTTATCAAATATCTTGGTGTTTGATAGAGCTTAGTGAGTGTGACGTCACGTTTTAGTGGCTCCGTTGAACGCTGCGTTTGCGATGTGCCGCGTCGCTTTCTGGAATTCTATCTGTACGCTGCTTATGATACTCTGGTGCTGTCGGATTTTATTGAAACTGAGACAAATAGGTTACCGTTTTGAAGATAAATGTCGTATTGAAGCCAAATAAAGCGGCAATGTAACTGGTCTATCTGTCAATTGCAATTAAATTTGATAGCAACAGATTTACACATTCATGGGCCTCTGGTTATGAGACTTTCCAGTGATATTTGATGTAACTCTAGCTAGTAAGCATTATGCCCCGGTATAATATAATACAGCTGATAATTCGACATGTATGTTAAAATTGTAGAATTTTAGCTCAGGCTGTTTATTAAAAGTAACAAATCTAATTAATTATTTAAAATGCGTTATATATATAAATTCAATTTTTCGAAAACTACATTCATATTGTTTGTATCTGAGCTCGACTGCACTCAGATACGAACTATAACCATTCGAGTTATCAATGTTAAAAAAATACTTATTAAATACTTAGGTTAGCACGCTTTTTAGTGAACGTTCCCAGTGATAAATACTTGATAGCTTTTATGTGTATGTCATGATAACGCAAAATATGTTTTTTTTTAATATGAGTTAAACTTAGTAAAATAGAAACGCAGTTATATTTCTAGTGTCGTCGTTTTTTTTTATGCGACTGTTTATCAATTTCTTATAATCTTTTGCCCTTTGCCTGGCCAAGATTGAGAAGAATAAAATATAGCAACCTTGAATTGACCGAAGCTGCATAATTCTATAGTTAAATGTTACTAAATTGTTTGTGTTTAATATAGCAAATTCAATGAATTGTTACAAGAATCCGTTTAATATGGCAAGTTTAACGGATTGACGCAACAATCAGACTTGACGGGTTATCAGCTTGTATTTGATGTATAGTAACTGCTAATTACAATTCCACCTGGATCTCTGTACAAAGTCTGCATAAAAAAAAATTATGCTGTCGATATCAATTGTTGCAAATAATTTGATTTTAGTCATAAAAATTATATCATTTTCTGTTACAAAATTAAAGTTGAGCCTACATTGAATAAAGATTATTTTGATTTTGTAAACTCACGGTAGATACAATATTTTCATTATCGCGTACTTGTTTATACTAACCCCCTAGCTGTAAAGTTTGTGATTTTTTTTACAATGACTTCTATAGTTCTGTCAGTTACGGATACCACTTAGAGTAAGCCCGCCGATTTGACTACGAACGCTGTATCATTATTAAGGTTTGATTTAAAATAGTTTTCATTGATCGTTGAATACCACGTTCTATTTAAATTTAGTAAGTAAATTTTATACTTACTGTAAAAGAGGCTATACTTTAAGCTTGGCTAGTAAATGTTTATCACTGATAATTTAATAGCAGTAAATAATTGTAAATTAATGTATTTAAAAGACGGGGTGACAGCCCTCGATCAAAGACATAATGCATGTAATTCTATATTACATGACATAATATTTTGACCATATCGCACAAGTTTTCATTTGAAGAAACGAATCGTGAGTTACGAAATTTTTGTGTATTTTATTTTATTAGCTATAACTATCCAATAACAAATTTTGGGGTAATAATAATTATTCTTAATATGTCTATTGGAATATTTATTAAAAGTTCACAAAATTGATTAAATAATTTAAAAATATGTTTGTATACATAATTATTAAAATCTCCATGATGGAGGTTTCAAACCTATCCCCAGTAATTAAAATATTTAATAAATTTCATAAACTACGCTTTAAATGGTTCTATTTTATACAATTTTAATAGTGTTATTATTAAATATCGTTTTGGATGTCTTATAAATAATTTACGTGCTTGTAGTCAAATCGGTTAGCTAACAATTTCTGCTGGATGGCCTTAATTTCCATTCGGTAAATGTCTTGCGTTGTCGCGTTTGTGTACTAAATACGTTATGTTCGCCTAGTAACTTGATTACGTTAAATAATCGATATAAGATCTGTTATAAAGTCCAATATCGACATATATTAACTGTCAAAAAGTTCTGATTATAATAAGTTTGAAACAGCACATTAAATTGTAACGCTATGTTTACCATATCGGACCGCATTATACCAGTGAACAAAATAATGGAATTTCTTGAGTATTCACGAAAGCGACGCGGTACCTGTATATTATTTCGTTTGGTGTAAAGATCTCTTAATTAATAATTAAAGTACAGTTGGTTCTGTGTAAATAGTGAAGGCGTGGTTTTTTTTTTGTGGAACCAATTTTTGTTATGTATAAAAATGACGCCGAAAGAATTAAATATTATTATATTTATAGTGTGGTATTTTATTTCTGAACCCCGTGACAACTTTATTTTTTTTTATAAAGATTACCGAAATTGGATCCAATTGGTAGGTCTTTCATAAGGTGCACAGAGGATTCTGTTAAGATCTCAGGAAGGCACCAACGGGACAGTTCGATCTATGTGAAGTTCCTTTGGGAGACATAAGTTCAGCAGTGATGTCTCAGCTGAAATTATGAAACAACTGTGCACTAGTTTCTTAAGGGTACTTCAAAGTACTTATATTGAAGCTACAAAAGCCTTTACGCCCCCGTCAACCCCAAAACCTACGTAGTACACCCCAACGACGTATAACACGACATCCGATTCAGTAAACATGTACGTACCGCCGACCTACGTGTCTTTTTTTTTTTCCTCAGGAGAGGAGGCTGAGAATCCATCATGGATACCAACGCAACAGGCAAGCAGGGATGCGTTGATTATGTCGGACTCCTGGTGCTGTCGAGACAGCTCGACCCAACAGACCATTTTTTTTTTTTTTTTCCTGAGGAAAATGCATTAAATTGCATACCCCGGCTGTGGCGAGCCGGCGGTTATGTGGGGCTCTCCTCCCCAGAAGGGGGAGGCCTACCCACTAAAAACCTCAGGGATGGCCTTCCTCAGGCATGTAGGGGGCCCCGGGAACATCAAGCAACTTCCAGGAACCCCCAGCCTCCGCTCCCCTGCCTAGAGGGGAGCCCTCCTCGGGGGAGGCTACTACCTCCCCCGGTCTCCTCCACCGACGACGCCCCCGGCCACGGAAGGGGCGTGGTCCATCCCGGGGCGCCGTAGCAGTCGCGACTTCCTCGCGCCCGTCGGCGACCCGCGGCGGCGCCGCAGCTGTGCTACCGAGTCCGGCGCCGCCTTCTTCGAGCGGGATCGGCCATCTCCCGACCCCGCTCGGCGGCCTCCTTCTGGAGCATCACTGCTTCATAGAAGGAGGCCACAGCCCTCCAACCTCCCTCGTCCGCCAGCATTGCCGCAATCAATGCCGGCGGAGACAGATCTCGCCCGATCTCTGCGACCAAGACTCGGCGCTCGGAGGCCCACGCGGGGCACTCCGCCAGCGTGTGCTGGGCCGAGTCGAGGTCGGATGCGCAGTGGTGACAATGTGTCGATCCCTCCCGTCCTATTCGACACAGATACTCACCGAAGCAGCCGTGCCCGGTGAGTATCTGAGTCAATGGGTAGGTGACCTCCTCCTTCCCGTGGAGCCAAGCTTCGAGGTGCGGGAGTACGGCACCGACGGCCCGCTGGCGCGCGCAGATCCGTAATTCGAGCTGCGCACGCCAGGCCGCCACAATCCGTCGGTGCCACTCCCGCTTAGGCACTTCGTGCGCGGGTTCCAGGGTGCTCCCCCCATCGCCCCCCGGTCGACACGCCGCGACGCATACGTCGCCGCGTACATGTCGGCCAGGATGTCGAATGGGGGGGAGCGTCCCAGAACCGTCGCCGCCTCGTACGAGATTGTACGGTAGCCTCGTACGATCCGTATGGCCATTATCCGCTGCAGGCTCCGTAGCAGAGCTCTGCAGCGAGGGGACCTCGCGCAGTCTTGCGACCACACGGGAGCCCCATACATGGCCACGGATCGCACGACGCCCTCGTACAGGCGGCGAACTCCATCCCTGACCCAACAGACCTACCGATTAAACTCAGCCTGAGCCTTTGGTCCTAATGACCCTACTGCCTTATATGGAAGGGGACGTATGTCTTAATTGGCACCCAACCAATAAACTGCATCTTTTAACTCTGTTAGCGGTGGGTGTGTCACTTTCTTTCTCGGCAGCCTTCTGATGAGGCACGAGTAGGCTCCGTCCATTCGGGCTGGAACCACCGAGGTACCGTATTAATTTTTTTTCCCTCTGGGAAGGGTAAGAATCATGAATACCACCGCAACTTAGTGCCACGGATATTATACCGGGATGATCTTATCCCGCCGCCTCGATCGGTTTGGAGTCCGGTTATAGGGTTTAGTCGGTAGATACCGATTAAACCCTAAAACCTTGGTCTTAAGGACCTCGCAGCTTGGGTGGATTGCTTTCAGTACTTTATCATCCTGGCTTATAAAAAAATAACATTCATATACACACCTATAGTCTGCAGTGTATAAAGATTAACTGCGTTATTGTTATAAAACTAATGTAAGTACCTATTACATTAATTAATAACGGTTTTAAGTTATAGGCTGTAGACATTCAAATAAAAAAAAATATCTCAATATTACAAGGGTGTCGCTAACAAAAAATCTATGAAGATCTCAGCCTCCTTTCCAGAAGGAATAAAAATGTATTGAATGAAGCATAGAAGTGTTTATCCCCTTTACATATCCATCGAAGATTTAGTTATAATATCTGTTATTGACGAGCTTGTATGAATGTATTATAATAAAAGAGAAATAAAAATATAAAACAAAAGAGCAAATGTACAGTTTTGTTTTATGAAATGGTTTTATATAATTTTATATTGTGTTATGTATATTACGATTGCAATTCGTATAATTGCACTAAAAGGGATAGTCAATATTTATATTAGCAGTCTTGTGTTCACTCTGTAGGCCTATAGAGTAATTGGGTAGACGACAATTTTTTAAATTCTATATATAATAAGAGTACTCTTTTAAGTGAGAAATATTGTATAACCAACAGTACACCTGCACCTTTTACTTTTGAAGATACATCGCCATGTTTGCGGGGCTGTCGCGGGTCGCTCAAAAACGCTCCATACTAAAAACACTGCAATCGTGACGTCATAACTAGAGATCGGATAATCGGATGCATATTTACCTAAAGTTAATTTTTGGCTCACAAATTATGGAAGCGGCTCTTTAAAATACATTTTGTTAAATAAAAATCCCGGGAAAATACGGGACTGCAAATTTAACGTAGTGATATTGTTTGAAAATTACTAAATTAGCACGTGGTATTTATTTTCAAAAGACCGAGACTCCGGGTTCATTTATACAACTATGCATACGTATTTTAATCGTAAGTTTAGTTTCAGTTCCCCGTGCGATTTAATGTACGATTTATTACATGAAGAGTGTTATACGAAAGTAGTGAGCTAGTTTGACTAAAACAATAATCAATTAAATAATTGAATAAAAAAACAGAAATGGTGCCCGGGCTAACGTAAGTATGGTCTAGTATCTCACTCTGAGTTAACTTCCGATTTAATGAGTGAAATAAAATAAAAAGACAGTTCCATACTTTGTCTTAAATTAACTTTAGGTAAATATGCATCCGATTATCCGATCTCTAGTCATAACTAAGTAAACTCGCCTAATTTATAAGAGCGTATAAACAAATATCAAAATAACATCGTTATTTGTACGTTTATAGGTATACTTTCTATATAAAAAAATGTTACATTTAATGTGAGAATGCTAGAAATGTGTTCGTTTCATTAGAATTACGTAAATAATAATTGCTCATTATTTAGAAATCTAAAAACAATATAATGTGGTGTTATAGATCTACACATAATATCTAAGTACTAGTTATAACCTATATAAGATAGATTTTGTCAGATGATTAGTTAGTAATAAATCATACGTGAAACAATTCACTTGTTTACTTTACTGTCCCGAGCTCCCTACCTTACATGGCGACCCTGCCATCCGACGCGGGTTGCTGGAGTTCGGCCGCGCGACTTATTACTTTATATTCGATTGGTTAAAGTTTAAAAATTTAATTCATTTAAAGAAATTATAAAATGTGCCGGTCTACTGTGGAGAAGGAAGACGTTTTCTTGAACCAAAATGCTGTTGGTTCAAATTATCAAGAATTTCACCTGAACAATATAAGCATAGTCCTGGTGCTCATTTGCACTATGATAGCAATTGCTGGAGTTTTTGGCCTGTACATGCTATATAGAAGATGTCATCATGGATGAATCCGGAATGAAGTATTGGCGCAAACTCTGAGGCGTTCTGTTCGACGACCGATCCAGGAGGCTCGTGTTTGCTACGAGTGTCACCGCCCAGTTCCAGGTACAAGTGAGTGCAAATTGTGAAAGTTTGATAAAGCCATAACAATAAAAACATATAGAGCTGTTCAAAAGTGCAAAAACGTACACTTTGACCTAGTTTCATCGAGTCGTGTCGAGTTAATTCGTGTCGTGAATTTTGTTTAATGTGTATTTTTAATAATATTGTATAATTATTAATATGTAAATAATGTATTTTTTAATTAAAATATCTGGTTCTATTTTCGATGGCTGATGAACAAAAAAAAGATATTTGTGATAAGCTGCAAATTATAAAAGATTATTTGGTAAAATTAAGTTACCTACGCTAGACGAACAAAGAATGTTTTGCGGGAAAAGCTGTCTGAGGCTATTCAGTTGCGTCAACATTTCGATGAATGTATGTTGATTATTTTAGAACAGATACAAACGAAGCAAATAGATGGTAAAGTTTTAGAGGACTTACAGTCATTTTGCGATTTAATTAAACAATTATTTGAGCAAATAAAAACTTTTTGTTCTAAAAATTATACTCCTGAGTGTACAAACGTAAATTTTCCTACAATGTCAGTCTTTGACTTTAAAACTGCGGTAGCACGGTCCCGGTCATGACTGGTGATGAAAATGTCACTAAGAACCTTATCGATTCTATAGAGTTATATAGCTCTACACTAAATAAGGAAGGTAAAAATATGCTTATACAATTTATTTTAAAAACGCGAGTAAATGAAAATGCCAAGTTAAGGTTATCAACGTCATATGATAGCTGTGAATTATTAATTCAGGATATGCAAGATCATTTACTTACCAAGAAATCGAGTACTTCTATTCATAATGAGTTAGTAATGATGCGACAAAACGGCAATTGTTTAGAAAATTACGGCAGAAAAGTCGAAGAGTTGTTCGTTAACTTGACGATATCGCAAGCTGACGGTAATCAAGACGCATACAAAATATTAAGACCTTTAAATGAGAAGCTTGCTATTAAGAGCTTCACCAATGGTTTGCGAAATCGACAACTTAGTACGATATTGTCAGCGCGTAATTATTCGTCACTAAAAGACAATACGTGCAGCAAAGGACGAAGAAGCGTCATACAGTCGCTCGAACCAAGAACCTACAATATATTTTGGATATCGTGGACGCTCAAGTTTGAGTAGATATTTCCGCGGTAGTAACAGAGGAAATTTTATAAGACGAGGCGGGCAACCTCAAATGCAATTTCAACATGGTAACAAACACTTGAATTTTTCAAATAATCAATCAACCAGAGGTCGAACTTCGATTCAACCGCGCGGGGGCTATAATACTAGACAAATACAGAATAATCGCGGCGGCAAATACCGTTCATTTAATCGTGGTCATAATATACATTACATGCAAAGTAACAGAGACTTAAACAATTCTAAGTATTTAAAAATATTCGATTCAAATCCGGAAAATAAGTCTGAAACAACAAATAATGAATCTATGCAGATTTTTCGATAATAATTATGTATTAGTTTGTGACTATAGCAGCTCGGTGGAATTGTTATTCGAAGATTCCAAATATAGTTTTATAGTAGATTCAGGTGCATCGATGTCGGTGCTGAAATATGAAACAGTACAAAGATGGAACATTCCGATGCATGCGGAACGCACCTACATAAAAGGAATAGGGGGCAAAGTACAATCCATCGGGCATTCTTATGTTATGCTTAATATAAATGGTCAGGTATTCGAAAACAAATTTTATATTATCGATTACCTGCCGTGTAAACAACAAGGAATATTAGGTAGAGATTTCTTGCAGAAGTATAAAGCTATTTTAGATTTTGAAAATAATACTTTAAAGTTAAATTATAATAATAATGGTAATAGTATAACGTTGCCTATGGTTACCGGATCTTTAGGTCAAAAAGGTTTTCTAACAATTCCACCAAGATGCGAAAAAATGTATGTCGTTGACAGTATCATTGATTATGAATGTGTTGTTTTGCCAGGAGAGTTATGTCAAGGAGTTTTTATAGCTAGTACCATATGTAAGCCAAAAAATAATAAAATTAGTATTCAGATATTAAACACTCGCGAAACGGAAGTAAATCTTAACTACTTTAGGCCAGAGGTACACAAACTATCAGAGTACGACATATGCAATTTTGAGAATACTATTGTAAGTGGAGATAGAGTACGAAATTTGTTTTCCCAACTGAGTTTGAATCATTTAAATAATGAAGAACGTATATCTATCGAAAATATTTGCGCAAAATTTTCAGACGTGTTTCAATTACCTAATGATAAATTAACTACTTCTAATTTGTACGACCAAACAATACAACTAAAATCGAATGCGGAACCGGTATACGTAAAACAATATCGCTTACCATAATCACAGCGTTCTGAAATTGAAAAACAAATAAAAAAAAATGCTTTCTGATAATATAATTGAACCAGCAAAGAGTGAATGGTCCAGTCCTATTCTATGGAAGGAAAAATGGAGGTTAGTGATTGATTTTCGTAAACTTAATGACCGAATATTAGATGACAAATTCTCGTTGCCTAATATTACTGATATTTTGGATTCTTTGTCGGGAGCAATGTATTTTTCTCAGTTAGATTTATCCCAGGCATACTAACAAGCAAATTTAAGTCCTGAGAGCCGGAAGTACACATCATTCACAACCCCGTCTGGTCAATATCAAATGACACGACTTCCTATGGGTTTAAAAATTAGTCCAAGTTCATTCTCACGATTAATGACAGTCGCTATGTCTGGACTAGCATACGACAAATTATTTATTTATTTAGACAATTTAATTTGTTTTGGTCGAAATTTAGATATGCATGATAAAAATTTAATTGATATTTTAACAAGACTTCGACAAACTAATCTAAAATTAAATCCAAACAAATGTGATTTTTTAAGGAAAGAAATTCAATTATTAGGTCACGTTGTTTCAACTAAAGGCATAAAGCCAGATCCAGAGAAAACTAAAGTTGTTCAAAATTATCCTGTCCCTAAAAATGTGGACGAAACAAAAAGATTTGTGGCATTTACCAACTTTTATAGAAAATTTATCCCTAATTTTGCAGAGATAGCATTACATCTTAATAGACTCTGTCGCAAAAATGTAGATTTTAATTGGAATTCAGAATGTCAACAATCATTTTATTCCTAAAAAAGGCATTAATCTCTCCAACACTTCTTCTATTTGAAAATACTTTTATTTTGCAAACCGATGCGTCTGGTTTTGCAATCGGATCTGTATTAAGTAACTGCGACAATAAACCAATAGCTTTCGCAAGTCGCAACTTAAATAAAGCCGAAATTAGATATCCGACTATAGAGAAGGAGCTACTTTCTATTGTATGGTCCGTTAAATATTTTAGGCCGTACTTGTATGGTCGCAAGTTTATAATAAAAACCGACCATAAACCATTAGTCTATCTTTTTAACATGACAAACCCTTCTAGTCGCTTAACAAAATTTAGATTACTATTAGAAGAATATGATTACACTATTGAGTATGCAAATGGGGCGGACAATGCAGCTGCAGATGCATTGTCCCGCATTGGAATATCGAGTGATGAACTGAAACAGATGAATGAAAAGGTGATGTGTGTTCTAACTCGGAAACAGAATAAACAATTGAATAATCAAAATATCGGAATCCAAAGTGACAGCCCTGTGATCAATAAGAGTGCCTCAGACTCTTGGTCTGATCAACCAAAGGTATTAGGTACTGTTTGTTATTATTTTAATAATTAAGTACGTCTACGTAAATGTACTAGGTTATAATTCATTTCCCGTCCCTTTCCTACATGCACATTGCCAAGTTAGTATGGCCGCCTAAGCACCGCACGCGCACGTCTGTGTAATTATAACATAGAAATAAATAATAAACGTAATATAAATAATCGAAATAAATAAATATAAAGTGCTACTAAATTATATATAAACTAGTGAAATCGGAGCATATTCACGGAGGGCCCTCCAAGTGTACGACGAGGTTGCGCCACGCAGGAGTTATTCGGTAAGTGTGCATGTTTGTTTCCATTTCAGTACAACTGTTCTATTCCTATTGTTTTCCTTGCAGTTGTATTATATCCATCTCAATCTAGTGCATTTATAAAGTTACTACGCAAAAATACAGTCCATTCATCGTGCAATCGAACCAGTTTACCTACATTTTAATAATTGTATTCCCGCACCCCAATGGTGGTGTTTTCTTAATAAAAACACATCATATTTCTGATCCATACGAGCCGGATTTTCGTCGCTAAACATCATTTTATCATTTACGTACAGAATAATAGTATATTTTTTAAATCTCAAAAACGTAACCACGTTGTCCTTACACGAATACCCTACCAACATATCTACTTCGTCATAAAATAAAATTATTTAATAGTTAGGAAATGTATATGCTTGACTCCTGCATCTCATTATTACATTAATTGTTTACTTAAATTTACGACATTATATTAATCTGTAGTTGAGACTTCATTGTTATTATTTGTTGTTTATTTCCCCGCACCGCAACCAATTTGAATATAGTGTCGAATTTATATATACCATAATAATACTTTGGTATATGTTCGCGTACTATATAATTCTACCTAGTAGGGAGTATTCCATTTCTCAAACAAGCATTTTCCTATTCGCCGCTTAAGTTCAATTACCATTTCGCCACTACCTCCTTTAAAAGTGCGCGCACACGTCGTATTCACTTACGCGTACATTGCGTTCTACAACGTAATAGTACATTACTCGCTAAATATATTTATATTGTAACACATTTTTATTTGTACTTTCTGTATTCCACTAAAATATATCTTTATTGTTGTATTTTCTACGAATAATAAATTAATTTAACATCGCTTTACGAATATATTTAGGTTAAAATGGCTACTGGCAAAACTAATAATTCTGATGGTGATATATCCGATGAGGAAAGTATCATCAGTTTGTTGCAATCAAAACGTGATGCATATTTTGCACGTATGCAACATATTTATAAGTTAGCTAAATCTGCAAACGAAAGTGAAACTTCAAAAGAAATTTTTCTTTATAATGTAATCAACATTGAAAGTTTATATACGAAGTACGAAAATATTTTAGATCAGTTTAACAGAGCTCAGCTAAAATTAAATCCTAAATTTAAAATTAACTTCCAATCATGGAACTCTTTTGAGGAAATTTATTGTTTCTGTAAACGCATTCAACAAAAGTTCTCTGATTCAGATTCAGTGAACAAATCATCTTGTGATATTAAATCAGATGTTATTTCAAAATATTACCCCAAGTTACCGAATATCGAGTTAATGTCTTTTAATGGGGATATTTGTAACTGGCCGTTATTTTATGAGCAGTTTAAACGGGTTATACACGACAATCCGTCTTTAACCGACAGCGAGAAAGTTGTGTATCTTCTAGGAAAATTAACTGACAGCGCAAGAAACATATGTGCGGGTTTGATTCCCACTGGCGAAAATTACTCTGTCATATGGCAAACACTTATTGATAAATATGACGATCCTCGTTCTCTTGCTGCAGCGTATTTAAATCAGTTATTTAACTTTAAGCCTATTCTTGCTAATAATGTTGTTAACCTAGATTTATTTATTAATAATTTTAATTCGTCAGTGGAGGCACTAAAACAATTGAAATTGTCTGATCTATCGGATTTTATATTATTGCACCTCGCTTTAACAAAATTGGACAAAGAAACGATTAAATCCTTTGAAGTGTATTACAGTACAGAAAAAATTCCTACATACAAAAACTTAATTGATTTTATAAGAAGTCAGTCTAAGGTTTTATCACGCACTGGTAATATAAATACTACTTGGAATTCTACTAAAAACTTAACAAAAAAAATTCTTCCTATGCCTAATACAAAATCATTTGTCACTGCAGCTAGCACCTCGACTACGAATAAAAATAAACATTTATGTATTTTATGCAAGAGTGATGACCATGAACAACTTTATAAATGTCCAAAATTTATAAATAAAATGTCACCCCGCGAAAGATTTAATTTTATAAAATCTAATTCATGTTGTTCTAATTGCTTAAGTAATAAACACAAAAGTGTATCTTGCATTTCGAATCATAATTGTGCAACATGTTCTTTACGGCATCACACATTATTACATTTTTCTGATAAAACTTTGAATAATCTATCTGTCCACGGCCCCGCAACAGCGCCCGCGTCGCATGAGAACCTGTCTACCGACCATAGCACGCACACTGCGCGCTCCTCGCCACCGAGTGAACACGCACCACTAGTTGTAGACCCTATGATTAATACAAATAAGAGCGATTCTCTATCGCAACCGCACATACTCGCTAACAGTTCACAGAATGCTTTTATGAGTAATGTTCCTAACGTTTTATCCGCGCACCACACTACTACACTTCTTGCAACTGCAAAAATAATTATTTATGATAAATTTATGCGCCCGCATCAAATTCGCTGTTTAATTGACCCTGGATCACAAAGCGATTATATTGAGTTGGATTGCTTCAAAAAACTTTCATTGCCGATTTATAACAAAGTACATCATACTGAAGTTATGGGTATGGGCGGAGCCTCGCAACGAATTCTGGGCTTAACTACGCTCATGTTTAAATCTCGTTTATATAGCGATAAAGAATATAAAATTCAACCCTTTATAGTCAATAAAATAACGTCCCAACTACCCAATACGCATGTTGACATTGCGTCCTGCACACACTTACGTAGTTTACCTTTAGCTGATGACACGTTTTACGAACCAGGGCCAGTTCAAATTCTCTTAGGAGTGAATACATATTGTAATATATCTCTCTTTAATAAAATTATACGCACAGATCGTAATGATTTGCCTTGCGCATTGGAAACCACACTAGGTTATATTATTATGGGAGATGCACCTATAGTCTACCCAGCCACTACTTCTCTTTCCTTTTGTACTTTAAACACTGACCAGATTCAACAATGTGTTGAAAATTTCTGGAAAATAGAAGAACTGCCTTCTCAACAATATTTAAGTCACGCTGATCAGGAGTGCGAAAATATATATTCTTCCACTACTATTCGCAATGATGATGGAAGTTACTCTGTTGACTTACCCTTTAAAGAAAACCCGCAAAATCTTGGAAACTCTTATATTCAAGCCAAAAGGCGGTTATTATTACTTGAAAATAGATTAGCTAAGTCCCCGGACCTACGCATAAAATATAACGATATTTTAAAGGATTATATTGCCCAAGGTATTATATCTCTTATTCCGCCCAAAGAGTGTACTTCACAAGGATACTACCTCCCTCATCATCCCGTGATTCGTTCCGATAAGGACACGACTAAGGTTCGCATTGTATTAGACGCTAGCACTAAAACTGACAATGGATTATCATTAAATGATATACTTTATACAGGCAGTAATTTACAAAATGAAATCTTTAATATATTAATAAATGTTCGTCTTTATCCTATTGTATTTTTTGCTGACATAAAACAAATGTATTTATGTATTTATCAAAATTCACATCATCGCAAATTTCAACGCATTTTATTTCGTTTTGAAGAGTCGGACCCTATCGACACTTACGAATATAATCGTGTTTGTTTCGGTCTTTGTTCTTCTCCGTATCTTGCGCTGAGAACATTAAGACAACTCGCCAACGACGAGCGGTCCAATTTTCCTATGGCCGCAGACGTGTTAGATCGGGATACTTACATGGATGACCTGGGATCTTCAACCACTTCTATCGAAGCAGCTGTACAGATCGCAGATCAATTAATCGCTCTGTGCAAAGCCGGTGGGTTTGAACTAGTTAAGTGGACTAGTAACTCCCCCGAGCTCTTGTCTCATATACCCGAGTCTCACCGTCACGCAGAATCCATTTCTTTAGATGACACAAACACGCTTAAAATATTAGGTCTTCGTTGGTTACCTGGCGTAGATTCCTTTTATTTCTGTGTTACACCTCCTACATATGTAGCAACAAAGCGTGCAATTCTTTCCGCTACGGCGCGATTATACGACGTCTTAGGTCTCGTAGGCCCTATCATTGTTTTTACAAAATTATTAATTAAAGAATTATGGTTGTTGAAGTCTGATTGGGACGATGAAGCACCACCGCACATTTTAAATTCTTGGCGTCAATTTGTCCAGGAGTTACCATTAATTACAAATATAAAGTTTCCACGCCATCTTGGTGTTAAATGTAACTCAAAATTATTTCTATTAGCGTTCGCCGACGCAAGCGAAAAGGCATATGGCAGCGTAATATATGCGTACGTTCTGACGAATAACGAACGTCCCGTGATGCGTCTTATTTGTTCAAAGTCACGTGTTTCGCCGGTTAAGTTTGTCACTATCGCTAGACTGGAATTGTGTGCTACGGTTCTCATGGCGAAACTGTTACGCGTAGTATACGATACCTTGTCTAAAAGGCATAATATCGAAAAGGTTTTCGCCTTTTCCGACTCTGAAGTTGCACTAAGTTGGGTGCATGCTTCTCCGCATAGATTCAACACCTTTGTCGCTAATAGAATTGCACAGGTTCAGTCTTTGTTTTCACCAGATAATTTTTATTTTATTCCGGGTTCGCAAAATCCCGCTGACTGTTTGTCACGTGGGCTTCTTCCTTCTCGCTTATTAGATCATGAACTTTGGTTTCATGGTCCGGCATGGGGGTCTATGCCTATCTCCGACTGGCCGATTATTGAATTTAATCCGAATTTTAATAAAATACCGGAAGAAAAAACTATTAGTCACGTAGTCGTCGAAAAAAATAACGAAAACATCCTTTTGTCCTTAAGTGAAAAATTTTCAACCTGGTCGAAACTCTTACGTAGTTTAGTTTATATCTATAGATTTATTAAAAAACTTCCCCGAAAAAAATATATTACCGCAAATGATCTTGAATTTGTTGAAATTAAGTTATTGAAAGCTTTTCAGGAATCGTCATTTTCCGAAGATATTAAAAATGTTTATAAAGGAAAACGTTGTTCCACAAAAATTCAAAAACTCCTCCCGTTTATCTCTAATGATAATGGTTTGTTATTAGTTGGTGGCAGGTTAAAAAACTCTAGTTTGGAATACTCACAAAAGCATCCTGTGTTGTTGCCGAAATCAGGACATATAATAGATATTTTAATAGATTTTTATCACAATCAGCATTTACATGCTGGTCCACAGCTCTTACTTGGAATTTTACGTAGTAAATATTGGATATTATCGGCGCGCAATGCAGTGCGTAAACGCATAAATAAATGTGTAAATTGTTTTAAAGTTAATCCAAAGCCCACTTACCCGTATATGGGAGATTTGCCTAGTGCTCGGTTGGAAAAATCTAAAGCTTTCTTACATACAGGGATTGATTACGCAGGGCCGTTTTATATAACTATGAGTCGTAAACGTGGCGCTCAGAGCCAAAAAGCATACCTTTGTATTTTCATTTGTCTGGTTACAAAAGCTATTCATCTAGAACTGGCATCAGACTTATCATCTGCTTCTTTTTTAGATGCTTTAAAAAGATTTTTATCTAAACGCGGTACTTGCGAATGTTTATATAGCGACAACGGTCGTAATTTCGTTTCTTCTAAAACTTACCTTAAAGAACTTAATGAATTTTTGGCAACCGATGAATATTATAAAACATTTAATTCCGAATTGTCTAAAAACCGTATTTCGTGGCAGCTTAACCCCCCCAATGCCGCTCACTTCGGAGGGCTTTGGGAATCTAACATAAAGAGTGTTAAGAAACTTCTCTTTAGAGTTATTGGTAAACAAATACTTACTTATGAAGAGCTTTTCACTGTATTTTCTCAGATAGAGGGCGTCCTAAATAGTCGTCCTTTGTATGTACTCAGTTCAGATCCATCAGAACCTGAAGCGCTTACTCCTGCTCATTTTTTGGGAGCACATTTGCATTTTTTGCCTGCGCCTAGTGTAGAAAATTCGCATAAATTATTAACACGATATATTTTGATGGATTCATTGGTGCAATCATTCTGGAAACGATTTAAATCGGAGTACTTACACACTTTACAAACTCGTGAGAAGTGGAACACTCCCTCTAAACCAGTTTCTGTAGGGACTGTTGTTTTGCTAATGGTGGAAAACTCACCACCTTTGCAATGGCCGTTAGGCATAATAACACGTGTTTTTCCCGGTAATGACGACGTGGTACGTGTCGTAGAAGTTAAAACTAAAAATGGCATTTATCGCCGACCCGTAGTTAAACTTTGCCCATTACCGATTGAATAAAATAATATTAGATATTTAATAATATAAGTTTCGTAAATGTTTTTTTCAATATCCTATTCATAAGTGTTTTAAATAAATTTATACCGCTTAACTTATAACAATAATTTAAGTTATCCTTTTCTTTCTTTATTTTTTTGAAGGCGATCCTTCAAGGGCGGGGGAATGTTTGTTATTATTTTAATAATTAAGTACGTCTACGTAAATGTACTAGGTTATAATTCATTTCCCGTCCCTTTCCTACATGCACATTGCCAAGTTAGTATGGCCGCCTAAGCACCGCACGCGCACGTCTGTGTAATTATAACATAGAAATAAATAATAAACGTAATATAAATAATCGAAATAAATAAATATAAAGTGCTACTAAGTTATATATAAACTAGTGAAATCGGAGCATATTCAAGGAGGGCCCTCCAAGTGTACGACGAGGTTGCGCCACGCAGGAGTTATTCGGTAAGTGTGCATGTTTGTTTCCATTTCAGTACAACTGTTCTATTCCTATTGTTTTCCTTGCAGTTGTATTATATCCATCTCAATCTAGTGCATTTATAAAGTTACTACGCAAAAATACAGTCCATTCATCGTGCAATCGAACCAGTTTACCTACATTTTAATAATTGTATTCCCGCACCCCAATGGTGGTGTTTTCTTAATAAAAACACATCAGGTACCCTTAAGAAACCAGAAAGTTGTGTGGAATTAAGATTTGTGAATACTGAAGAATGGAGAAAAATTGATAAAAACACACCTAAAATGACTAATTTATTCGCTTGTAACTCAACGAAGCTCATAATTTATATTAATCCTTCTTTCCGATCATATTGCACACGAGATGTCTTTGTGAGGAAGTTGGATGAAATGTGTAAACAATTAAAAATAAATAGCGTGTGTATAATAAAAAATGAGAATAATTGTAAAGAAATAGAAGAGTTAACTCGTATGATAAATGACACCCAAAATTGGTCCGGACCACTTTTTTATATTTTGAATGGTGTCAAAAGAATAAGCGATAAGGATACACAACGCGTGATATTAAATGACTATCATATTTTGCCTACAAGCGGACACGCTGGCATTAGACGCATGATAAACAACATAGAACGTCGATTTTTCTGGCCAGGACTTGAAAAAGATGTATACATCCGAGTTTGTTAATCGTTGTGACAAGTGTTTACGTCAAAAACACTACAAACACATAAAAGAACCCATGGTTCTTACGGATACCGGATGTTCCTCTTTCGATATAATTTATTTAGATTTAGTAGGACCCTTATGTAAGGATAGTAATAGTAACTCATATATACTCACACTACAGTGTGACTTAAGTAAGTATGTCGAGGCTTACGCAATTAGGAATAAAGATACTGTTTCCGTAGCGTCAGCATTCGTTAATAATTTCATCTTAAGATACGGATACCCCGTCAAATAATATCAGATCGAGGCACAGAGTTCGTTTCTACCGTTATGAAGGAAGTATGTAATATTCTCAAAATTAAGCAAATTACATCTACAGCATATCACCACCAGTCTATAGGTAGCTTAGAAAATAGCCACAAAAATTTAATATCATTCCTACGAATTCAAACAGATAATGAACCTCAAAATTGGAGTGTTTGGCTTCCTTATTGGTGTTTTGCTTACAACACGACTGTATACACAGAAACTAGATATACACCATATGAGCTCATTTTTGGAAAACCGTGTAACTTGCCCAGTAATTTGACATTGCAAATCGATCCGTTATATAATCATTATGATTATCCTCAACAACTTAAATATCGTCTTCAAAAATCGCAATATGACGCAAGACAAAATTTAATTAAAAGCAAAGAGATTAGAAAAATTAGATATGATAACTATACAAACCAATTAAGTAGGTATAATGTTGGTGATCTAATACTACTAAGAAACGAACAAATTGTAAATTCGATCCTCTGTATATAGGACCTTTTAGAGTGATAGAAGATTGTGAACCAAATCTAAAAATAGATTATAAAGGAAAAGAAATGTTAGTACATAAAAATAGGAGTAGACTTTATAAGAAAATTATATAACTATGTATTTTTAATATAATTTTAAAGACCTTGTTATTTATAATATACCTATAATATACTTAGATTATAAGGATGACGTCATTGTATTATTCATTTATACATATTATCCAATTTAACGTTTATTACCCAATGTATGAAAACTTTTATATTACTCGTATAATTAAAAAAAAATTATACCCATGTGTATTTTTTTTTCTTTTGCCGATTGGCGTGTGGTGTTATAGATCTACACATAATATCTAAGTACTAGTTATAACCTATATAAGATAGATTTTGTCAGATGATTAGTTAGTAATAAATCATACGTGAAACAATTCACTTGTTTACTTTACTGTCCCGAGCTCCCTACCTTACAATAAATTAATAATTAAAGAAATCCTATATCTACATTGACATACTTTCATTAGATATAATTTGCTCAAATCAGATAATTATTGTTTAAAAACGGACATAACCAGTTGTAGTCGTCTACCCTATTGTGTTCTGTGCACAGACCAATTAGAGAACAAGTTGTTCTGTGACTTCTGTGCCTATAGCTGTACAAACCACTCTCGCATGCCGTGTTGCGTGTATGATATACTCGTAGGTATGCGCAGTATGTCTAGTCTATGGTAGCATGACAAATGTGTAATAAAAGGTTTTAATTGCTTTCAGTTTGGTTTAGTTTTGTCACTTTAGGTGGTTGTTACCAGAGTCTATAAAGCAATGTAAATATGACAAGAACAAATAAAGTGTTTTTTAAGACATCTCTATAGTAACGCAGCTGTTCTAATGTAAATATTGTTTCTCAAAAATGTATTCAAATAACCATTTGAAATATTTAATAGTTTGCATAGGTGTTGAAATTTCAGTGCTTATTATCAAATGTAAATAATTTTATTTCTATGGTAGGTAGGTAGGTATTCTATGGGAAAGATGACTTTTTTTTTCCTCAGGAGAGGAAGGCTGAGACTCCTCACAAGGAGCACGAAACGTACCCAGGATACCTCTGCAACGGCATGTGTCACGGAGGTTATGTTGGACTCCACACGACCGGAGCGGTCCGATCGCGTGACCTACCAACTAAACTCAGCCAGAGCGTTGGCCATAAGGGCCCTACGGCTTGGATGGAGAGAGGTTAGCACCACCACTTCGTCGTGATATCGCCTCTCTTAGCGCCTTCTATTGGATGTTTCATGGGGAATGCTCTGAAGAACTCTTTAGCCTTATCCCCTCCCTCTCCTTTCCTTTATAGAAACATACGTAAGGGTCTTCGGAGCCATCCGTACACTGTATCCCCCATTCCACACCGCACTAAGAAATTCCAAGATTCCTTCTTCTACCGTACTTCCCGCACTTGGAATTCTCTGACTGCGTATGTGTTTCCTACATCCTACAACATGGGTTCCTTCAAAAGAGGCGTGAAAAAGCATCTTTTGGGCCAGCAGGGATAGGGCAGGTAGGAGACAATCCCACCAACCTCCCATGGCCCTATTTTTTTTTTATTTCATGTAAGTCGGGGCTGATGTGCATCACTGCGACCTATTAAGATCTATTGTGACTAGCCTCCTATGTAGGCCCTACAGTAGCTCCCTTAACTGGGCACTGACCAAGAAAGATAGGATGTTTTCAGTTCGGATTGTTTTTATTTCATCTGGGTCAAGGATGTGTTTCCCCAGGTGTCTGTTTCTTTTGTGAATCAGCGGTTCACATTAGCACAAGAGGTGTATTGGTGTTTCACGCTCTTGTTCGCAGACTCTTCATGTGTCAGTGTCCTTAAGTTTCATGTTGTGAAGGTGTCTATTCAACTTGCAGTGACCGGTCAAAGCCATCTCGCTCAAGTTACTCCTGTTAAGCTTTAATAGCTCGTCAGTGCGTTTGCGAGAGTATGGTTCGATTAGTGCTTTTGAGTGTGTCATCCCGGACGTACTGTGCGAGTTTTCAGGTATTGCATGGCCTGGTTCTTTCAGATACCACAGATAGGCTCTGGGCCGAACTGTATTCCTTGAGCCCCAGCCCTGGCTAGTTCATCGGCCTTCTCATTGCCGGTTATTCCAGAATGACCTGGCACCCATTTGAGAGTTTTTTCTCCCAGGTCATTGAGTTTTTTCACACAGTCTTTTACTAGCTTTCACGGCTCAGCAAGCAGCAACATATGTCACCGTGGTGATGTAAGTGCCACGGTACAGAAATTTTAGGGCTCTCTGTACCGTAAGCCACGGCACTCACCCCCCTTCCCCCGGGAATGGCATCCTCAGCAGATCGTCCAGAAGCAGGTTCCACAGCGTGGGTCCCAACATCGATCCCTGCGGGTAACTCATCGTTGCGGCCTTCGTCACACGATAGTGTCCCACGGACAGGCTCACGTCGCGTCCCGTGAAGTACAAGGGCAGGTAGGAGAGTGGAGTAAAGTCACTATCCTATCTGTCGTCTCATTTGGGCCTCTTTCACCGCTTAACATCAGGCGGGAGGAAGTCATCTGCCGGGCCTAGCATTAAAAAAAACTGATAGCTTAGTATCATATTGGCTGCTATTTAAATAAACTCTTTAGAAGTGTCTAGGGAACAAGATATGTATTGTTGTTTTTGTTTCTCAGTATGTATTATTCAAATAACCTACATTTGAAATATTTCATAGTTTGCATAGGTGTTGCAATTTCACTGTTTATTATCAAATGTAAATAATTTTATTTCTTTAGTAGGTAGGTAGGTATTTTATGGGAAAGGTGACTATTGTGGGATCTGGCGACAGATTTTTTTTTTTGTGTGACAGGTAAAACGATAGCATAGTGTCATATTGGCGGCTATTTAAATAAACTCGTCAAAAGTGTCTAGGGATTTAGCTTTGTAGAATTTCAGGATTCAAGAATTGTTCGTTATTCACTC
This sequence comes from Scirpophaga incertulas, assembly GCA_036419045.1. Classification (NCBI taxonomy): domain Eukaryota; kingdom Metazoa; phylum Arthropoda; class Insecta; order Lepidoptera; family Crambidae; genus Scirpophaga; species Scirpophaga incertulas. Next base: position 23,550,495 of record CM071636.1, read on the forward strand.
ATTAAATTGACCGGAATATTTCATAATATACAATCGAAAAATCCATTGACGGCGGCAATCGCTTACGTTAAAATGATTCGTATTTTTATGTATATTAAAAATAAAACTTACTTCCTGAATTTTTATAAAATATACATAGATCATAAAATAGTGCTATAGCCAGGCGGGTTCAGAAGTCCTGCTACAAATGAAACAGAAAACGCCTGCTCCCTTGAGTATCGAACCTTATTCCTCCGATCAGCACTCGGCGTCACCATTAAGTTAATGATCATTCAACTGCTTCATAACGTATTTGCGATGCATCACCATCACAAATTAATTATTTAAGTCCGTATTTCATTTAAACCTGATTTAGTGACCATACAAAATAGCAATTGCTGTATTGTGTTCTGGCGTGAAGTAAAATTACTGGCTAGTCAGCCTTTACATCTTGTCACATGTCGGTAACATATACTATGATGTTTGTGCGGATTTGCAGCTTTGCTACGAATCTCACAGGAATTACATGTACTATGTACTACATGAGATTGATATATATCAATATATATCAGTGATTACCAAAGTGGTAATCACTGATATATATCAATCTCATAACTTGCAAGGGGTCTACGTCAAAGAAAAAAAAATTTGGGGTCCATGAAATGAAAATCCATAATAATGGATCTCAACATACAGTGATATATGTAGGCATTCAATATTGTACGCGGCGACATATGCGTCGCGACGTGTCGACCGGGGGAGTGATGGGGGGAGCGCCCTGGAACCCGTGCACGAAATGCCTAGGCGGGAGTGGCACCGACGGATTGTGGCGGCCTGGCGTGCGCAGCTCGAATTACGGATCTGCGCGCGCCAGCGGGCCGTCGGTGCCGTACTCCCGCACCTCGAAGCTTGGCTCCACGGGAAGGAGGAGGTCACCTACCGATTGACTCAGATACTCACCGGGCACGGCTGCTTCGGTGAGTATCTGTGTCGAATAGGACGGGAGGGATCGACACATTGTCATCACTGCGGCGCATCGACACATTGAAATCACGCCCACGGATACGGCGATCCGGAAGGGACCACGCCCCTTCCGTGGCCGGGGGGCGTCGTCGGTGATGGAGATCGGGGGAGGTATTGTAGCCTCCCCCGAGGAAGGCTCCCCTGTATCAGCAGAGGAGCGGAGGCTGGGGGTTCCCCAATGTCGCTTGGCGTTCCCGGGGGCTCCCTACAAGCCTGAGGAAGGCCATCCCTGAGGTTTTTAGTGGGTAGGCCTCCCCCTTTTGGGGAGGAGAGCCCCACATAACCGCCGGCTCGCCACAGCCGGGGTATGCAATTTAATGAATTTTCCTCAGGGAAACAAAAAAAAAGGCATTCAATATCAGGTAAGTAGGTGTACTCAAAACAGAAAAACATAGCAAAGGGTCTACGACACTTAAAAGGTTGAGAGCCTCTGATATATATATTTACTAGCTGACCTGCGCCCACTTCGTTGGGCATAATATTAATAATCCCGAAGCGAGCACGAAAGCGAACTGAATTAAACCCGAAGCCATCGCGCGCCGTCCGCTGATGATGATGATGATGATGATGATGATTGATGACACTTCCGCAATAATGTGGCTTTCTATTGGTGAAAGAATTTTTAAAATTGATGATGATGATGATGACACTGAGATTTAAACTATCCTATCTCTCAAGTTGGATCGAACTGCACATGGTGTGCGAATTTTATTATAATCGGTTAAGTAGTTTAGGAGTTCATTGAGCACAAACATTGTGACATGAGATTTATATATATTAGATTAAAAAAAAATAAAAATGGAACAAGACAACAACACAGATTAACAAAATTTATTATTAGGACCCATAGATAGACAAAAGAGAGAGCCACTCTGTTAGTTTATTAATTGACCGTAATATGATTCTCTTCCCGCGTCTTTGTTGAAGCATACAAGAAAATTCTCTTTGCCATGCTCTATCAAAGCTGTACCTCGGTATAATGTTGGTAATCATAAGTACCCAGAATGACGTAGGAAGTATGTGCGCAGACACACGGCACGTTGTCCTTGTCATCTGGGAAAAGTAGCCCCGCTCAGTTAAACGAGAGAATATCTCTCAACGGCCTTGGTATCCCATTATTTTCACGACCGCTTATAATTCATCAATCAATGAAATGACGTCAATCTGGTGTTTATTTTCGATTGAGTAAATGATGCCGTCTTTTCCGTAAGTACACATATATGATTTTTGTGAAAGGATGTAATTAATACATATCCTTGACTCCTAAATATGATATCTTACAGCTAAAATAAGTAATGAAATAATAATGTAGGGGCCTATTATAAACGTGAACTGCATGAAATTATTATTGTAAAAATAATTCGCGGATTTGGATTTCCCAAAATTAACATGTCAACAATGGGCCCGATTGTTCTGGCGTGCCAACTTATCTCTAAACCTAACTAAAATTAGACATAGAACTGTCAAATTCAATTTGGTATTCTGCAGTGACAGTCTATTTCTAAATTTAAAATTGACGTCGCTAAGTTACTCAATTTAGATTTAGGCGCTGATTTGTATTCTGAAACGCATTCTAAATGTCAAATTTTCTCTAAAATTGGAAATGTCACGCTAAATTTAGGAAGGATCTACGGAGGTCATCGCTAATTTAAGTGGGTACTTTGGTGAGCGTATCTGATAAAACTTTTCGATATTTGAATTTTTTTTGCAAAAATGGATGACGAAATTGTTGTACTAGCTCTTTTGGAATCTTAGAAAGGTAAATATAAGGTACATTCGTACTACAATCTATAGAAATAAATAAAATCGAAGTTTTGTAATGTTAAAATAATAGGTTATAATAACTTTAATGCTACGAATAAGTTATATGTATATCGGGTAGCAATAACAAAGGCCCAAAAATTAAAAATGCTTGTCTCTGAAAACCGATTTCCTAAGTAGATAGCTAAATAAATAAGGTCTAATCTTGAATAAAAATCGACCAAAATATTCAAGATAAATTTCGCTAATCGACAATAAATTTCGCTAATCGAATTCGACGGCCTCCGTCGCCGAAGTGTATGAATTAAGTTAATTATTAGAATAAAAACTAATTATAACTAATAACAGTTTAACCTGGTTTAACCTTAGGAATTAAATTAAAAATAGAGAGCCAAGGTTAGGTAAACAAAAAAACATTGATGTTGATGCCACAGATTAGAGTGAAATAGAGTGGTTTTTGTTGATGCTCTTCATTCGTCGTTGTAAAGACAGGCAAAGGTTACTACTATTCTATCCACGGAACATAAAAAACAGAATTCTATCTGTCATCCCATTTGGACCTCTTTCACCGCTTAACATTAGGCGGGAAGAGGTCATCTGCCGATCTTCGCATAAAAAAAAAACTCGATAATACGGACAGACAGTCATAAGGAAATAGGAGCGTACCTGTGTTAAATATGTAATTGGGCTAGACCCGTTTATTTAACAAGATAAATAAATAAATAAGGGTACAGGCTCGGACTCATCAACCTAAAACTGTCAAATTTCCACAACAAAATTTCCACCCTATGTCCAAAGTCTCCGAGTTCAATATCAATTGTAATATTTTGACAGATTTGTATAAGTTGATGAGTCCGAGACTGTACAAGCTACCTTTGGTGAGTTAAGCGGTGAAAGAGACCCAAACGGGATGATAGAATATTATAATATATAATATACTAGCTTTCCGACCGCGGCTTCGCCCGCGTTTTATTCGATTTTCCCACAGGAAAGAGATGTCTCCCTCAGTAAAACATCACAATTTCGTTTCCCGTGTCTTAAAACCTCCCCATACCAAATTACACCATAAATGATTCGGCTGTTGCTATCGCGTTTTCCCACGGAAAGAGGTATTTTACCGCGTTAAAACGTATTCTATGTCCATTTCCGGGGTCCAAACTATATGCGTACAAAATTTTATCAAAATCGGTTAAGTAGTTTCCAAATTGCACCAGAAATGGTTGGCTGTTGCTATCGCGTTTTCCCACGGGAAAGAGATATTTCACCGCGGTAAAAAGTATCTTGTGTCCGTTCCCGGGGTTCAAACTATATTCGTTCCAAATTTCATCAAAATCGGTTCAGTAGTTTTGGCGTGATAGACGGACAGACAGACAGACAGCCGTCAGACAGACAGAGAGACAGAGTTACTTCGCATTTATAATATTAGTATGAATAAAAAAATATTTTAAAACCCCTTCTAAAGTGGAAACACCAAGGAGCTATTAATTATAACAAGGAGCTATATACATTTCCAAATAAAAATTATGATAACTTTATACTGTTTTAAGTAATTAATTATATAATAAAACATTAATAAATAATGAATAAAGGCACTAAAGTAAGTCAAAATGGTCAAAACCACCCTAAAAACATATTATAACAGTTTTATAGAACCGGTAAATTCCCGTAAAATAATTCTATATAATCTGTGAATTCAATTTAGATGCCTGTTTATAGCTGTCAACTGTGTTTTAAATTTAGTTAGCACGTAATTTCAGAATACCAAATTCTCTAAAACTAAATTAAAATTCGTTCTCTAATTTTAAGTTTAGGTTTAGAGAGTGTACCGTCAGAATCGCTCCCATTACCACTGCTTATATACCAAATCTTTACCTACATATTAAGGTACTTACGTACGTACATACATGTCTGGCCTAAGTATATTGTCTATGATTTTAGCGATGATGTTATAATTAATGGCGCGGTAAGAAACGAGGCTAACATTATAGAAAAAAGCTAGATTTCACTTTTCTCCTTACCGTTATTTACCCAGTTAAAGAATATGTATGTACTACTACGTTTTACCCGAGATAAAGGCAAGCTTGTATTAATAAAAATAATTTAACCCGTTTTTCTTTTTTTAATTTATAATTTTTACTGAAAGATAATACGTGACAACAATAGATAAACTAGCCAAAAATAATTATAGAAGAGTCTGTTGGTTATACATATATAAAACTATTGCAAACAAACGCACTGCAAGCGTACATCCATTTTTATGCTCGAAAGGTGACGTTTTGCGGAAACGTGAAACGTGCCGCTTTGATGTCAATTACCTCATTTAAGTGAAAGTTTACGCACGAAAGATCAGATGTCATATCCTAAATGAATACAGAGATAAATATAGTCAACACGAATACAGCATCGGTGGCTATAACTATATTTTTATTATATCAAACTGCAAAAATAATAGACCAATCATTATTTTCCTATGATTTAATTCTGATCTTTACTTAATTATAAATTCAGCAAATTCTTGTCATGATTTTAGCTTGATTGAAATACAGTCATAGTTTTGCAATGAATATTAGGAATACTTTTTTTAATTAATTAACTAATATAATATAAATGTAGGAGGTTTTTATTATTTTAAATTTATTATCTTTAGACTTGTGGTCCGTGTCTTTGTTATTTATGTATGACTAATCATGAAATCTATTCTTGAGTGAGTTGCTTAACTTAAAATCAACTACTTTTCATAACATAAATACATTTATAAGTCACTATTATATATATATATATATATATATATTCTTGTAAAAAAATAATATACCAGATTACTATATATTTCATTTAAAATCTACAGAAATCTGTTTTATTTGTAACTAGCTTTCTGCCCGCGGCTTCGCCCGCGTGGATTTCGGGATTGGGTGTATAGAGGGTTAAGGGTCATAGCTTTTGCCCACGGCTACATATACGCGGAAGTCGGTTTATGGTGCGAAGATTTTATCGCGCTTCCCGTGGGACTATCCGTTTTTCCGAGATAAAAAATGCCGCAAAACTCCTCAAGAATCACTCTATCTATTGATGAAAACCGCATAAAAATCTGTGCAGTAGTTTTTGAGCGAAGCCTTTATTGCGCATCCCGTGGGATCTGTCGATTTTTCCGGGATAAAAAGTAGCCTATGTTACTCGGGGAGAATGTAGCTTTCCAAAGGTGAAAGAATTTTTGAAATCGGTCCAGTAGTTTAAGCGTGAAGAGGTAACAAACAAACAAACAAACAAACAAACAAACACACTTTCGCATTTATAATATTAGTTGGGATTGGGATCAATGACGCTTTAGAATTTCAATGAAATTATTACTTTAGTCGATCAAACGGGAGGTGAAACTAGCTTAATTTCTTGTGACAAAAATGGCGACAATTTCGGTGACATCACCACGAGAATCTAGTTAAGTTATGGGGGTGGTATGGTCCCCTGATTCCGCCGTCCTAGTGGGGGTGACTTCTGCGATGGTGGGGGTAGCTACGGAGAACACTAGCTACCCTCATGCCTCTAGCGGAGACGGAAGCCCGTGCTGTTCCACGTTGGAGCGATGCGGGCTAGGCCGAGCGGCTTACGCGAGCGCATGCTCGTAGCCGCTCATTCATGGCCTGTGAGGTGTTCCCGAGGGTTTTAGTAGTCGCGGTTGCCGTGAAGTCTCACACCCCCTCAGGGGGCTTGGGCGGTGCGTCAAACATTTCCCTCGATCAAAAAAAAAATAAAGGGGTTGGGTGATATTGGAAAGGATAAGAAACTGCTTAACGACATATTAAGTATAAATAGCCCGTAATCAGCAGGTGTCGTGCCAAAAAATTATCTCGCTCGTTCCTTTCAAATGTAACACAAAATAAATAAAAATCAATAACCAATCAATACATATTTATTGTTATTGGCAGTTCTGAAGACAATTTGGTCCCTAACCACAAATAAATAATTTAACAAATACAACACAAAATAGACAAAACACTGCTGTATACAAAACGTATTAAAATAAAAAATTAGTTACTTATAATTTATAGCCATTTTGTGAAAGCTAAAATACATTAAAATTAAACTTATCATTTACATAATATATACAAGACTTCAGACGTGTAGATTTAAAAACAATTCAATTATATTGTTTCAATTAAGTACAAAAAAATACAAAATTTATTAATAACAAACTAACGCGGCGAATGTACCTAAAAGTACTATAGTTTTTCCTATTTTCGTCTGGTGTTACACATAATAACTTAAATAACAGTACAACAAAGTTACTCATATAGTCATACTGAGTTCTTAGACTTATTAAACAATTATTTATTTACCTTAATTAATTAAATTACTTATTTAACTTGATAAATTACCGAATGGTTCAGCCATGTGAAATTTTTACATAAAATCTGTTGTTTAATATAAGCTACACATAATTCTGTATTAATTACACTACACAAACGGTTTCAAACATATATTCGCCCGAGTTCTTAAAAGTAGCCTCAATGTTTATTTCTATAAAAGTTAAATTTTTCGGCTCCTGTATGTATTTACAATTGTTTTTTTTTATACAGCAACAACCGTTCTATTTAGGCAAAGGGAGCCAAGCCCATACCGCTCTCGTTTGATGTTTTGTCATTATCTCTCAGCTCGTAACTGCCGTATTCTAACTACAGAGAACAATAATTTATTTAAATTGAAAAACTGTTGATCACTTTGTGACGTGTCATATTATAAAAGCATAATTTTGGATAACATATAATATTAATCAACATGAATTTGACTATACAAGTACGATGTCGCATTTTACACGACATACTACTAATTTCTATTGACGCCGTGTACCTAGTCACCAAAGCATTTCTACAATATCCGTTGGCATTATACATATATCAATATTTCAGATTTATATTATCAAGATTTCTAAAATATACTAACATATTTAGTATGTTTATATTATATTTTGTAAAAAGGATTATAATTTTGACAGCTGTCATTCTCATGTCAGCTTATGTGCCAATGTGACAGATACAGTACGAAGTAGAGCAAATAGTGATTCGATTGCTGTTAGCGGTACTATTATATTTCCATTTCGAGAATCAATTTAGAGAGAGGTTTAGTGGCTCTACAGCCTACCTGTAGGGTGGAGTACCTGTGACGATGTAGCTCGGTTAGGATGGACCCGAGAAGCTCGACTTTATCGTGGTGCCGAGGGTAGTGCGTGTGTGTGTGTGTGTGTAGAGATTTTATTTCTCTACACTGAAGTCTACCGTGACGTAACAATAACAAACATCTGAGGGCTAATTTATGTCTGGTAAGGGTAGGGTAGGTCGCCGATAGAAGTTTTCATGCAGTATTTAGTTTAACAGTACTACTAATACTGTTTACTTCTTTCCTAAATATCTAATAAATTAAAATCTCTTTTCTAAATTTTGTAATAATTACTGCTAATTTCTGAGTCTGCAATCTCTATAGTTGGGGCCCACACTACCATGGATCCACGTTCTATATTCAAACTTATTTTGGGACCAGGATAGTTACACCTTTTAAATTAGATCATTTAGAATCGAGCCCTTATTAGTACAGGATATTATATTACAGTACAAATGCCTAATCCCATACAAAGAACTGGCAATGTCCTACCTCGGGTTATTCTTCGGGCGAGGTTTAATGCTTATAGAAAGCGAAAGATGGCGCAACTAATGCGATAGGTAATTAAACAAACTTTGTGAATTTCGGCCATGCTGTAAAATAAACTTATCTCTGTTAGAGATTCCTTCCAGCCAATCAGTGAGTGTTTTCTATTTCGATATAAATATTTATACGGACAAGAACGTTGTATATAGTGCCAGCTATTGATACTTTTTACAACATTTTCACTTATGTACGGGATAGAACCTCATGCTACAAGTATCATGGTACATGTAAGCAATATTGCCTTGGTTTTTGAATTTTTTTTTTCATTTAAATATTTATTACTAATGTTGCTATATTCAAATCTTTTGCGTACAAGCGCTTAAATATACAATATTTGTCAACGATTTATGTAAGAGCAGCATTACAGAGACGAGCCGATTGATAATTTTAGCGAGTTTAATAATTAATTTACTTCTAATTATATGTCAATTAATTTTATAACCGTCAATTAGTTTTCCGAATGGAATACATATTTAGAATTCGGCGTACGCGCGAGTGTTTGCTGGTTGTACACATCGACCTAACGCGCAGGGCCAACGTGTAGGGCAGCACTTGGCGCCTTTAGCGTCATAAGAAAAGTGACCGTAATCCGTCCACAAAATAAAGGATTTTGATCAGCATTCTTTATTAACCCAATGTGTGGACGCAACGCTTGACCAAACGCAACGTCTGTACACCCAATGTAACTAGCAATTTGAAATACGTACAGATATGTAAAGATAGTACAGGCAGCACTTATCGATATGTCAATAAACAGCTTTGGCTATTGGCCAATGCATCATGAACGCACTGAATTCATAAAATAATATCATGCACTTCTTCAAACAACCTTAATACGTCATTAAATAAGAAGTATTGTCGTAAAGTCGTAATGGCAGTTGCTTGAATTAATACTTGCTTCTTCCATTGCATTTGTAAATGCAGAAATAAACTATTCATCGTTTTCATATACATTATATAAGGCTAGGATCACATTATTACAATGTGTGCTGTGTCGTGAGTGGGTTCTCGTCATGACACTAATGCGCCAAGATACAATAGTGTGCCTAAACCTTTAGTCAATGCTGTTAGTAAAGTGACGAATGATGAAAGGGCAGGTTTTATAGTACGCCCTGTACATTTGACGAAGTATGACTTAGCGTTTTCGCTGAGTAACCAGTAACAATAATTTCTGTATCAAAGATCAGCTATAAAACAGTTGAAAGAATGTCATTTTGGGGGGTTATGCCTAGTATGCTACGAGTACTGGCTGTGTAAATAAGGTCCAGAAAACGCGAGATCACGGCTGCCTTGTAAGCGTCTATAGCTTGTGGTTCGCGTTTTACACCAAGGAACACTGTTTGTTGCACCCTTGTGGTACAAATGTAATATTTATCATAGCGGAAGTAAACTTGACGTATTGTTGTCTATTGACAAAAGCAGAATGCAAATATTTTTCTCTTTTTACACCTATTAGGCTTTATGAGTGACTAGTATTCATTTAACCATCCAGTCCACTACCATTAGCTTTGAGCACCAAATCATGTTTCACGTCATCTAGTCCAACACACGATACGAAGAACAATCTTAAATAAATCCTTAAAACAATGAAATTCTACATCATCTTAGAGCAAAACATTTACACCGAATCATACACCTGTAAAGCAGATCAGTGGAAGTATTACAGAATATTGTCAGCAGTGTGCGGTTAGTCTTTTAGGAATCAGGAACAGTCATTAATTCTCAGTATTCCTCGATACTCTCTATATCTCAAAATGTCCAGTGCGTTAGCACCATTTGCTGTTATAACTTAGGTACTTCTAAAGAGATCGCGTTGACGCCTGCATTAGTTGTGTTCTGGACGTTTAGAGTTGATCTGTTGTGACGCATGTGTGATTTAACCAAGTCAGAGTTGACCAAGGCAGCCATAAGACTTAGCTCCCCAGCGAGAACTGTCGCGCAAATCAAGGAAGCTAATCTAGCAGAATTCTCAGCCGGACGCGTACCAGCTCCTCTTACCCCAAGGATTTCTAAGCAAGCCCCTTGTCCAGTCAAAACAGTTCCTCCCCCTACCGTACCAACTTCTAAACATGGCATTGTACAAGTCACGTACAAGTCCTCCCCATTTTCTCCACAAGGTTCCATACTTGTCGAACAACTGCTGCTTGTGACGTTCTGTGCTGGATCTTGTCCAGTCGCTATAAAAATAGCTGTAACCATGTTTGCAGCATGTGCATTATTCCCCCCAATAGATCCAGCCAAAGCAGAACCTGACAGATTTTTAATCTTATTACATCTAGCCAGAGTCTTCGCATCAGTCTTAAATATACTCCTCAGGTTCTCACTCGAGATTGTTGTTTCACAGACTACTCTCTTTCCTCTTCCTTTCACCCAGTTGATTGCCGCTGCTTTTTTATCTGAGCAATAGTTGCCCGATAAACTAATTACTTCCATGTCCGGGAAGTAATTCTTGAGGAGTTTGAGGGCATTTTCGGCGCCTTTCGATACCATATTCATTCCCATCGCATCGCCTGTTGTAGCTCTGAATCGTAAGTAAAGGGTAGCACCATCGACACCAATGTGGACTTCTTGGAGGCGGGCGAATCTAGACGTGGAATCGAAAGCATCTTTAATCAAGGCGTAGTTGTTCTTATTGTCCATCCACTGACGACACTCATGGGCACGAACTACGTTTGGAAGCTTCACCGCTGGAGCTCGCGTCATTCCAACATCTTCGACCACACTCGTCACACCTCGCGACCCGATCGCTTTAGCACCACGGTTGGTGGAAGCCACTAGAGCTCCTTCAGTAGTAGCCATCGGTATCATGTACGGCTTCCCATCTACAACTAGAGGCCCGGCATAACCCACGGGAACACCAACATATCCTATCACATTTTCACAGCAAGCATTCAGAACTTTACTATAATCATAATTGAGGTATGGCAGCTTTTTGATTGCTGTCTCGGTTTGGAATCTTCCAGATATGACTCGTCTGCGTAAGCGGACTCCTCTCAGAGGATCTCCCATGACAGACTCTAATTTATGTAGAGGTATGTGCGACTGTTCAACAAGCATCACAACTTCATCATCACTCAAGGACGTGCACGCGCCTTCTGATCGATATATCTCTAAGCACTCGGCCATATGCCGTTTCTTCGCATTTATCTTGGCCAATGATGAACTAGGGGTTAATGTAGGCCATAACTCAGCTTCCTCCACTGAAGCAGTACTATCTGTTTGGGTAGAAACCTCAGAAGCATTATCGTCTCCGACGGAAAACATTGGTTTTCGATTTGGCACCTCTCTATATTTTTCGTTTTGAACCACCTCCTTCACTGTCATGTCATTCATGTCTATCACCCAGTTTCTCTGCTCCTCAAAGAAGATGAATTTAATAATTAGCGCGCACAGAAGCGTAGCTATGACTATATAGTCTGCACTAACGGAGAACCACTTTATGTAGGAGTGGAACAAAACGTTGTCGTGAGGCGCCGGTGTCATTGTATCGTTTGCTCCTTCGGCGATGCCACTGTTGGCACTCCAGGACCATCTGCTCGTCAAATGGACGCAGAGTAATCCTGCGGCCATGATCATTTTTACTCTTTGCACTACTGGATTAGGTTTCATATCGGTTTCGGAAAATGGACTGTCGCGTATTATATCTCTCCTGGCTGACGCGAAATCAGATACAAGAGACAAGCAGGCTGGGTAGAAAGTAACAAACACTAAGTAATCAACTAATAGCGCTAAGCAGGCGAAGCTGCACATATGTTCTAATCTAGGCACTCCAGACAAAGCCCCGACTCCAACTAACAGCACAGCTAACAGCGTGTCCAACGTCGCCGTGGGTCCTAATAAAGCTAGTGCTCTTCCCACTCTTTTTTCTTGATCCTCGCCGGCGGACCACCCCGCTTTGGCCATGCGCGCTCCTCTCGCTACATCAGCTACCAATAAGAATAGAAATGGTGCATCTTTTATGCTAGCGAGCTCGCTCCAGAACAAACCAGCCAGCGCAGATGTGAAAATAAAGCTGGCGAAAGTCGAGAAAACCCCTGCAATTATCAGAAGGTATTTGGAAGCGATCTTTTGTAGGTTGGAGATTTGGTAGTACGCATAGAGAAGGGCTGCGCATCTTACAAAGGTCATGATGACTGCGTCTGCTGCTTGGTACTCAGCCTCTAATCCGGGGCAAGCTCTAGCCCAGCCTGCACATCGCTCGGCCCTGGTACCCGACCCATGGCGTTCTACGCTCGCCGCGCAGGCCAGTAGGGCGAGAGTGGCCACTATCACCTCCCACTGGTGCCGTGCGCAGAACTCACCGTGTGCCCCCCAGACGCGCATGTCTACTGAGTAGCTGTTTAACAGCTTTTACCTGTGGGCGAAGGAAAATTACATATTAAAATAAAATCTAATGGAGCACTTGGTAAAATTAAGTTTGCATTTCGATGTTTATTATTAATATGTACTACAGAATATAATGATACTATTATATACATATTAATTCTCTGTTATATAATGTTAAATATATTTCAATGTGACGTTTAGATGTCAATAGACATTAAACAATAGCATAATTTCGAAGACAAGAAAATTAGTTGTCATAAAGTTATCTTCAATAATGTATAAAATTCTCACGGAAAATTCAGCAGGCACTTCGAGATATATTTTTACTTCAAAATAACCTAATTTTTAATATATAATATGCACTTTGGTGTCGCGAAAGATTGCGATTTTAAACAATAAAATAGTAGATAAAATAGACAAATCTTTAATTTCTTATTAGCAACACTTAACTTTCTTCTTTCGATTGCCCTCTGAGGCAATCGAAAGAAAACTGGTGGGAATTACACTGAGGGACCGAAAACGAAATAAATGGCTTAGACAGCAAAGTAAAGTCGCTGATGTCACTAAACGTGTGACAAATTTAAAGTGGAAGTGGGCAGGCCATGTCGCCAAAAATCGAGGCTCGTGGTGCAAAGCATTGGTGGAGTGGAGACCGTGGGGTGAGGAACGACCACAAGGAAGACCAAAAATGCGTTGGTGCGACGACATTATAAAAACAGCAGGAGTGAAGTGGATCGAAGCCGCCCAAGATCGTCGGAAATGGCATAAAATGAAGGAGGCCTACACCCATAGGGTAGAAAATGGCTAAGAAGAAGAAGAAGAACATTCTTATTGTAAGTGCCTTTTTGTACATGTTTTTGGATAGAGAGAAGGTAGAGTATTTTTAAATCGTGATAGTTATTATAAGAAGCTGATTCGAAGAACTAGAAACTTTATACAATAACAATAAAACTCAAGTTGACTGTACGTTTTAGTTAAAAAACGTTTGTATGGGAAAAAGGGCTGTTTTTAGGGGTTTCCGATCATTATTGATTTTTTTCTCGCCGTAAAAATCATCCTTGAACTTCAACGAACACATTACAATATTTTAAAAAAAGAATTGGCCAAATTAGTCCGGGCTTTGTTGAGTTATGCGCTTACCATCACATTTTGCAATTCATTTTTATATATAAGAGAAAAAGAAAGATCTATTGTCTTACAATGTGAAATCATGTTGTCTGATATACTATATATCATATCTACACTTATAGAAGTATATATAATCTATATACAGCAGTGCCGGTTCTAGCACTACCAGCGCCCTGGGCGAGATAAGTACGACAGCACCGAAAGTTAGGAGTAAGATTTTCTTACAACTTTATTAGGACCGCCAAAATTTAGGGAATTTACATATAAATACTAAATATAAATACTTACTGAGGCGCCCTTTTGTGGCCGGCGCCCTGGGCGGTCGCCCAAACGCGCCCTACCCTAACGCCGCTACTGATATATAATATAGAGGAAAGATTTGATTGTTTTTTTGTTTACATTGAATAGGGTGCGAAACTACTTAACCGATTTAAAAAAATCTTTAATAATTGGGAAGCTGCACTATCTCCGGTGAACATAGGCTATATTAAATTTAAAAAAGTTTTCTTTATTTTACTTTTTTTAATGACCCGACGCAAAATTGAGAATGTATGTATAAGAGTGTGTGTGTAAAAAATTATGTTGAAATGTTTGTTTAATGCCCGTGCAAAACCGGGACGGGCTGCTAGTAACATAATAAAAAGAAAACTTAAGGTATTTATCTACGTGTTTTGACTGTGACGACTGAATTGCGCAACTAACACTCGACAAGTACGTGTAAATTGGATATTCTGACGAATATATCACAATAAAAAAGTGTGACATGAGCCTGCGTTATAGTTTCGAACGCTGACGCTGTTGTGCACATTTTTCATTAACTTACTGGCAGTATAACTTTGATCCTTTTGTCCTTTGAGTTCCGACATTTTGACGTTTAAGAAAACAAAAAGAACTGATGTCAACTTTGACTGTCACTAGGTTATGTCATCATCACTAGAGATCGGATAATCGGATGCATATTTACCTAAAGTTAATTTTTGGCTCACAAATTATGGAAGCGACTTTTTAAAATACATTTTGTTAAATAAAAATCCAGGTAAAATACGGGACTGCAAATTTAACGTAGTGATATTGTTTTAAAAATTACTAAATTAGCACGTGGTATTTATTTTCAAAAGACCGAGACTCCGGGTTCATTTATACAACTATGCATACGTATTTTAATCGTAAGTTTAGTTTCAGTTCCCCGTGCGATTTATGAATGTACGATTTATTACATGAAGAGTGTTATACGAAAGTAGTGAGCTAGTTTGACTAAAACAATAATCAATTAAATAATTGAATAAGAAAACAAATGGTGCCCGGGCGTAAGTATGGTCTAGTATCTCACTCTGAGTTAACTTCCGATTTAATGAGTGAAATAAAATAAAAAGACAGTTCCATACTTTGTCTTAAACTAACTTTAGGTAAATATGCATCCGATTATCCGATCTCTAGTCATCACCAAATTCCTTTATTAGACTTAATCAAATACAAACAGATGACGAGTTGACGATGACGTCAAGTTTAGCGCAGCGATCAAGTGATCGGAGTCGCGCACGGTACAGATTTTTGTATTAGTAAGTCATCTGTTACGGACTGGGCGTATGTGCACATGAGAGATTCTGTGTTCGTGACCACGACACAGGATAAAAACATAGTGTGGGAATGACGTTTTTAACAAAAAAAAACTCCAAAAGGATGTTAAATCAATAAATTATATCGCAGTAGTACCACTAGTCGAACGTGAAAAAATAATTTTCACCTGGGAAAATATGACGGGTTTTGATGCAATTCGAGGTGGGGATTATTGGAGAACCCGGAAAGATAATTTTTACCGCCATATCAAACGTTGACTGTCACTAGGTTATGTCATCACCAAATTCCTATATTAGACTTAATCAACTACACACAGATGACAGGAACAGATAAAATCAAATCAAAAAATATTTCTTCAACACACAGGCACTTATGACGTCAACAAAAAAACAAAAAAGTTAAATAATAAAAAAAAATATTTTGTATGAGTAGGTCATCTGTTGCGGACTGGGTGCGTGCACATACGTGAAAGAGATTCTGTGTTTGTGACCATGAACATGACAAAAAACCTAGTGTGAAAACCTAGGGATGACGGTTAACAAAATAAAAATTGGTTGTCTGTAGAACTCCGTCTACTGCCGATATTGAAACGTGAACACGTCTATTACATGGTATTTTTTTTCTGGGTGCAATGAAATTATTTAAAATAAAGTAATGTATAACATTTATATTTTTATTTAATAGTTTGTTTAAATTTTCTGCTTCTGAAGTTATACATAAATTAATTATTATGAGTAATGTGCGTGGCTCCGTGTGGGGTCAGATTCGGCCGTTACGGTGTTTTCGAGAATGACTCCACGCCGTACCAATTTAATAGACGTTGTCACGTCAAAAAAATCTAATAAATCGTGTGCTGATTTTCGGTTTCTTATTTAGACGTAATGAAACCGGGTTTGATGTGGTTTATTGCCGGTGATGAAAAGTAGATGACGTACGATACAAACGTCCGAAAAAGATCGTGGTCAAAATCCGCTAACTAGTTGGACTAGGACGTTTGTTCAATCAACGTTCAGCCTAGTCATTCAATCAATGTCGTCATTCAATGAACGCGCTAGTGGTACAATCAAATAGCAGATTCAACCAGATGACTGCGACATATCCATATATCCCTTATACTTTCAGAGTTTCGCCTATTTTTTCAAAGTAGAGTCAGATTTTGTCAAGAGGACTGCCAAAAATTAGTTTTCGTAAAAAAATACAAAGATATTTCTTCCCAAATTTAGTATGTTAATTAAATAACAAAAATTTTTTCTGGGTGCAATGAAATTATTTAAAATAAAGTAATGTATAACATTTATATTTTTATTACGTTGCCGTGTGGCGTCAGATCGGCCGTTACGCCGTTCGTGGACTCCGTGTGGCGTCAGATTCGGCCGTTACGGTGTTTTCGAGAATGACTCCACGCCGTACCAATTTAATAGATGTTGTCACGTCAAAACCAAAAGAATGTTAAAATCGATAAATCATATCGTAGAAGTACCACTAGTCAAATATATAGTAAATATAAGTAGAGTAAATTTTTTAAGCGCATGGAGATATTGAAATCCGAAATTTCCTCGAATTGTATAATACCGTAACGTACCGTGTTTTAATACGTCAAAATCTCTTAGTCCGCTTTGCCGACATTTACGGGTAGAAGGCGAGCCGTGACAAAATTCTAAGTATGTCTTCATACAGATCGAAATCCTTACTAATCCCAACTAATTTATAAATGCGAAAGTAAATCTGTCTGTCTGTTACGCTTTCCCGCTTAAACCTCGCAACGGATTTTGATGAAATTTGATACAATCTTTAGACCCTGATACAGAACATAGGTTACATTTTATTTCGAAAAAAAGGGATGAAGGGGTTGAAATAGAGGTTGAAAGTTTGTATGGGACTTTATATTTAAGCACTTGATAAGAAATCATTAAACATTTGTCTAGCATTTCTTAAAAATTTCGTCCAGTTAGGGGGTGAAATAAGGGTTGAAAGTTAGTATGTAAGTTCGTCAAATATCACGTCATAAGAAGCAAAACAAACAAAATATTTTTGTACCCAACGTGAGGCTGGCCCCTGTAAGAGTCTCTTAGACATAAGAGACCAGCCCCCCCTAGACAAAATGCCTTTCTATTTGAGTTTTCTATAATAGATAACATAAAAAATGTATGGAACTGACGTTTCCAGTAGATACGTCACGTGACTTGATGACGCTGATAGAAAACTCGCAGACAAGATGCTAACTGTATTTCTATTCTATCGCTCGTCTGTGTTCTATTTTGACAGTAGAAGAGTTAAAACGCTTATGGCCGTTTTCACCAACCTTGTCTTAGCTTAGGTGACTCCTAAGAGACATGCTGTCTCACTCTTTCAGTTAATATGTGACAGCATGTCACTTAGAGTCACCTAAGCTAAGACAAGGTTGGTGAAAAACGGCCATTAGTCTATTATAATAGTAGAAATAGAATAGAAAAGACGCGCGTGCTTTTGTCTAGGACTACAGGATTGACAAAAACTAATTTTACGCGGGCGGAAGCTAGTACTATATATAATTCACAACAAAACTACCGAACTGATTAAAATTAAATTTATAATCTATAAAATTTGGCAAAGGACATGGAGCTACCTTATTTTTAATGCAATAAATTGAGGCTTTAAAAAAGGGATGTATGAAGAGTATGTCTTTTTTAAAGTTAGACATTTATTTTTCTAGCTTTGATTCTCCTCTATCATGTAAATAAATGTGATATTCAAATTTACTAAAAATTTTTTTTTTTTTTTTTTATATTCTAGGCGCGGCAGATGACCTCCTCCCGCCTGATGTTAAGCGGTGAAAGAGGCCCAAATGAGATGACAGATAGGATAGTGACTTTACTCCACTCTCCTACCTGCCCTATCCCTGCCGGCCCAAAAGATGCCTTTTCACGCCTCTTTTGAAGGAACCCATGTTGTAGGATGTAGGAAACACATACGCAGGCAGAGAATTCCAAGTGCGGGAAGTACGGCAGAAGAAGGAATCTTGGAATTTCTTAGTGCGGTGTGGAATGGGGGACGTAGTGTACGGATGGCTCCGAAGACCCTTACGTGTGTTCCTATAAAGGAAAGGAGAGGGAGGGATAAGGCTAAAGAGTTCTTCTAAAGGCTAAGAAGGCAAAATTTTACCCCTAAAGGACGTAAGAATAGAGGATGAAAGTTTTCGTTTGAATAGGCTCCGAAAATACTAAATCAATTTTGATAAAACCTGATGTTGATATTGTTTGAGACCCTATGTCTCTACATACGGACCTTTTTACCACGTAAGATAATTTTCACCGCGGTAAAATTTATCTTTCCTTTTGGTAAATCCGATATAATACGGGCGGAGAGTTTATGTATGTAAAACATATGTGTCGTATTTGTGTTTCGCGTTTTATTTGCAAATATTTAGCTTAGAATAACATACCGAGGGTTAAAAAATATGCAATAGCGAAGTGTGTCTGACTGTTTGCACAGAAGGTGGTGGTGAAACCGTGTCACCTTGACTAAGCGAAAAATATACTTTTGGCATTACTCTGACATTGCTGCCGCTATTTAACTGAAGTATTTTACTTAAAAAATTAATTAATCTTTCACTCGCACCCAATACTGTTTTTCCCATAAGGGCACACGGGGCCCGTGGCCAGGGCCTCCATTCTCAGGGGGGCCCCGAAGGACCTACGATTTCTCTCACACATTTATTCTCAACATATTTTTATCGGACACACTAGACATTATTTTTTCGCAAAGAAAGTAGTTACGTGGCATTTACCGTTATATTAACGAAGACAGACGGTCCAAGAAGGCTCA
The DNA here is from genome assembly GCA_036419045.1 of Scirpophaga incertulas. Lineage (NCBI taxonomy): Eukaryota > Metazoa > Arthropoda > Insecta > Lepidoptera > Crambidae > Scirpophaga > Scirpophaga incertulas. The sequence continues at coordinate 23,569,788 of CM071636.1, forward strand.
TTTCTATCTGGAAGTTGAGACCGAGACGCCTGAGAGAGACGTTGAGAGAGACGCCTTTGGGTTTGTGGTTCGAAATTCCAACAACTGAAGCGCCAGCGTCGAAATTGCTTAATCAGTAATGTTATTTAAGTACAGTATTCCAACCGCGGGATGGCGCGTGCATAACTTATTTAGCAAGCATAACAAATTTATTTTAAAAATGTTATTGTAATTCGCGTTTTTTACATTCCAAAGGGGCCTCCAATTCTTGTGTGCCCAAGGGACCCAGCTTAGTTTAAGACGGCGGTGCTCGCACCATGAATCCCCCAGAGATTTATTTAAGAAAATAAAAAAATTAATTTAATTTACGGAATAAGCGTACTTTCCAACTGCCTGTACCCTCAACCAACAGCTCCTTTGCCGGACGAGAAACTTTTTTTAAAAAGAAGTCTTATATTTATAATAGACTCAACCACTTCTTCAATATTTGGCAACTTACTCTTAGCCAGGCGAGATTAAAATTACAGGCAGAGCTTCTCTCTGGGACTTATCAGCAATCAAAGCGCGTTTTGGCGCGCTTTGAGTAATTGGTATTTTTGTGTTAGTTTTTTTTATTGATAGTTTTCCTTTTCAATTATTTTTTTCTTTTTATTTGTTAGTAGCGCAATGGTTTTCTTTTTCTTTTGTGTATTGTTTGACAGAAACGTAGATACCGCATTGAAGTGCCCTTTAAACCAAATTGTGAAAGCTCCCACAGGACAGGCATAGCCTGTGTGGGGATTCTCGTTAAATACTAAATTGTACATTCTGATTCAAAATAAATTATTATTATTGTTAATAAAAATCTGACGTAGTGCATACGTCCAGTTACATACGCCCCGAGGGTCCCATACAAACATTTTGTTCCCTCCCGGGATGAAAGGCCCAGTTCGGAGTGATCATTGGCTCATATAATTTCTGATATGATCATTCAGGTCACCGACATCGAACGAAGAATGCGGATCTTAAGAGACATTGGGCAGGGCATGTTGCTGCAGGATTGAAGGTCCTCGAGTGGCAGCCATATGCCAGACACGGCAGCGTTGGTGAGCATCCCACAGACGACCGATGTGGGGTAGATGAAAGAAAAATGATATCAGCCCGTGCATTTCGTAATTATAAACACAGTAAAAGAAAATTAAAGCTCACCAGGTATTAGGCATACTGTTTTTTTTTATTTCAAAGAAATAGACCCATTATTTTGGAAGAAATCAATACTTTTGTACATAGAGTCCTTAATGAAACATGAAAATCTTAAAATACCAATAAATCCTACAATAATTTTTTATAAGTTTTTTTTATATTTTTCTAGTCAATGATTCACGGTCTAGTTTCATCCTCTTTCGGGATTGCACTTTATCCAGGGACACACTGTATAACTTAACTTTTTCTAAAAGTCAGCTGATTCTGCCGAAAACTACGATTTTATAATTCAGACTTCAGAGCCCCATAGCGGGAAAATACGTCGTAATTTTTTTTTTGCGATCATTACACTTTTTGCTCAGCTCGACCAAGAGAACAACATATCCAAAATTTAGACCTGGGTCCCGAAAACCACTTAGCCATTTAAACAGTGTCATCTACTTTGTTCTGGTCTGGGTCTGTGCATGTGAGTTCTATGTTTGTCGCTGTACCCACGACACAGGATAAAAATCCTAGTGAGGTGCGACGAAAAAAACCGGCCAAGTGCGAGTCGGACTCGCGCACCGAGGGTTCCGTACAAACCTGCAAGGTTTACAAAGTTCGTTCATTACGACAATCGAGTCATAACTATGGTATTTTTATTGCAAAATGAAATTCATAACATTACGCGTTCATGAGGAAAAAAGTAATAAGTTTATATTTATTAAAAAATATATATTTTGTAATGTAACTAAAAATTTAAGGTTTTCGGAACTTTTCCTTTATGTTGTGCTATAAAACGTTGCTTCATGCCAAATTTCAAGATTCTAGGTCGACTGGAAGTACCCTTTAGGTTTTGATTCCCTTGCGAGTACTTGCGAGTTTCAAAATATGCAGCTTAAATTGCTGTTTCTTTTGATTGCGTTGACATAGAAGTTTGATTTTGTTACAGCTTAAAGGTATTATAGACCTGAGTATTTGGTATGAATTTCAATTTAATACCTCTACGCGTTTATGAGGAAATGGGTAGTAAGTTTAAAATTATAAAAAATATATATTATGTGATGATGTAACTAAAAATTTATGGTTTTCGTAATTTTTCCTTTATCTATGCTATAAGACGTTGCTTCGTACCAAATTTCAAGATTCTGAGTTCACGGGAAGCACCCTGTAGGTTTTGATTCCCTTGCAAGTGTCGAAAATTTGCGGCATAAACGGCTGTATTTTTTGATTGCGTTGGCTTGGAAGTTTGATTTTTTCACAGCTTCAAGGGACAGTAGACCTGAGTAATTGATATAAATTTCAGCTTCATACCTCCACGCGTTCCTGAGAAAAAGGGTCTTGACAGACGGACGGACGGACGGACAGACGGACAACAAAGTGATCCTATAAGGGTTCCGTTTTTTCCTTTTGAGGTACGGAACCTTAAAAAGAAAAAAAACTGTTGGCTGAAATGAATGAGTGATGAATGAAACCATTTCGAACTATGGAAGTTATCTGCTAGTTGTAAATCCATCCTTTCTTTATTCTTATGATTTAGCAATCTTAACGCGCTCTCATTACCGTAACAAGCTCGGAATACACATAAACGGTCATCACAGAAAATGGCCTACGCTATTTGTGTTGCGATGTGACAAGATATAACTTCAGATAGGGTTGTCAACTGTATCGATCTTAAATATTATCTAAAATGACTGACTTCGTATTGTTACTAGTCCCCGTAAATTTTTTAAATCCCACAAAATCATCTAGGATTGGCTGGAAGAAATCTCTCTGAGAGATAAGTTCGCCTTAGGACCAATTAACTTGTTACCTGATAGTATTTTTATTGTAACATTGTTTTATTGTGTGCAATAAAGACTTGGACAAGGTACACCACGAAGAAAAGAGAGATATGTTTTTGGGGGCTGCTCTTTTGTTTCCCTAACTCATTGGCTCAGTAATTAATCTCTAGGATTGAATGATTGATTGAATACGATCAATGTTTGGTTTAAAAAGTACTGATAGCTGTAAGGATTATTTTAAAGAGTACAGACTGTTAACATTGCCATCGTTATACATATTTGAGGTAGCTGTGTTTGTGAAAGCAAATCCAGAGTTGTATGAAATCGAATTATTTAATAGTAATCGAATTAGAGAAATTAAAAGGACAAAGCTTTGTGTATGTAATTCTAATACGGCACTTATGCGTAACAGTATTTTTGGTATGGGTCCAACTATATACAATAAGCTGCCAATGGACATAAAAGAACTTGACTTAAATTTGTTTAAGATAAGACTTAAAAAGTTCCTAATTGATAAGTGTTATTATACTGTACGTGACTATGTCTTTGATAAAGATTTAGATTTATAATTTCATTAATTTACTAGGTTATATAATTATTATTTTAAAAATAGGACTTCTAATTGTGACCCTATATGTAGTTTACGAATTATTGACATTTACATCAAAATTTATTAATATATGCAAATTTGTTAACTTTACCTACTTAATTATATTACAATTCATAATTTTATTAGTCAATATTAATTGAAACATTGATTATCATTATTTAAAAAATGTAATTGGTATTATTGATTGACTTATTCGTAATTTAATTGAATTTGTTCATTGAATTAAAATTGAATTTTGTATGCCCTACCAGGCCAAACATGTAAGAACAATGTAAAACCCTGACACCTGCATCTATATGTATGTATACTCATGTTTGACAAAATAAATAAATTATGAATTATTGATTCATTGATGATGAATGTGAACTGTGGCGGGTGATCTATCGTTCTTTCTCTTTTATGCACATTTAATGATTAGAAATATTTCTCTCTCCCTCTCTTTAACTATTGCTCTCCTTAAATCTCCTATTTAGCCAAGGAAATACGAAAATATAGAGATCGAATAAAAATGTCACTATGAATGTTATTTGATAAATAATAATTCCAAAATAACGACAAGTCATCGGAATATTATGGGAAATTCTCTGGTAATCTTTTATCAAACACATGTCTTCCCCGAAAAAATCCTATATAAATACAATGCAATTGACTATATTAACATTTTATAAAATTACAAAATACTTACATTGAATTTAAGAGTATTCCAATATAATGTAAATAAATTTAAAATTATTTATTTTTCGTTGACAACCCTATCCCAATTACGCATTTTGTAAAATTACAAAATACTTACATTCAAGTTAAGAGTATTCCCATATAACGTAAATAAATCTGAAATTATTCATGTTTGTTGGCAACCCTATCCCAAGGTCGCAGCCGGTTTGGAAATCGCACTAATCGTTTGAAATCTTGACGAACAAGTCAGCCCAAGGATGGTAAATAGCAACGGAATCCATAGCGAAGGCCCACTATCTACATAACCTGACATACTCGTAATGCTATATAAAAAAATACTGCTTAAAATAACATAAAATTTTAATTGTTAGAATGTTCATAGTTTCTGTCTGCTTTCAATTTTAAAAAAAATTAACGGACAAGAAATCTTAAAGTGGTCAATATTTAATATGTTCTACAATTTATACCGTTATTTACATTAAGATGTGATATTATAACTTGAAATTCTTTGCAAATATAATTTCTAAAATAGTTATCTGCGTCGTCATATTTGTCGTATACTATCATAGCTTCTCCAATAGAAGCGTTAATCAAACACAAGACCTGAATGCGGCGACGGCTTCTCCTTCTCGGCAGCCTTCTGCTTAGCCACGAGTTTCTTTCTGCTGTTGTCCTTCAATATATAGGCCGGAGCCAAATGGCTCCGGAAGTGGTGCATATGCTCTCTTTATAGGGCAGCGCTGACTGTGCTTCTTCTGAGGTGCGGTCTTCCTTATCACGTCAACCCATAGGGTCATTAGGACCAACGGCTCAGACTGGGTGTAGTCGGTAGGTCTTTTGGGTCACTTCCGGGAACCCCCAGCCTCCGCTCCCCTGCCTCGGAAGTGGCTTGTTGTTCCCGGAGGCTTCGTACATGCCTGAGGAAGGCCATCCCTGAGGTTTTTAGTGGGTAGGCCCCCCCCCTTCTCCAGCACACGCTGGCGGAGTGTCCCGCGTGGGCCTCCGAGCGCCGAGTCTTGGTCGCAGAGATCGGGCGAGATCTGTCTCCGCCGGCATTGATTGCGGCAATGCTGGCGAACGAGGGAGGTTGGAGGGCTGCGGCCTCCTTCTGTGAAGCAGTGATGCTCCAGAAGGAGGCCGCCGAGCGGGGTCGGGAGATGGCCGATCCCGCTCGAAGAAGGCGGCGCCGGGCTCGGTAGCACAGCTGCGGCGCCGCCGCGGGTCGCCGGCGGGCGCGAGGAAGTCGCGACTGCTACGGCGACCCGGGATGGACCACGCCCCTTCCGTGGCCGGGAGGCGTCGTCGGTGGAGGAGACCGGGGGAGGTAGTAGCCTCCCCCGAGGAGGGCTCCCCGCAGGGGAGCGGAGGCTGGGGGTTCCTGGACGTTGCTTGATGTTCCCGGGGGCCCCCTACATGCCTGAGGAAGGCCATCCCTGAGGTTTTTAGTGGGTACGCCTCCCCCTTCTGGGGAGGAGAGCCCCACATAACCGCCGGCTCGCCACAGCCGGGGTATGCAATTTAATGCATTTTGCTCAGGGGAAAAAAAAAAAGGCCTCCCCCTTCTGGGGAGGAGAGCCCCACATAACCGCCGGCTCGCCACAGGTCTTTTGGGTCGAGTCGCTTCGATTCGTCAGGAGATCGGTCTCCTGCCTATATTGAAGGAACCTACTGTTCTGATTATGTCGGCATAATCACCGGTGGTATCCATGAGGATTCTCAGCCTCTCCTCTCTCGAGAGGAAAAAGAAATTGAAGCGAAATTAAATAGTTTGCAAAATATATTGAAATATAGCTAGAGAGAAGCTATTCCTCAGTGGACAATACGCCTTAAGCTTCCCACGAAATATTATTTGACAAGTTTAATACTAACAGAATATATCTCTATGGCAAGTTTTTTTGATTAAGAACCTAAACCTATTTCATATTGCACTTAATTGCACGATGACAACGAAAGCACTTAATTTCTTAATCAATACGATTTGAATAATTCGTTTCGCTTAAAACGTTCGTCAATCGCCCTCTGGACTTTTTTGACTCGCAGGTATAATATTAGCGTTTAATTCGTTATCGAAAGAGTTTCAATATTTAACGAGAATGTATGGAAATGATTCCAAATTACATCATTCAAGTCATTTGTTTAATTTTTTTACATCTGTCTATTGGCGTATTAATCAGTGTATTGGCGCAGCGATCTAGTGATCGGCTACCATACAACGGGTCGCGGATTCGCTTCCCGCACGAAACAGATATTTTTTATGACTATAAAATTTGTTTCAGTCTGGGTGAAATTCTATGTTTATGATTGCATCCACGACAGCGGATAAATATCTAGTGTGGGACAACGTTTTTTTTTCGGTGTCGGTGAAAACCAGTAGCTTATTTCGAAATATATATATATATATATACCTAGTCTTTTTCATCTATGTGGTCCCGAGTTCGAGTCCCGGTGCAGACAAACATTTGTGATGTGTGATGAATGCGATCATTGGTGCGTCGTTATAATAGTAAATAAATATTTTTATTGAACAATATTTATATATGTATAATATATCGTCTATCCGTTAGTTGGTGTGAGTGCAAAAATATTTGTTTATTTTTATATTGTTTACTATTTCCACTACCGTGAATTGACTGGAAGAAATCTCTGTTAGAGATAGTCCACCAATTGAATTGAATTAGAACCCCTATACTGTAGCCCTTCGGGAAAATTCGGCAGGGCGCTCGTTCCACAATCGAAGTGTACAAGGGAGAAAATTCCTCTGGAACCGGACTGGAGTATTTAGGTTCCAGTGTGCGAGCATGAACTCCTGTCGATGGCGAGCGGTGCGATGATAGAAACTCATCGGCATCGTGGTTAAGCAGTAAACTATTGAATAACAAACGTAATTTATTACAGATTTTTTTCAAATATTTTATGTAGTCAGTCCAAATTGCTATTAATAAATAACTAGGCGTTATTTTGCTAGTTATAATAGACTAGCGACCCGCCCCGGCTTGGCACAGATGCAACGCTGAACTAAATGCACTACAGAAAAACTGTGAACGTTGTACCTATATAATAAATTATCGTTTAAAAAACTAAGAAACGGAAGAAAAAGTAAATGATATTTTTTTTTGTGGGATATCCATATAGCGTAACGGAGTTATCTGTAGACCTTTTCAATGTGTACAATACTTAGTACATTATTTTGATAAATGTCGTAGGGTTCAACCTGCGTTTCCAATGTAAGCGGAATTTTTTTTTTTTTTTTTATTCCATGCGGTGGCAGACGAGCAAATGGCCCACCTGATGGTAAGTGGTAACCATCGCTCATGGACATCTGCAGTGCCAGGGGCACAGCTGAGCCGCTGCCTACCTGGAGAGAAATACTCTTTTTAAGCCTCGTTTGAAGTTAGACATATCGTAGCGCTCAGGAAACATCGCAGCTGGGAGCTCATTCCAGAGTTTGCATGTACGCGGAAGGAATGAACGCTGAAACCGAACTGTATTAGACAAGATCGGTTCCAGGTGATATGAATGAACTCTACTGCGGTGGCGGGTGGTGCGATGGTAAAAAGGTGACGAAGGCACCATTGCAAATAATTCCTCAGAGCACTCTCCGTTAAAGAGCCTATAAAGAACACACAGAGAGCCAAAGTCTCTCCGCTGCTCCAAGGTCTCATTATTACGAACCTATACATTATTTACGAACCTCAAAAATAACAGTATTTCTCTACAATTAATGAATGTTGTTATACATGTAAACCTTCCTCTTCAATCACTCTATCTATTTAAAAAAGCCGCAACAAAATCCGTTACGTAGTTTTGAAGATTTAAGCACATATAGGGACAGAGAAAGCGACTTTGTTTTATACTGTGTAATGATTCCAATTTCTATCTCGTGTTTTCAAATAGGATATTTTGGTTGATTCATTTTTTTTTTGGCATTTCTGGGGCCCTAATTTGATTCGGTTACTAAAGGAATCACGTGTACTAATAACCACCATCAGGTGGGCAAACAGGAAGGTAGGAAGTCCAATAAGTAAACATGCGCTAAGCAATAAATCAACACATTCCTAACAATTCTACTGTATGAAATATTTACGACTCTGTAATTACATTAATGCGTTTAAAGGTCAGTGAAATAAATGTTTATTGCGGTCCAAATAGCGATGTATTGTTTCGCTATAGAGAGTGTTTCAATATCAGAATAACAATGTAACGTTTTTCATTAAATAGAAGTTCGCCGTATAAAGTTTACACTGTAATTAAAACACCACGGAAGTTACAGACTCGACGTCGAATCAAGTTATTTTTTTTTCTGTTCGTGAACCAAATTCAGCCCTGTCCATATATTACACATAACATTTTCTTGACCACGTTACTATTGGCCAACACTACGCATCGATTGCTCACGCGAACGCATCGAGTTAGTGAATCGATGCTAATAATCGATTGCGAAATCACGTCGCTTGCCGTGATCGCCTTGACTATGGAGTTAGAGGACAGAATTTCTATTGAAAACATTTTAACATGTTCAACTGTCTATTTGTAATTTTAAAGAGATTGCATTGGATTCTGGTTAGTGACCTCAATTATACAAGTAGGTTCTCGAGGCTGAAGGTTCCATAACAATGTTGATCAAAATAGGCTATTTGACAGGTTTTTAAAATCCATTTTATATTATGCAGTAGAGTCTAAGGAACCCAGTAAAAGTTGTTATTTTTAATTCTGGTATATATTAGCTGAAAAACATCGAATTAAAAATTCAATATTTAAATAGTGCGCCAAAACGCTACTTTGACAATATGGCGCTGCAATGAGGTCGGTGACGTCACTTGCCTGTATTCTGATCTGTGACAACCATCACATATATTTGTTTGTTGTAAACAAAGCGATTGGGTTTACTTTTTATCAGTGATTTATGTAACAAAATGAGTTACAAGTGGTGTGCAGTTCCAAAATGTACAAATACGTCGTTAAAAACTCCGGAAAAACTATTTGTAAGTGTTCCAAAGAACATCGAAGTGCGCCGAAAGTGGTTGCTACTTTCTCGGAGGGATCATAATGACATAGCGAATAGTACAAATATTTTCTTTTGTGACCATTTCGATGTACGTAAACATAATATTTATATTTTGTAATAATTAATTACATTCAGAATGTTAATATTTTCGTTATTGATTGAGGTTATAATAGGTACCTCTAATGTTTTTAACAGAATATCTCTTGCAACTCACTTCGAATATTTTCGCTGTTTTCCATAATATTTGTAAAAGTAGCTACAGAGTCCTATGATTTCAATAAGCAGTACACTAAAAGATCCCGACTAAAACTTGTTTGTTCGTTACAGATGGGAAAATGACATGGCAAATTACTATCAGTACAAAATGGGTTTCGGTCAGAAAATAATTTTAAAAGATAAAGTTCTGCTTTTTAAATTTCATTGCCAGCCAGATCGCATTAAAAAAATGTGTGATGCTGGTACTTCCCGATCAGCATTTGTCAAACGGCAAAGAATGGAACTTGTTGAACAATGTGAAGACATTCAATAACCGACGTAACGTGAACAAATTATCGTTTATGTTCACGAAATTGTGCCAAACAAACTTAATTATTTATAACCTATATAAGTTCTTGTGGAAGTTCATCATTATTTCACTTTCTTATGATATAATTTAAGTTACCAGTAAAGTGTAATTATACTTACTTTGCTGTTTTTACATTTTTTAGCTACGAAGCATAAAAGTCAGAATTATAAAAATTTTTGAAAAATAATCCGACCATGATTGCGTCGACTTGCGGCAGGTTTCTGCTGTCTGCTTTTACAAAATCGTTGTCCATGGTTGAAAGTACTTGTAAAATAGTGCAAATAAACAAAAAAAAAAACAATGCATAATAAAGAAAATCTTAATATAACGGAGATAATCTACCACAACTAGGCGTAACGCAAGCAGGCAAACAAAGTTTACAAGCAAGTGACGTCATGATAAATTCGACCAATCAGGAGCGTTTTGTGTCACGTGACAAACGTTTAAAAAATGCAATTTTTATTTACGGATTTTAAAATAAATTAATCATTATTTTCAACTTACGTTAATAAATAATCATTTTTTAACTCTTAATTTATACTGTTAACAGTAATTGACACTTTATTTTTCGCATCGTCAAATAGCCTATTGCCTGAAGTTAAGTTACAGTCGTCTATACATATTAAATGTTAAATTTTAGCAAACCCCAGAAAAACAACAAATAAATATCTATTGATTGTCAAAAAAATATTAGCATGTCGAACCAAGGAATGTCAAATAAGCGGACAAAGGTACAACGATACCTCAATATTGAAGAGAACTATTTTTTTTAAAGTGTAGCGCAGCAAACGAGCAAACGGATTACCTGATGAAAAGCAACACCAGAGGAGTCACAGATTCGTAGCCGGCCTTTTAAAAGGGAATAAGGGGGAAGGGGGGATTGGGCCTCCGGTACCCTCACTCAGAGCATGGCTTTCGATTGATTTGTTATATGTTTTATTTTTATAGGATAGGGCAGCAAACGAGCAAACGGATCACCTGATGGTAAGCGATAACCGTTGCCCATGGACACCCGCAACACTAGAGGAGTCACAGATGCGTTGCCGGCCTTTTAAAAGGGAATAAGGGGCGAAACACAGCGCAAGCGCTATTTTACGCCGGTTTTCTGTGAGGCCGTGGTATCACTCCGGTCGAGCTGGCCCAATTCGTGCCGAAGCATGGCTCTACCACGGTAAACCTTAACCAAGTATGAAACCTCCATATGGTGGGGTGGGCTCCAAAAATAATCTAGCCTAACATATTTCCCTTAGCGATAGATTATTGAAACTTGTTGGAAAAACTACACTGATCACTATCGACGAAGAGAATCTTGGATGGCGAATGTCAAGACTTCCTTTGACGTCACCACCTTTGAGGAGTGGAGGTATTCGAGATATCGTTAAACCAATCGTCGCCAAATGAGATGCAACCGCGAGTTGGGCTAGGGTTGTCAAAACTAGTATTTTCATACCAACTAAGTAATATTACCAACGTGAAAGTTTCTATAGATCGACCATTTGTACTCTTTCACGTAAAACTTCTGAATGGATTTTAATTGAATTCTACAATAATCAGCATAACCAGAGGTCGGAATTAGGTAGATTTATTTATGTACTTGCATCAAAATGTTGATATTAATGAGGAACTTCCCGGGATTCCTAATGGACATTCCCGCGTGGCCAACAGTATTACAAATAAATAATAATAAAAACCTCAGAGATAGACAAATAAAATTAACATAGAATTTTTATTAGTTTACATTAATTCACAATACAAATTATTGATAGTCTTAGACCTAATTTCACCAAACTTAAACTAATCGTCTGTTGTGTAATGGCTTGTTAACAGAGTTGTTAAGTTATTCTAGATCCTACATTGTAAAATTAACAAGCCATTACTAAATCAACCGTTAACTGAATGAATTGCGAAACGTTCATTCAATTTGTAATACAACCAAATAATAGTGTCGTCGTGCATCACTCTTACTATACGGAAATGCGTCTAATTTCTACTGGTCGTATAATGTGTCAAGTAGCAATACAATGTGAACAAATTAAATTGTCGTTCTCTCTATAAGTTTCTAAAGCAAGCGCATAATATTTGGTTTTGCCAGGTTATTTCTCTATTGTTTGTGTATGTGGTCATGGAATTATAAAAAAAATATTTGGAATTCCAGTGTGTCTTCAATTAACTCCAATACATTCATAGCAGTTTCTTTAGACAAACGAAACCTTGTACAGAAATCGACATCGTCGTATTCGTCGAAATAGTCACGCCGTTCTTTAAAAATCCTCGGACGTCGTACTATGCTGTCTAAAGTATCTAAATTTGTTAAAAAATCTTCGTCATCCATAATAAAATTGTACGTCGCGTCCATCTTGACAGTAAAATAATCGTCTGTTACAGATTAACGAACCACTAGAGCAGGCATTAAATTTAACAGTCCATCAAGCTAACTAATCCCTTGTTTACACATGGTGGGACACTTGCTAACTCTAACAAGCTGTTAACGGTTTAACAAGACGTTATTTTAACAAACAGAGTATGGTGAAATTAGGTCTTAAGCTAATAGGGTAGACGACCACAACTGATTATGGCCGTTTTTATACTATAATTATCTGATTTGAGCAATTCATATCTAATGAAAGTATGCCAATATAGAAATTTCAGTTTAATTTTTCATTTATATTTTTTTAAATTTCTAAAAAGTAAGCAATTATTACTTACGTAATTGTAATGAAACGAACACATTTCTAGCATTCTCACATTAAATGTAACATTTTTTTATACAGAAAGTATACCTACAAACGTACAAATAACAAAGTTATTTTAAAATTTGTTTATACGCTCATACAAATTTGACGAGTTTACTGAGTTATGACGTCACGATTGCAGTGTTTTTAGTATGGAGCGTTTTTGAACGACCCGCGACAGCGCCGCAAACATGGCGATGTATCTTCAAAAGTAATAGGTGCAGGTGTACTGTTGGTTCTACAATGTTTCTCACTTAAAAGAGTACTCTTATTATGTACTAGCTTGTGCCCGCGGCTTCGCCCGCGTACTAATCGTATTTTTCAACCGTCTACATAAAGGGGCTTCTCAGTGTGACCCGTATGTTTTATGAACGTATGTAAGTATGTATGTTTGTCCGCGATTATCTATATTATGTTATTTCACGTCCGCCATGTTGGATTTTAAAATCATTGTTGTTTTCGTAATCAGCGACCCGATAAACCATAGAAACAATACCCATTGTCGATTTTCAGACTTTGACACCCCATTTCCCCCTTTTAGGGGTTGAATTTTCAAAAATCCTGAAAGACGTGTTTACTCATTTATTGTTAGGAGTACTCCTGCGAAGTTTCGAATAAAATATTCAAACAAATCTTGTTTCTCCATACAAACTTTGGACCCCCATTTCACCCCTTAAGGGATGAATTTTGAAAAATCCTTCCTTAGTGCACCCCTACACCTTATAAGGAACCTACGTGCCAAATTTGTAATCTCTAGGACCAGCGGTTTGGGCTGTGCGTTGATATGTCAGTCAGTCAGTTTCTTCTTTTATATATTTAGATAGAATTAAAAAAATTGTCGTCTACCCAATTCTCATACGTATATTTCGCCTTTTTTTTTTTAAATACGAGCGAATATTTTTGCCTCTAGCCTACTCGTGAGGTTATTCAGTCGACCCATCAGAATAATTTCCTTTGTCCGATTCATTATCAGTAAGATTTGAAGTGCAAATGACATTACTGTATAACTTTTGTGAGAATCAAAATATATAACCATTAGCTTTTCAATATTTTCTGGCTTCAATGAATTTCTCCGAACGTCTAAAATCCATTTGTGTAAAAGTAAAAAAAAAATTATTTAAAAAATCGCGGGCTATTTTTCAGCTATTTAAAATTAATCTCGGCATTTGAGGCATATCCATTTTATTCTTTCGCTATATGAAATCAGTGTACGTACATATATAACTCCATCAAGTTCCGACCTCTGAGAATTACATATAGGATACAATTTATAAAGATATAAGCCACTTACATATAAGCTACTCAAAATACTAATCCTGCGCAGACGAAGTCGCGGGAACCAGCTGGTTTGAAATAACGTTTCGTAGATCGAGAAACAGTTACTTAAAAACTTTTTTTTTAAATACTCCATTGGGCAAAATAGTAATGGTCTTATCGTATTGGTTTTGGGCTGCCGTTCAGGGCTATGGCCCTTTTCGGTAGTATCAGTTCCGCTACGTTGGATTGGGCCATTTAGGCCACTCTGCTTCAAAATTTTCTTGTTGTTTCTTTTATAGGGTTGTTTATTTTCACCCTCCCCTCGTGAGGTGTCTAGGGTCTCTCCTCTCCCTCCATCGGGTGGTCACGCATGATATGAGGCTAAATCTACTACTACTACTACTATAGAAATCTTAAGAAATTCTTATTAAAACTAACCGAAGGTGTAAAGAAATCAGCCATAAAATGTCTTTCATCGCATACGCTGCGAAGAGTAATGTCTACATGTGAAGAGTAATGCGAAGCCAGGACGAGCCGCTAGTCTTTTATATGAGAATGGGATTTGGCAGTTCGCTCAAAATCATGGCGAGTCTAATAACGAATTCTGTTACTACTCCTTTTGGATGACAAGGCAGTGAGTGTTGAGTTGCCGTTTTTTTCTCCTGCTCTCCCTCAAGGCGTACGTCACACGCGTTTTCGTAGTTTGTGTGCTGCGTTTTACATAGTAGTAACGAAAAACTCCAAGGACACATTCGTGAAGAAGAACCATAGAGATCTAACACCTGTCGGCGGCCTAGTAGACATACGTAAATAAGGTTAGGAGGCCTATAGTCTGTGTTAAGTATCGTTTAATGTGTCTGTGGCAGCATATCAAAGCGCCGCACACAAATCAAAACACGGTCGGTGTCTTTTGTAACGCCGCCAAAGAACGCCGTGTCCCTTGTTTGCGCCTCCGAGCCAGCGCGGCTCCCTTTGTCGGCGCGTTATTACAAAGGGGAATTACCTTGGCGACAAAACCAAAAGAGATTTCGGTAGCAACGAATCGTTTGATATCGCCGCCAGTCAACACCGCCGACATTGCGGCCTCCTTTTTAGAGACACCGTCGTTGCTATATAAAGACCGAACACTGTTTTCACGCCGAACTTCTTACCGCACGGCTAACTCACATTTTGTAACAGTACTAAAATCTTCACTAATATTATAAAGAGAAAAGATTTGTATTTTTGTATGTAACGAATAAACCCAAAAAGTACTGGACCGATCATAATAATTCTTTTGACGTGAAACGTCTTTAAAATCGCGCCGAAACATACGGGTACCAGGTTTAAAAAGTGGATCGTTACGAAAAGGTCTATATCATCGTACCTTAATAATTAAAAAACTATTATTCTTAGAAGCAAAAATGTGGTGTGAATATTTCACTTATATAGTCAGCTCGCTGTTGTGACATTGAGTTTTTTATTAAAATACTTAAAACCCCGTCAATCTTGTTTTTATTTCAAGCTTTTACTTTAAAAGCGATTCGTTAACATAGACGTTTCACGTTAAAACCAACGGCCGTGTGTCCCGGCACAGCCCCACCCGATTCTTTTCATTAGAAAGTTTCATTATCACTGAGTTACTAGATTACTATAGAAATCTTTAGAAATTCTTATTAAAACCAAACGAAGGTGTAAAAAAATTTGCCATAAAATGTCTTTCATCACATACCTACGTTGCGTAGAGTATTAATGATAGGACAAAAAATATCTGTACCTATTTATGTCTACCCGTGCGATGCCGGGTCGGGCCGCTGGTAAGTAATAATAAACAATCGTAATATCTCCAGTGTGTTTAAGTACGGTCGGCCAAGAAAGTGGTCTACCACCCTAAGGTTGATAATCATTCGCGCGCTATAAAGTAACAGAGTTGATTTTCCCGTGCAAAAATATTCTGACAAAATTGACAGATTAATAGCTGTCAGATTATTTTAGGTTTAAATGTCATTACTCTGCATACCTAATCTTAAAAAGGTAATAAGTACAGGAGTTCAACCTTATCGCTATTTTACTCACATATGAAATTTTGTCAAAACTGGTAGACCACTTTCTTGGCCGACCGTACAAACCAACCCCAAATATTTATCGACAAATATAACGATATCATTGTAAAATTCGACTAGTGCCAACCCTAGCCGTGACGTCAACGCTTTAACAGCGACTGATTGTTATGTAAAACACGCGGCTACGATTCTTATCGCGTAGCACACGTCGCAGTCGTATCGTACAATGAGGAAGGCAGCTACGGGAAACTAGGACAACTTCAGACGCAATTTTTCTTATATTGACTTTTTATAAATTATGACGAGAAATCGCCAAGACACACCTTTATTATCGTAAAAGTATTGCGATCCTGGAGACGTATTTTTGAATCATTAGATGTGAATTTGGAATTTGAATACGAATACAAATCGTGCGCGAAATAATTTTCTACTGCTCACAATTTTTTTGATTTTTGAATCACTCGAATTCAGTGTTCTCATTAAAAACAAATTCTTAATTAAATTCCGTTTCACGCAGAAAAATTCAAAATCACAACAACAAAAACATAAAACCGGCGATGACCCACACGTAAAACGGATCACTGTCAAGGTAACTTCAGCGTTGGATATTCTACTAGTAGAAATCAAAAACGAGTGCGTTGAATCACTCGTTGCACAACGCGCGAAATGAAAGTTCAGAAATAGTGAATTCGGTAATTCGTATACGAATCTCACTATTTCGAATGCGAATTGGTTTTCTATTGTTTCAAAAATACGTCTCTTGTACATCAATTTTGTGGGACGACTTTGGAAGAAGTCGAGTGCTGACGTGACAACTGTAGTGTAATGGTGTATGTCTTTATTTATTTAATAATTATAAAGTTTTATAACTCATATAAAAAACGATAATAACTACTTTAGTCCAAAGACTGTGTTGCAGTTATGAACGCCCACCTCGAATATCCTCTTAACAAGAAAACTATATAAACTATGTATGTAATAATTATTATTATATGTATGTTATTATTATTATAATGTATCCCTATTAATATTTTAAACGTATGGTAGGATCGTGCCGCTCATTTGGACGTACATAAGCTGTACAGTGCTTCATAAAATAAAAGACGGATTTTGTTACTCTCACTTAAAAACTACTGAATTGATTTTTACAAAACTTTACAATAATATAGCTTATACATCAGATCAAGAAACATATAGGCTATAATTTATAAAGATATTGTGGAAATTGTCGAAAATATGACAATACGTGTCAAGTAAGTAGGAAAAGATCTAGCATCTACGAGCTATTCTGGGGTGCGCTGCTAAAACCGCTAGAGTTACACATAAGTAGTGTATGACGGAAATGGTTATCCATACTAATATTATAAATGGGAAAGTGTGTCTGTCTGTTTGTCCGTCTTTCACGGCAAAATGGAGCGACGAATTGACGTGATTTTTTGACGTGAAACGTCTTTAAAATCGCGCCGAAACATACGGGTACCAGGTTTAAAAAGTGGACCGTAACGAAAAGGTCTATATCATCGTACCTTCATAATTAAAAAACTATTAGTTTTAGGAACAAAAATGTGGTGTGAGTATTTCACTTATATAGTCAGAGTGCTGTTGTGACATTGAGTTTTTTTATTAAAATACTTAAAACACCGTTAATCTTGTTTTTATTTCAATCTTTTACTTTAAAAGTGATTCCCTAACATAGACGTTTCACGTTAAAACAAACGGCCGTGTGCCCCGGCACAGCCCCACCCGATTTTTTGAATTGATTTACGTGGAGATAGTTGAAAAGATGGAAAACAACATAGGCTACTTTTTATCCCGGAAAAATCGTCAGATCCCACGGGATGGGCAATAAAGGATTGCTCAAAAACGACTGCGAACAGACGAAGTCACGGGCACTAGCTAGGGTTATTATACATATGTATATCATAATTATATGTCAAAATACTAAGTATACATTTAGTATATATATAATGTATAACTTTATATATAATAGATGTCTATGCCTGCGCCAATCACAATTCTTTGCAACTAGGTACCCCCACCACCTTGCACTTTATTTATATTTTGCAATAAATCTTTCTCTTGCACTGTTTTTTTTTTCCTCAGGAGAGGAATGCTTATTATCACAAGTAGCACGAAACGTGCTAATTATTTTTTATTTATATCATTGATTTATTAAGAGTCAGTATAGTTTTTTTTTTACTTAAGAATGCAGAAGCAATATTATTTTAACTATGATTTCATTAATTTATAGCTAGCGATAACTATTTATGTCTTGATTGACAAACGATTGTAAATAGTGTCTTAAGTCTGGGAACAGACTTTATGTCTTGATTGGCAAACGACTGTAAATAGTGTCTTAAGTCTGGGGACACACTTTATGTCAGGAACCGCCAAACCTACAGTTTCGGCCTTTAGTTATATTTCTGTAGCTATATTTTTTTTAAAATATGGAAGATAGAGAGACAAAAATATAAAATGAGGTGGTGTCAAGCGATTTGAGTTGTTTTTATATATTTTATTTTAATGTGGTTTTAATATATAAATTTTCATCCAACTGGTGATTTTAATTTCCATTCCTATATTTTTTTTTCCCCGCAACGGCAAATGTCATGGAGGTTGTGTCGGACTCCACGCGGCCAGGAGACGAATTTTTGAAACAATAGAAAACCAATTCGCATTCGAAATCGTGAGATTGGTATACGAATTACCGAATTCACTATTTCTGAATTTTCATTTCGTATGTTGTGCAACAAGTGGTTCAACCCACTCGTTTTTTATTTCTACTAGTAGAATATCCAACGCTTACGTGACCTTGACGGCGATCCGTTTCACGTGTGAGTCATCGCCGGTTTTTTGTTTTTGTTGTTGTGGTTTTGAATT
This sequence comes from Scirpophaga incertulas, assembly GCA_036419045.1. Classification (NCBI taxonomy): domain Eukaryota; kingdom Metazoa; phylum Arthropoda; class Insecta; order Lepidoptera; family Crambidae; genus Scirpophaga; species Scirpophaga incertulas. The sequence goes on from CM071636.1 coordinate 23,588,478, forward strand.
TTTCTGCGTGAAACGGAATTTAATTAAGAATTTATTTTTAACTAGCTGTTGCCCGCGACTTCGTCTGCGTAAATTTCGAGTTGAATGTTATTGATACACAAATCATGAAATTGATTAAATGAAACAGCGCCATCTAGTGATTTATGAAAAAACTAACATGCGTAATGAAACTGATTTACACTTAAATATTTTTTCTGTTCTATTATATGTATAGATTAAGCGTGAAGAGGTAATAAACAAACAAACTTTCGCATTTATCATATTATTTTGATAAAAACTGGTTTCGTTTCATCGTATTTTGGTTCCCTGTTCCATCTCACTGCCCACGAACATGCTAAACGTGGCCTTTGGGGTCTTATAACCTGTGGCTCTGTCTACCCCGCAGGGGATAAAGACGTTATCTTATGTATGTATTGTATCATGATGATGATTGTCTTTAGATTTTAAATTTCCCATGTAACTTATGTAAGAATGGTGTACATTATAATTCGCAATATTATCATGCCTTGAGTTCATTAAAATGACGATAACTTTTTTTTTAATGAACCGATTTTGATGAAACAAAGTTTAGATATTATTCTGAGTTAAAACAAAGCAAATAGTGAAAGTTTCAAGCAAATCGGTTCAGTACTTTCGGAGATAAACGTGAACAAACATACAGACAGACAGACAGACAAAAAATTCCAAAAATTTTTTTTTGCTTTCTAATAATCTATTTAAGTGCCCCTCTATCCATTTCAGTCAAAAATACTAAATGTACAGACAAAATATTTTTACTGTCTTATTATATGTATAGATGACAACACTGAATTCGAGTGATTCAAAAATCTATAAAAATGTAAGTAGTAGAAAATAATTTCGCGCACGATTTGTATTCGTACTCGAATTCCAAATTCACGTCTAATAATTCAAAAATACGTCTCCTTAGCGGTCTAACCACGTGACCTGCCGACTAAATACAGCCTGTGCCTAAGTTCTAAGAACCATGTAGACAAATCGTGAGGGCCCCTTGCACTGTTCCAAATTTTATTTGAGGTGAGTGCAACACGTCTTCCTCTTCTACTCTCCTCCATCAATCGATATTTCGACACTCACTCCCTACTAGATAATCCCTAGAAGATATCATTCACACAGTCCATCGTTTCTTCGGTCTTCCTCTCCCCACAAGCCCATCTACTTTCATGTATCGAGGCGTACCACATCCTAGTGCCCTATTTAACCGGATTGTTAAAATTCCCACAGGACAGTGCATATAAATAAAATTAAAAAAAATAATCAAACTAAATATTTTAAAGTATCAACACTGTTAGTTAATAACAATTAGTTAAGCATGCAATCGGTAAGGAAATTCTTTTAATTTTATAATCTTATATATCCTGTAATTATCCACAAATTTGATTAAATATAGCAATTTGTAAGCTTACATAGTCTATAATAGGCGCAAATTGTAATTGTATTCAGCCATTAATTATTCAACTACACAGATAATTAAGTTTTGAATTGGGAACAGCTTTTAACAACTATATATCCCGAGACAGAGAGAGAGTGTGTGAGTAATTGTGAGCAAGTGATACACTTTAATTATCATCCTCCTATGTGTGGAAAACACAAAGCTCTTTTATAGTAAATTTATATATTATTTGTAAGAAGCACCTAGTTATTAACTGAAAGTTCAATTAAGTATTTCTATAACTAATGTTTACATTTGGACCATTCACAATTTTCTATTTAAAAATTGTATATGTATTCCCCAGGTGTAGTTTGCTTTGCCGGAGTTGTGACGAAGCTATACCATTGGTGGTCCACGTGACTTCCGGAAAAATGAGGAGAAAGAACACAGTGGAGTATTTAGTGGAGTGGGTGCGAGCCACACACTCCCCCTCTTTTCCTCCCCCGGAGGAAGGATAGTGCGAAGGATAGTGACCTTATTTCAAATGACACAACTTAAAAGGCAGCGCTCGTATACAAGCAGCAACAAGAAATTTCAAAAGTTATTACAAATGAGGACTATTTGTATACAACACACCTACATTCTAAAAATACTTTGTACAGAAGTTTGCCAATTTTTTTTTGTATTTGCATTATGTAAAGCTTCATTTTGTGTATCAATTTACTAACGATTTTGAATGATTTTAATATGATTTTAAATATAACAGCATTACCAAACTCATCAGGACAAAACCGTGGTCATCTGTTTATTATATTCCGTTTGAAGAGAACAAGACTAGCTTCCATTTGAAGTTATACTTATTGTATGGGTTGGTACATCACTGGATGTGCTAAAACCTTAAAATTCAATAGACTCAACAGATTTAATAAAAGCTAAGAGGATGATTGTAAATAGATAAAAAAAAAAAATCTGTTTGGGTTATTCCATCATATAAGTTGCCTTGCCGAGTTCCATTACTGTGACATTACATCTTATGTCACAAATTAGCAACATATGTTGAGGTTAAAGTTGCAGATTTGATGCAATTTCACAGGAGCCACATGCACTATAAGCAACTGCAACCACTTACCATTGGAGAGCAGTCAGCTTATTTGTCAAAATATGACATAAACAAATACATATATAATATGACATGTAAGTATGACATATATTTACGCCTCTTTGCCATAAACTAGGCAGAAATCACAGTTGTCCACTCGCTACGATCCAAACATACTTCCCTAGCTTCCTCAACTTTCATTAATATTTTCGTGCACACTCAATGGTTACAGATATTCTTAACCTGACCTTCCTTCGGTAGATCACCTATTTGGTTGAAGTATGTTCCTCTAGGTCATCCCCTACCAACTGCTTTATAATCTATACATATAAATATTGGAGTGTCATCTGTCTGTCTATTTGTTCTAGCTAATCTCTCAAATGGTTGCATTGATTTTGATGGAACTTTTATTGGCAGGTATCTGACATAATAAGGAGTAATTTAGGCTACTTGAAAAGCATGATTAAACAACAGGCAAAACTTCTCCGCTCTCATGTACCACAATCATAAGCTTGCAAAAGCCCCAAGAGGCTTCTAGCATTGTGGGAAGACCAGAGATGGTTGGAGTACGACAGAAGTTATCTAGCACAGGACACACAATATCCCAATCATAATTAAGTGTGGGTAAAAGCCCAAATATACTAACTAAGAATATTGCACAAATTATTGACTTGCAAACATATAAAGAGACAAATTCACTGATACTTTCCGCAGTATAAATATATGGATCTCTTTGCTATCTATTAGCTATGATGGAGCAATTTGTATTGGAAAGTAAGGGCCATCTTAGAAATTTATTATTGTATTTTACTAGATCATAAAACTCTATAAATGGTATTTTAGTGTTCTGTTAAACACTGTAGCAAGGAATGCAATTCCATTATTTCCATTTTATAGTCCATACAAACTCAAGTATAATGTTGGAAAGTTTGTTCAATTCTTGTATTTAAAAGCCTGTGTTGTATACCAATTCCCCTTGGGGGGGATCTGTGATTCCTGCCTAGTCCCATGGGAAAGTGTGTGTATATCAAGCCTTAAACAAACGGTTATTAAAAGAAATAAACATCAATTAAGTTATTGTTGTTGTCAGTAAGAGTGCACTAAGCACTGTGGCTCAAGTTGAAAAACAAAACCTACATCATAAATTGGAAAGTCTATAAAGAAGGTCAAGCTTTATACAGTAGGTCAATATACAAGAATTAATACATTTGCAGGAACTAGTAGTTACTTTTGCTTGTGACGAATAGTTTATGTGCACGGAATATTTGACGCTCGCAATAGCAACATTCGTGTTACACATGTGAAAATTCCAGGAAAACTGCTACATTCGAAAACTGTGTCTATTCCTGGCTCACCTATTCCCAAATTAGGAAGAGGATATATTTAATTTCAGTCTCGAATAATAGTATATATTCCTAAGTACATAATAAACATCATTTAAATTACATTTCACTTTATTATTCAAATTCTTTAGCGATTATAAAGATAGAGAAATTGTGTTATGTGAAATCAAGAAATTTTCTCCTCATTAATAATGGTTAAAATGTACTCACCAGTAGAAAATTAAAATATGGTATTTGTGTAAGGATTTCCTTCAGAATTTATGAGTCAATCACAGGAGCGGTGAGAATATACTCTAGTTTTATTAAAAATTTGTAATCAATCAGCACACACATTGACATGACACACCACTAGCCATTTTCAGGGTGAACTGAAGAAAAAAAATTGTGACAGACGTTTTTCTATTGTACTCTGTAAATAAATGTTGCCAAAAACAAAAATACAAAGCATCTTTTTATTTTAACACAGTCCGAAATTAAGGACCGCATACACTTTGCAGGATATTTTAGAACAAAATTTAGAACACCTTGTAACAAGCCGTGCTATGTAGTTATTGTTACATGATTCGGTAAGCTTTTCGAACATTTAAAAAATTAGAAACTGTGTTAATCAATCAATACATAGTATAAAACAAAGTCGCTTTCGCTGTATGTCCGTATGTATGCTTAGATCTTTAAAACTACGCAACGGATTTTGACGCGGTTTTTTTTAATAGATAGAGTGATTCTTAAGGAAGGTTTGTATGTATAATAAATGCATAATATAGTAGAGAAACACTGATAAATTTAAAGGTTTCTAATGTGATGTCGTAAATAAGCACGTTTTTTTGCGCTTATATTGCAAACGCTGGCTGAACCCTACGAGATAGACCAAAATAATGTACTACAGTATTGTACAACTTACAAAAATCCACAAAAAAGTCCGCGATGGTATATGTCTATCTCTTAGGGATAACCCACCATAACCATTTTTTCACTGCACCCGTGCGAAGCCGGGGCGGGTCGCTAGTGATAAATAAATAAATAAATAAATTAGACATCTATTTTCTCCAACACTACACAATATTTATTGAATTACATACGACATATTATTATCATTATTAATTACTGGGATATATTAACAATTTTGATAAAAATTCAACAAATAGATATAATTTTACTAGCTTTCCGCTCGAGGCTATATCTACCTTATATTGGATTTTCTAAAAGGAAAGATATTATATTGCAGTGATTAAAATTATCTTAAATTCTTCCCATGTTTCTAACCATCCTTATACCAAACTGTAGTAACACCTGGGCAAGTGCTTTGTCAGATTTTTCCGCAGAAAAAATATTTTTAACTCTTCTGTTTTCTGTATAACACAAACAGTTTTCGTGGATGCCTATATATGTACTCTGTACGCTATACATTGCATCAATTTGCTTAGGAACTATAAAGGAATCAAAGAATAGTGATGACATGTGGTATTTTTGTACAACGATATGCTATTAGCCAGTGGATCTTCATAATCTTTGTTCAGCTGAGAGACGCCTATTACTGTACATGGCCTCCGTAAAGGAACTCCACACCTATCAATCCCGCGTTGCCATTGTCCAGTGTCCTTCCAGTGATCTCCAACAAATCATAGGTTTACCTTGTAGGTCGGTACGCCGCGTCGATAGACTTGATGATAAGTGTCACAACTTATGTCTAACTAATGGACCTTCCCACGCCAAAGGCCATCAGTATCAAGAGAAATGTGCCCTGACGACTGGCATTTATGGTCGAATCGGAAATCAAACTTTTTTAAATATGTAGTCGGTGAACTGCTAATGTTAATGTGCCACTCCTCTCAAATCCAAAAAATGAAGTGATTACGAGGCAGCATAATAAAAATTGATCAAAACAAGCGTCTCATGCATCAAAATAAATTACCGGTTCATATAGAAATTATTCTCCTTTCGCAATCTAAAATCAAGCAATGAATTTTAAATGTTTTACATTGCCAATAATTTTTACTTGTCATTTGAGGTACACAGTAGATATATGTTTGTGCGTATATTTTATTATTATAATTCTTGAAAAATATCAAGTTATGGAAATCCGCAACAATATAAAAATACTAAAGCGAAGAATATTATTGCCAGCATATGCTTTATGCAATGACTAACTGTCATTGTATTGATTTCACAACAATATGTTGAATATCCTGTAAAATTAAAAATAACAAATTTATTCAAAAAGATTTATAGAGGAAAACTATTTTATTCAAAAACTTTTATAACAAGGCACCTAATTAAGGTAACTGTTAGTAAAGTTGGGTATTGAAATGTGATATCGATGCCTAAATTATTTATTTTATCGTCACTACTATCAAATATTTCACTTTTTCTGAAGCAATATTTTCTTAATGATAAGCGCCGGGTGTAATTTTGAACTGGCATTGTCGAATTTTCTTCTACAAATGTTTCATAAACTGACACAAAATAAGCAATAAGTATGCTTTTCCCAACCCAGTACCATAGTAGGACAAAAAACGCTGTCAACAGTATGACTTGGCAGAATATATAGAAATAATACGGGAATATAATAGCATTCGGTGTAGTTATTTTAGTTATTTTGCATACTATCCACTGAATAACCATCCAATAAACCATACATTGATTTGTACCCGCACATAGTGAAGCACAAAAGCCTACAAGTCTAGAGCATAAAATGTATGGAAAGCAAAATACTTCCCACCAATTGTGGCCGAAAACACTGTCGACGTTTGCATTGAATTTTTCTCCCTGAATTTCATCACATCGAACTGTCTCATCAATCGGCTTCTGCTTTATTTTCGGTGCCATGTATTTGTAAAACTTCTAAGATCAATTTCGAAAAATGAAGTTGTTATAGTGGTGGTTACCTAAGAAATTTGGATTTCACTCAATTTGTCAAAATACTGGTTGTTGTTGTCAATTTCATCCATAGGGAGAGGCTCAAAATACTGGTGTCCAACACGAAGATATTTTTTTATTCATCCAATACCAGGCAAAGACATACAGCTAATTCGTATGTAAAGAGATTTTACCTATAAGTCCCAATGTATTCTATCAAAGGAACTACGTAAGTACTACGTGCAAACACTTTGGTGTTATCAATGTTGAGTGCTTTACCTACTCTGAACATGCAGCGTCTATTTTATTAGACACTGAAAAATAATAGTTTACGGGTATATTATTTTTAATAAACTGTCTCATTTGCAATACATATGCTGACATAAACTACAAGTTTAAGTAGGTAAATTATTAGGATTCAGTTTTAACATAACATGGCAACATTCCAGGTTTACTAAGCCTTTACACTCCATGGTGGGAACTCAAAATAAGAGAAAAAAAATATTTTCATTTTTTGTTTTTTAATCAACATTTTTTGATTAAATTCTAGGATAAACCCGTTATCTAGTGATAAAATCTGCGAACAAACAAGGGTCAGTACCGAATGGTGTGGAGATCCTTAGTGCAAGCCAATGGCCAGCAGTGGACGTCTATTGGACGAAAAGACGATGTTGATTATTATTATTTTGATTTTCATTATATGTAGTATGACATATTTCTTGATTCATGGCAGTAAGCAAACTTACAATGCATTTGTTGATTTTTGTAGTTGTTGTGCTCTGGGTAATAAACCGACGTGAATAAGATATTGTGGAGCAGTACTAGTTATATTACAATATTGTAGAGGGTTTATAATAAAAATCGATTAAAAAGACCCAATGGAAAAGGTTACGAATCCCTGACTGTCAATGTCAAATGTCATAATGACATTATTTTTCGAACAAGTAGGCAAGTATGCAATTGTAATTTAGTTTTGGTAGTGTTAATTGAGCCATGTAAAGGGAATTTGTGCAGATTCTTGGAGGACGATAATTGCGTGATTTCAATGTGCAATAACATGTTACAATCTACGAAAAGAACTCGCACACTGCGGTATTTGCTGTAATCAATAATAAAACCGCGATTACGGACAGGTAATTCTTAAGAACCAGTTTTAAAACATAGTGAAAGTAACTTTGTTTACTATGGAGCCTTTTTCTTAGTAAATTCATGTATGTCTTGGTATTGTAATAACTTAATGACTTATAAAAGAAGTCGTCATATGGTATCATCAATTCATAAAAATGGGTAAATAAACTGTGCCTGGTCACGTAATTATACAGGATATTGCATGCACACCAAACCAGTTAGTGACCTTCTAAAAGTTTTACGTAGTGACTGCCTTGACAGACATTATTCAGTTTTTGCATTATTGCTGCTATATAAATATTCCGTATTTTTAACAATACTTGACAGATGAGTCAGTTAAAAGATCTGCTATTACTAATTGAGTCACCTAATGATTAATTAAATAGTCACTAGTACTGTGATTACCCTAATAGGAATAAATTGGATTTTCAAAAGTCATGTTAATTAAACATGTTAAATAATATAGCTGACTTTTTAAAAATAATAGCCAGCCATGATTCCAAAATGAATATCAATTGCCAAAATAGCATATTTTAAGAAAATGTTTGAAAATGTTTACTTAATATTATCATAACATAAAATTGGCTAAGAAACAAAACATATTAGCATAAAGAATTGACAGTTACATTTGTTCCATTCTACATCACTAGAATAATGCCTGCCAATTGTACAGACAATAGCAGACAAATCGAGGCAGCTCGATCAGAATGACCTAACGACTTGATTCAGCTTGAGCTTTGGCCATAAGGACCCTACAGCTTGGATGGGCGGTAGTGTGTTGAATAGTAGGTTATGTATTTATATAGGTAATGTAGATAATGGACTGTAATATTGTAAGAAATAAAGTAGATAATTTTTTTTATTAACTAATAAAATAACTTTATATTTTTTTATTTATTTGTGTAACAAATACAAACAACAAAATGATTAGAATATTTTATTGGTTTATAACTTGCAGATATACTTGTAGATAGTCATGGTATGATTTTATCAGTTTATTTGCAATCATAGGATGATAGGAGTCGAGATGCAAGTAAAACGTCACAGCAAGAACTAGTAGATATTAATACTGATCAATATAATTCATAGGAAATCCAATAATGGGGCGATATTATCAAATTGAATAGTTGATATGTTTAAAATACATAAATAGATTACTATCACAACAACTATATATGTATGAGTAATCCAATAATAGTTATCAAAATAATTAAACTAGATAGTTATAGTTGTAAGTAATTGTATATACAGCATTATTAGAGACTAATGTCCAAGCCACAAATTACAAATAGGTATTTACAAAATCTATTGCTTTTATGCTGTGCTCGAACTGGCCCAACAACCAAGCTATTGTGAGTAGGACAGTCAATGCGTGTGTGGCTTGTGTGCACGCTCTATGTCAATCCGGCTGCTTTGAGATGCCTTGCATTCTAGATTCAGTCCGTAAAATGATATATCAAGTTGATTTTTCATGACAAAAAACAGAATCCATATGGATTCATCATGTCTGTCTGTCGGTCCATCCATATGTCACAGCTACTTTTTCCAAAACTATAAGAATAAGAATTATACTTTTGAATCGTGGTAAGTAAATGTATTCTGCAAATCACCTTATTTTCACACAAAAATAAAAAAAACCAACTAACTTTTGAGGTTGCCTATACTAAGTACTTAACTCGATTTTTTTTTCATCAAATGTATTTATGCATCTTCATCATTCTTAGTCATCATAAATGATATTTAGGTTTCTTATATAATGTTTTCCAATCTGAACAGTTTGCGTAAGAGATAACTACTTCCAAAGAGGTAAAATGTGTCACACCCCCCAGCTGTTTGCAACTTGTCTTATAATTCAGATTAATGTACATATGAAATCTGTATCTTAGTGATAATTACTCTTTTACAGATACACTGACCATGCAGAAGTTGGGAATAATTCTCTTGCTGGCTCTGCCATGCCTCAACACGGAGTATATCCCCCCGGGACCTGCATATCCTTGTCCCAAAGACTCGGACCGCCTACTCATGTACCCTTGTGTATGTGAGAAAGGATCTGATGCTGGACTGTATATTAGGTATCATTTATGTATTACCTCGATTAACTGTGAATTGATTGTTTTCTCATGTTGGCTAGATCTTTAAATTTTTTTTTTTTTTAATCATTAAGTTAAATTTGGAATTATTATATCCACTTAGTATTCATAATCAGTATTCATCAGCCTTTCTAATATTTATACAAACTATTCACTTCCACTTAATATCAGTTTTAAAAAGTGATATTAAGTTGCCTCTAAGAGACACTAAAGAGAAGAAGACTATCTTCAAATCTAATAAACTCGAAGGTCTCCTACAGGACGCTGTCATTTAATAAAACTAAAAATGACAGTGACTTTAGCCAGAAATGTTTTTTAAACTTGTTTAATTCATACCGGCTATCATATATTCCAGGTGTGAAAACACAGGATTGGCAATCATGAGCGTTGGTATCGGCAATCTGGCTGGACTGGGGCATCCAATCGAGAGGCTGGAGATTAGGGAAGGCAGATTTTGTGAGTATAAAATTAATACCTCTCAATGCTACACTTCATTTTCCGTTTTTCATTTGCACTACGAAAACCGCCTTAATTACGAGCGTCATCATAAGTCAAGGTCAACGGCACCTTGATTATACAAATTTTGGTGGACACTGATAGATTTAGTTACATTGCTGCTTGAATTGCATATTTCTATCTGCATTGAATCTTAACAAAAATCAATGTAACTATTGTAATTGTTAGTTTTAATCAAAATGTAACAGTAATGGCCTTATATAGTCCGTGTACTCAGCTAGCAACGTTAATCAAATTCGTTAAAATCCTTTAAAAAACGTTCATATCGATAAATATTGGTTTTTTATTTGGTATTTTTAAGACAAGTTACGTTAATTGTTCATCAAGTCATGTTAAGTACTAGTGGTGTGTTGGTCAACTGATCTGAACTAGTGTTGGTCGACTGACCTGAACTAGTGTTGGTCTACTGACCTGAACTAGTGTTGGTCGACTGACCTGAACTAGTATTGGTCGACTGACCTGAATTAGTGTTGGGCTACTGACCTGAACTAGAGTTGATCGACCAATCTGCACCTGTAGGCATAGATGCCAGATCATCTTTCACTTGCTCTAGACATTTCCGATTATAAACTTACATTTTGATATCTTTTTGTCTTTTTCAAATAACATCTCTTTGATTTTTTCATTTACTTTCATTCCTCTTCTTTCTAATGCGCCATGCATACTAGTTAACCATGTAATTCTTCCGAAGGTGCCAAAATTATTTGGTTGTCAGCATATAGGAGGCACTGGCAGTTAACTCGTTCATTTTCCATCCCCTGTCATAATTTTTTAATTTTTTCATGTAAGACCCCTAAGTTGTTATACAAAGAATGTTATGTAATAAAGTTTCTCTAATTACATTCTTTCAGCTCACCTATTCGGTCCAATGCTTCACCGTTCTATTGTAAGGGCGATACACATTATAGACACTCCTATACAAACGATAGACGTATACGCCTTCGCTGGTGTGAACCGGACCTTACAGGAGTTGAGATTTACGAATACAGAGATTGCGGAGTTCCCTAAGGAAGCATTTAAGGTACGTTTATTTAGGAAATTTATTAAAAGACTTTTTACACAAAATTACATGTATGGACGTAAGATGTTGGGTGTCATGGAGTGATGATAACAAATATTTTTAGTATTTTCTATCATCATCTTATATGTTTATATGGTCCGTTCCACGCAAAAGGAGGTTTTTTTCTCTATTTATGGCAACTTATATATAAATTGTTTAACATACAAAGTAAAAAAGAAATTCAATAAAAATTACTAACTGGTAACAAGTTAATTAGTCCAAAGGCGGACTTATCTCTCAGAGAGATTTCTTCCAGCCAACCCTAGAGCTTTTGTGAAATTTAAAAATTTGTGGGAACATAGCAGATTAAATAATATTTATATAGAACTGTTTTAAAAATAGAAATAATAGGAGAGGAACATTGATAAAATAGATATATACAATTCAGCTGCACTATGTGGAATCTTGTTATAAAAATTGTAGCCTGTACGTTGGAACAACCAAGTTTATTTTTATTTCTTGTGTTTGAATTTGTATGAAATATATATTTAAATAAATGATTCGCCATATTTTTTGTTGATAATTATATGTTCTGCAAAGATGTAGTATGTTATTTGGTTCTATAATCAATAGATTTCTCAGCACATGCGATGTAAGAAAGTTTTTTGGTAATTTTTTCACACCTTGGGCTACATATTCGAGGTATATTATGGATCTCTAACTTTTTGAAAATTTAATATAGCCTTTGTTCATCATACATAGTGTAGCTTCTTAACAGTGAAAGAATTTTGTAAATCAGTCAAGTGGTTTCTGAGCCTATTAAATGCAAACAAACAATCAAATCTTTCCTCTTTATATACAACTAGCTTTCTGCCCGCGGCTTCGCCCGCGTGGATTTCGGGATTGGGTGTATAGAGGGTTAAGGGTCATAGCTTTTGCCCACGGCTACATATACGCGGAAGTCGTTTATGGTGCGAAGATTTTATCGCGCTTCCCGTGGGACTATCCGTTTTTCCGAGATAAAAAATGCCGCAAAACTCCTCAAGAATCACTCTATCTATTGATGAAAACCGCATAAAAATCTGTGCAGTAGTTTTTGAGCGAAGCCTTTATTGCGCATCCCGTGGGATCTGTCGATTTTTCCGGGATAAAAAGTAGCCTATGTTACTCGGGGAGAATGTAGCTTTCCAAAGGTGAAAGAATTTTTGAAATCGGTCCAGTAGTTTAAGCGTGAAGAGGTAACAAACAAACAAACAAACAAACAAATAAACAAACAAACAAACAAATAAACAAACAAACAAACAAACAAACACACTTTCGCATTTATAATATTAGTTGGGATTCTATAATTGTAGATAGAGATATTATATTTGACTAACTAATTACTTGGGAATGTCTGTTAATATAAAGATATATATATACTTAATTTTTTTAATGTTGTACATAATAGTTGTATACCTCTATATCATAACTAAGGTACAAATGCTCGCATTAATCACACAAATATCTGCCCCCACTAAGGACTTGAACTCGGGACCTCGACAACGAATCTTGAAACTGGTGTACTAAATACTCGACTACGAAGATCTTCAAACATGTATATTTGTACGAAACATATTTATATGTGTATGTCTATCCGTCACCATATATCCCTTACTTTGGGTTAGGCTAACTGGTGTAATTGTAAGAAATATATTTATTTAACTTTTTTATTGCTATTGGCAATAATTTATTCATTCGTACTCAAACTTTTCAGATATTGGGTAACCTAACGATTCTTTCGATAGACGGCCACAGGATGTCCAAGCTGGACAACCATCCATTCGCAGGCAGTGAAATGGCTGGAAGATTGGAGAGGCTGCATCTGGTGAACGGACTCATTTCTGAGATCCCGGTTGATGTCTTTCAAGTAATTTTTGTTAAATTACAACATATAGTAGGCTTATCAGTTCACTATATTACTTCCCGAGGAACGCAACGAGCAGCACATATATCTTTAACTTGTTCTTGAGGAATGCAACGGCAGCACATATATCTTTAACTTGTTCCGAGGAATGCAACGAGCAGCACATATATCTTTAACCTGTTCCCGAGGAATGCAACAAGCAGCATATTTATCTTTAACTTGTTCCGAGGAATGCAATGAGCAGCACGTATATCTTTAACTTGTTCCCGAGGAATGCAACGAGCAGTACATATATCTTTCCAATGTTCAGACTCCATAAAACTAGCTGTTCGTTCTGGGGATATGTATATCTATGTTTAAACAAACTTCGCGCAAAGAGTCATTGATTTGCCTTTGTATAAATTTAAAATCCATATCAAAGACACTCATGAGTAAAGGTTAAAGTAAGTGACTATCTAAATGATCACAGTATTTGGAATAGGGACACTATTCATAGAGCTGTTGGTAACAACATTATTTATATATTGTATTATTTTTGTATGTAAACATACATACGACTGTAATCGTATTAGGTATGATTGTATTTATACTATATTGTATTTTTATATTATATTATTGAATTATTAACATTGTAAAGAGGAGATAAAAAATAGACCTTCAGAGTTTCTTGCCTGTTCTTCTCGAGAAGGCTCTCCCATTTCCGAACATGTGTCGAGTCAATTTTTTTATTTTTTTCCTTATTCGTACGTACGGACAAGGTTTTTGTTTTTTTTTAAGCTTTGTTTTTTTTGTTTTGTCTGTTGACGTCAATAAGTGCCTGTAAAGGTCTATGTTGAATAAATATTATTTTGATTTTGATTTGATTTGATTTTAACATGCTTTTTTTGTACTGGCTTCGTTCACATTACATAAAACTAGCTAGGATAGTATTTCGAGTAGCTTAAATTAGCGTGGCGTATATCTTCATAAATTGTAGCAATTGGGATGTATGTTTGGATAATAGCATGTGGAAAACTGTGTTCACTGCCTACCCCCATGGAAAGATCCATGCAAAATGCCAGTATTACCCCCTTGGGGGAATATTTCTCTGGTTAGCAACCCAATACCATTATTTATTAAATGTGTTTCTTTTTCAGAATTTGAAAAAGTTAAAACGTTGGACCTACACGGTAACAAACTTTCGACACTGAAGAGAAATCAGTTTAAGGGTTTGAGGGACACTGAAGTACTCGATTTGAGGTGAGATTGCCTAATAATTAATAAGACCTTTTCTCTTCTCATGCCTTAAGCATAAGTAATTGAAGTGTCACGAAATATCCTTTTCTTTTAATTTTGTTTTTAGTGGCTGAAATAAGCTAAAATAGCCAATTGCTCGCTTAGTTTTTCGCCTCATAATTTGACAATAAAGTATCCTTAAACACAACATTTTACATTTATTACGCAAAATAATAATATAATAGCTGATTTATCAAAACAAATAAATCAAAAGTTTCATTCAGATCGTAGCACTATTGAATTTATATAAAAAAGAACTAGAATAGGATTGTCTGTGGATTACTTTTAATACGAACACGTTGAGGTCTACATAGTTTTAGTTCTATGCTTTTTCCGCAAAGAAAGTGGCGCCATTTTAAGATAATCAACGGCGCCATTTTCAGATAAACATTGGCGCCATTTTACCTACACGATTACCGCGATTTGTTTTTGTTTATCTGTGTTTTGAATTTTGAAGCGTAAAATCGGGTGTAGTTTATTGATAATAACAACTTATTTATTCGAGATATAAATGGCTTATAATTTGCAACAGTTTGCTTAGTCCCCTGACTTTTATGCTAGGTCAAACCTTTATTACAAAAGTCAGAGGTTCGGTAACAGAAGTAGCATTTATAAAGTCATGTACGGTGTGATAGATGACTTTCTCCCCGTCATGAGACACGGAACATCTGAGACTTAAGTGTAAAATAATAATAATAGAGAATATTGTCACATAAATAGGCGAATCTCTCGATCCTCGTTGACGTCACGACTGGTCACGCTAGCGATGTGCCGAGTACGGTTTGACTCGAATACCAGTATAATTTGATTCGAGTAAGCCGGACTCGATTCCGGTACTCGAGTCAGGAGGAATCGGTTCCTACTCGCTAACTCGATTCTATTTATACGAGTCCTACTGACTCGAGTCTAGCATTCGAGTTTGGTTAATTCGTTTGTACTCGCGAACTGTTTACATAAGCTCCTATGCTCTATGCGTGTTTATTCAATGTTTATTATCTTTTAATAAAAATTACAGTATTATTATTTTTGTGTCATTGTGCTTAACCTAAGCTACACGCTGTTTGAAGCTAACTGCTTTCTATTTGTGCTTTTTGATCTAAAATCGGTCTCTCGTTTTGGACTGGACTAGAATTTCCAGACTCGAATTTCTAGACTCGGGAATCGGACTCGAGTCTAGTAATATTCGAATTCCAAATATAGAAATCGAGTACTGGGTTCGAATCAGGGAATCGAATCCTGATTCGAATACCGTGTAAGCTGACTCGAATCTGACATTGCTTAGACAACAGTAAGTTTTTGCAACATGAACTTTATACAATAACAATAAAGCTCAAATTGACTGTACGTTTTAGTTAGAAAACGTTTCTATGGGGGAAAAAGGGTTGTTTTTAGGATTTCTTCGGTAATTATTCAAATTTTTTGAACTTCAACGAACATTTTAAACAATGAATTGGCCAAATTGGTTTAGGCGGTGTTGAGTTATGCGCTTACCAACACATTTTTATATATAAGAAATATATCTTTAATTGTAAGTTTATCTTATTATAAAGTCTAATATGAATTGATTAATATAATAAAATCCAGTGACAATGAATGGTTGAGATCAGATCGATGGTTTCACTGCCCGTTATGAAGGACGTCAATTTAGTACATTTAGTACATTATGAAGTAACGTGCCATCTTTTTCTATTAACATGGAACAGAAAGGGATGGATGGAAGTGTTTTAATCATAAATTAAAGCTTGAATGCCGTCTTTGGGGAGGGTTGTCAAAAATGCACTTGTAATCGCAAGGTAATGGCGCAACTGACGTGTACTAAACCTGTTTTTATGGGTGCTGGGTTTTATGGGTACGGGGCTGTATTATTTCTATAAGCCTGCTGGTGCTGGATTGGATCCATGCTGTGTATTATTAGTAGAGATCGGATAATGGGATGCATATTTACCTAAAGTTAGTTTAAGACAAAGTATGGAAACGGCTTTTTATTGTTTTGTTAAATAAAAATCCCGGGATTGCGGAATTGGATAGCCGGATGTTTATTTATTTACCTAATTTAGTTTTTGACAAAGTATGGAACTGTCTTTTTATTTTATTTCCATAAATAAAAATCTCGGAATTTCGGTACTAGACCATACTTACGCCCGGGCACCATTTCTGTTTTTTTATTCAATTATTTAATTGATTATTGTTTTAGTCAAACTAGCTCACTACTTTCGTATGACACTCTTCATGTAATAAATCGTACATTCATAAATCGCACGGGGAACTGAAGCTAAACTTCATGTAAATACGTATGCATAGTTGTATAAATGAACCCGGAGTCTCGGTCTTTTGAAAATAAATACCACGTGCAAATTTAGTAATTTTCAAACAATATCACTACGTTAAATTTGCAGTCCCGTATTTTCCCGGGATTTTTATTTAACAAAATGTATTTTAAAGAGCCGCTTCCATAATTTGTGAGCCAAAAATTAACTTTAGGTAAATATGCATCCGATTATCCGATCTCTAGTTATGGTGATTTTAATAACAATAATTAGAATTTCCTTTATTTTTTTTCAGCCATAATTCAATACAGAAACTGGAGGGGAACCACATCGGCGATCTGACTAAACTGGGCTGGTGTAACGTGAGCCACAATCTGATATCGGACATGCCTAGGTGAGTGCAGAAACATTATTTTTATACGCCTACATTGTAATTACCAAAATTCGGAATTAGGTAGAGTTATTCATGTACTTCACTGATTTCATACAACGAAAGAATATAATGGACACGCCTCAAATCCCGAGATTAATTTTAAAGAGCAGAAAAAATCCCGTGATTTTTTAAATAAGAAGTAATTTTTTTAATGTACAAATGGATTTTAGATTTTCGGAGAAATTCATTGAAGCCACAAAATATTGAAAAGCTAATGGTCATATCTATACTATCTATACTAATATTATAAAGAAGTAAAGTTTGTGTGTTTGTATATTTGTTAAATTGTAAGGGGTAATCTCGGGATCTACTGAACCGATTTTAAAAATTCTTTCACCAATAGAAAGCCACATTATTGCGGAGTGTCATCATCATCATCATCATCATCATCGATTTTAAAAATTCTTTCACCAATAGAAAGCCACATTATTGCTGAGTGTCATCATCATCATCATTTATTTATTTATTTATTTATTTATTAAACTTTATGCAAAAAAAAATTACATAGGCGGGCTTAATACCTAAGGTATTCTTTACCAGCCAACCTTTGGGTGGTGTGGAGATGTGGTGTAGGTGCATCGAGATTTTGATAGGTCTATACTTAAATATGAAGGTATCTGTATGAATAAAATGCTGCAGGATACATATTATTATAAACTAATATATAATACAATTATATACATATATTTAATAAACTACGTAGTAACATATATATACAAGTATAAATATATATTTATATAAATAAATAACAATATATAAACTATGTAAATATTAATTATTTAATATCTGCCAATTCCTTTACAACATCCTTGCAAGATCAAGCTTGTGCCATAATATCCGAGAAATGTTTACGGACCATCATCATCATCATCATCATCAGCGGACGGCGCGCGATGGCTTCGGGTTTAATTCAGTTCGCTTTCGTGCTCGCTTCGGGATTATTCATATTATGCCCAACGAAGTGGGCGCGGGTCAGCTAGTATTTTAATAATCACATAAGTTATACAGTAATGCCGGAATTCACTTAAAATCTTACTGGTAATGAATCGGACAAGGAATATGATTCTGATGGGCCGCTTGAATAACTCCACGAGTCTAGGCTACAAGCAAAAGTGTTCGCTCGTATTTATAAAAAAAGGCGATATATGCGTATGAGAATTTGCCTAAGACTATCAATAATTTGTATTGCGAATTAATGTAAACTAATAAAAATTGTATGTTTAATAGGCTTGTATCCACTATGAACAAATCTGATGCATTAGGTTGCATAACTATTAAGATGATCATTTAATTATGAAAAAACAAAGTTTTATAAAATAATAACTTTTGATTATTTATATTTTTATAAAATAAAATTGCACAAAATAAGCCATAAGTCACGTGACAGCAAACACCAATTAAAAAGTGTTACGTCACGCCGTGCGAAACGTCAAAGTCAAAATGTCATTCCCAAGTGTCTTGTGGAAGTGCGAAAAAGAATGGGCATCATTCCTTCTCGCGAGTGTCAGCCACTTTTTACGTATCTGCTGATTGTTTGGCACGTATATAAATCATTTTTTTGGTGTTTTTATACTTGTGCTTGTACACTGGGGCACTATGTAGTACTTGTAATACGATGGTAATACGATCCATTTTTTATTAAAATAACTTCACAATACCGAATATTCCGATACTACAACAGCTGTGTTTTGCACGGCGTGACGTCATTCAAGACGCCATGACAGTCATGAGCGTTTTTGATGACTAAAGTCAAATATTTAATTAAATGCAAAATTATTCTTATAAATAAGCATTTTTTTTCAAAAATAATAATTATTTTGTATAGAATAGGCATCAAGGTATATTAGTATCTAGCTACTGAAATTTAGGCAACAAGCCTATTACCTTTGTTTTATTTGTCTATCTCTGAGGTTTTTATTATTATTTATTTGTAATATTGTTGGCCGCACGGGATTGTCCATTAGAAATCCCGGGAAGGTCCACATTAATATCAAGATTTCGATACAAATACATAAATAACCCTACCTAATTCCGACTTCTGGTATTTACCCCAAAATGCTGTCAGAAAGAGTATTGTATTTTTTTCTTTTGACGTGAAACGTCTTTAAAATCGCGCCGAAACATACGGGTAGCAGGTTTAAAAAGTGGACCGTAACGAAAAGGTCTATATCATCGTACCTTAATAATTAAAAAACTATTAGTCTTAGAAGCAAAAATGTGGTGTGAATATTTCAGTTATATAGTCAGCTCGCTGTTGTGACATTGAGTTTTTTATTAAAATACTTAAAACACCGTCAATCTTGTTTTTGTTTCAATCTTTTAATTTAAAAGCGATTCGCTAACATAGACGTTTCACGTTAAAACCAACGGCCGTGTGTCCCGGCACAGCCCCACCCGATTTTTTTTCCGTTAGGGACAACGAACAGTTTACAGGATAAATCTTTAAAAAAATATATGAATTATTATGAAACCTACGACGTCAGCAGGCAAGGCCCATTCCTATCAGTTCTCGTGTCGAGCTGTATATAGCCACATGCGGCTTCAACATAGGTATCTCCAAAAGAAAAAAAAATAGAATTCAAAAAACAATGGCCATTTTGGCCCTGACAATGGGCATTAATCAGATACATGTTAAAAAATACACCAAAAAATTTTGGTTTTGAAATTGTAATTCCTAATAAATAAAAAGCTGACGTTTCAGAAAAAATAATATTATGAATTAGATTCATCATCTTATCGAAGAAGTATTAGTGTTAGTTTTCGAACGGTCCTACTTTTTTTTTGAGATGCTTTACTCTTCGCCACGGCGTCATGTTTCATTTCACCAATATGCATGTAACATTATCAATGGGATGATTGCAAATCAATATTTTATTCCTCAAAGATTAAGGAAAATCGATTTTTAAATTCCGCAAGAAACCGCATGAAAATCTATGCAGTACAGTTTTGAGCGAAGTCTTTATTGCGTATCCCGTGGGATCTGTCGATTTTTCCGGGATAAAAAGTAACCTATTATTTAATCCGGACTTTTATTTTTACGTCTGCAAAATTTCAAAGCAATCGGTTCAGTAGTTACGGCGTGAAAGTGGAACAAACAAACTTACTTTCCGATTTATAATATTATTATATTATATAGTAAGGACTATGGATCGTCTGAATTGTCTAAAATATGAGGGTAAGTGTCTGTAAATAGGAAAAAATGTACCGTTTGTGCAGACAAAATTACGAGCTAGTTGTCATTATATTTTTTACTCTCCGTATAACGTTATAAAATACTCGGTCTCTTCAACTTCGTTATATAGAGTTTTCACCGTTGTATCATTGTTTTTGGAAGATGAATAATATGGTAATATGTAATAAAATATCTGACTAACCAACATCACATTTGGTTCCAGGGGTATGTTCGCGAGGAACACTGTGCTAAAGGTGTTGCATTTGGACAATAACAAACTCAGGAAATTGGACACCAATAGCTTTAAGGGGATGAGGTTTTTGAGGTACGGACATTAGGTCTACAGGACCTTTTCTAAGTTGATCATGAGGTCGCTCTCACTACAAGTCTTACACACACTCAGCCTAATCCATGGTCCCAATGACCGTAGGGTTATTAGGACCATGGATTAGGCTGAGTTTGGTCGGCAGATCAAATTGGTCGAGCCTCGATCGGTCTGGATTCCGATGGCAGCCATGAGGCTCAACCTCTCTTCTCCTGAGGGAAAGAAAAACGGGATCTCTTTACACCGCGCTCTCTCCTGAGAAGCGGTCATTAGGATTAAAGTTTTAGGCTGAATTTGGTCGGTAGGTCTGGCATAATCACCGCAGCACTTAATTGCAGTGGTATCTTTGAGGATTCTCAGCCTCTTCCTTTCCCGAGGGATAGGGGGAGATAGGGAGATGTCTTGACGAAATTGAAGGAGCCATTAATGTTTATAAAGTGTGCTGAATATAGAAGTCGGTAAGGGACTAACTTCCTCTGACTAAACAACCTGAAGAAAAGCCGAAGGAGCGCTTTCAAATATAGTCCCGACAGACTTCGTCCTGTCAAAAAGATTTGTAAAGTGACACTTTTTTGTTTCTACTTATTTTATAGTCAGGGCAAAAAATTCTCATGTACAGAACCGTCACCCCGGTGGTAGGGCGTTGTGATTAAAAAAAAATTAATTGCAAAAAAGGTCCAAATGAACTATTTACATTTTGTGATTATTCAATTTTGGAACGTGACATTAAATCCTCCAACGATGTATTCTGTGCTCCAACGCACGCACGCACACTGTTTTGATAGATATGATTGAATTTTTTATATAGCGTTAATAAAGCGCAAATTGACACACACACCTTCATTGCTTAGACAACAGTGAGTGCTTGCAATATGAACTTTATACAATAACAATAAAGCTCAAATTGACTGTACGTTTTAGTTAGAAAACGTTTGTATGGATAAAAATGGTCTGTTTTTAGGGGTTTTCCGATAATTACTCGAATTTTTCACGACGTAAAAACCATCCTTGAACTTCAACGACGAACATTGTGAAAAAAGAATTGGCCAAATTGGCCCAGGCATTGTTGAATTATGCACTTACCAACACATTTTGCGATTCATTTTTATATATAAGACTAGCTTTCTGCCCGCGGCTTCGCCCGCGTGGATTTCGGGATTGGGTCTATAGAGGATTTTATCGCGCTTCCCATGGGACTATCCGTTTTTCCGAGATAAAAAATATCGCAAAATCTTGCTCAAGAATCACTCTATCTATTGATGAAAACCGCATGAAAACTGTGCTGTAGTTTTTGAGCGAAGCCTTTATTGCGCATCCCGTGGGATCTATCGATTTTTCCGGGATAAAAAGGTAGCCTATTATTTAATCCGGACTTTTATCTTTACGTCTGCAAAATTTCAAATCAATCGGTTCAGTAGTTACGGCGTGAAAGCGGAACAAACAAACAAACAAACTCACTTTCCGATTTATAATATTAGTAACGATAATAAACGACGGAGAAGTATTTAATATTTGTTATTATTATCGATTGCTGAAATGTCCAGTGATTGAAATATCGAATCACTAAAATGTTTATAGTTATTATATAAAATAAATTTAAAATTTCATTAATAGTATTTCTATTTCTATGCTATTCTGTATTGCTCTGCTGCTCTATTGCTGTATTATTATTTTGGTTTTAAAGGAGATGTCCTTTATTACAAGGAGGTTGGTTTTTTGTGATCAGCGTTAACTAACAAACACCAAACGACATTAAATTGAAAGCCGAAAAAAATATGAAGTATGAAACAAATAATAGAAATATTTTTACCACCCCCAATTATTTTTAAATCAATAAAACATGTTTTTAACAAATATTTTATTATGGCAACACCTTAATGATGTTTTTATTAATCTGTGACTACCGGTATCTTACTCTGTTTGATATTTTCCGTTGAGTTATGACATTGACAGCAGGTGCCTGACTTGTCAGTTGATTTTTTATTAATATTTTTTTCTGGCTCTAGATAACATACATTAAGTAACATAGCAGTCCCTATATTTTGTTAGTTAAAAACTTCTCAAAATTAGAAATATTCGGTTCATTAAAGCAATTATGTATGTATTTAGATTTTTAAAAGGCTTGTTGATATTTTTTTTTAAGCAATTTCATTTTTTATTATGCTAGAATACGAATTATTAAAAATCAGGGGTCTTGAAAATAACACGACTTACGGCGATTACTTTCTTTTAGAGCCTTCTATCCAAATATATCAAATTTACCCGAGTTAGTTACTATAAACCAATATGGGACATCTCCTTTTATTTTAAGATAATATTTAACTCCTTCCTCCATTCTCTTTCCCATGGGGGTAGGCAGAGATCACAGTTTTCCACTTACTACCATCCATACATACTTTTTCTAGCTTCCTTCGACTTTTATTATTGATACTTTTTTGCACGCTGGTCAAGAGTATCTGTACCCGAACAGATACTCTTGACTTGACCTTTCTTCAGTATATTATCTATTTGGCCCAAATAAGGTCGTCTAGGTGTCTCAGAAATTCCTTTCATCAGTCATAGCTTAATCAGGAGTATGCCAAGGTGACTTGAAGCAGTTCGAAGAGTCAGAGGAGACAACACTAAGTACTGATTATAGTCCACGTTAGAGGCTTTCCTAAGCATTATGAAAAAAAAAACTAAGTACGAAATGATTCTAATCTGTAAATTTATTTCTTTTTTTCTTGATTCTTAATTTGGTTAATTTTTGCCATTTGATCGTTTGTTTTTTCGACGTTTGCAATTTTAAATTGACGAATAATAAACAAAATCCAAATTACAAATAAATATATAACGAAATGCCCATGATTTTTTGTTTTATACACACTTTTTTTGCGTTCCTCTAAATTTGTTCACGGGTCTATATTATAAATTAACTATTTAATTACACAAGTAATCGTCCACCTGTCCAGACGCCTGTACTTGCATGACAACGAGATATCCGACATCGGCCGCGGCACCTTCTCAGCGGTCACCAGGATCGGCACCGTGGACCTGGCCAGGAACAAGATCACCAAAGTAGACTTTCAGATGTTCCAGGCGGTCAAGTACGCCGAGGTAACGTATGCCTTATGTCGATGTAGCAAGGTATCTTTTCAGATAGACATTGAGAACCATGTGGCACCCACTCCTATGAAAGTTGACTGTACACTGGACGTCGTTGACGTATTGACCTGGGACAAATAGTTCAAGAAGGTAGGTCTGACTTCTGACTTCCTGAAGCAGGTCAATCGGATCCAGCTTGGCTAGGCAGTGATCGTGAAATTACGCGGCATATTCTCTATCGCAGTGCCTCAATTGTGAAGAAGGCCCAATTCGTGCCGAAGCATGGCTCTCCCTTGGTAGTTTTGCCAGTGATGACGTATGGAAGCAAAACTTGGCCATTCATAATGTGCCTTATAAGAAAAGTCACCCAAAGGGGAGAGTGTTCGGAGTTTCTCTGCGTGATCGTATCAGAAATGATAAAATCCGCAGAATCAAGGCCACCGATATAGTCCGAAGAATTGTGAACCTTAAGTAGTAGTGGGTAGGGATGAAACGATACCGTTGAGGTATCGACACTTTTACTATATCATCAGATACAGTATCAGTTGTAAAGCATTAATACTTATTCGGTATCGATTGAAGAATATCGATACTTGTATCTAATATATTTAATTTAAAGCCATAAAATTCTAAATTGATAAATAAGTTTATGAAAAAATGACATTTTTGTAGCGCTTTCTAAAAATATATATTTTAAAAAATAAACTTTATTCAAAGATGAACATTTTCATAATCAACGCTAAAATTAAATATTCACTTTGGCATATATTGATATGAGTACTATTAACCGATACCTGCTCGATACTTGGTTTGAAAGTATCAAAATCAAAATAATCTTTATTCAACATAGACCTTTATAGGCACTTATTGACGTCAAAATAAACAAAACAAAAAAAAAAAGC
This sequence comes from Scirpophaga incertulas, assembly GCA_036419045.1. Lineage (NCBI taxonomy): Eukaryota > Metazoa > Arthropoda > Insecta > Lepidoptera > Crambidae > Scirpophaga > Scirpophaga incertulas. The sequence goes on from CM071636.1 coordinate 23,613,267, forward strand.
TTAAATAAAAAACAAAAACCTTGTCCGTACGTGCGAACAAGGAATGAAAAATATTGACTCTACACCTGTTTGAATTGAATTGAAATTGAATTTGGGAGAGCCTTCTCGAGAAGAACAGACAAAAAATTCTGAAGGTCTATTTTTATCGAGTAAAAAAGTACTTGGTAGCGGAAGAAAAGTATAGAGTAAAGTACTCATATTTACTTGTGTCGTTTCATCCCTAATAGTGGGTAGGGCACATTGCTCGACCTTTGGCCGCTAGGGCGGAAAGGTCCTCGAGTAGCAGCCGAGTGTTGGACCGGTCGGTGTGGAGGTTTTTAGGGGAGGCCTATGTCCAACCGTGGGCGTCTATTTGCTGAAATGGCTGAATTAGCCTTGCCCAAAGTAAGCTATATAAGCAGAGGTCAAAATTAGGTAGTTATTTATGTATTTACATCGAAATCTTGATATTAATGTGGACCTTCCAGGGATTTCTAATAGACAATCCCGTGTGGCCAACAATATTACAAATAATAATACGCAGCAGCCTGGATACGGTATGGCATTGTACTTTGGGGTAATTCAACAGACACACCCGCAGTGTCGATACTACAAAAGCGTTGCATGCGAATTATAGCTCTGGCAGGACGGAGAGACTCCTGCAGGTTGTTATTTGCTAAATACCGCATCCTTACAGTAACCGGCGTTTATATTTTTGAATTATGTAGATTCATTCATAAGAAATCATGCTCATTATCTTCAAAGAGTTTCTGATAAGCCTAGTCGTTACACATCCCGACGGGAAAATAATATAGTTGCACCCCAGTAACCTAAATTTATATAAAAATGGCGCCTATTATATGGCAATTAAGATCTATAACCATTTGCCGGAAAGCTTAAAGGTCCTCCAAGGTAGAGAATTTGAAAAATCTTTAAAGACGTTTTTGCTAAATAAGACATTTCATAATTTAAAAGAATATTTTGACAGTAAATTAAAATGAAATTTAATAAAATTGATTATTTAGGTATAAGACATAATGACAAATTAATACAATTTTTATCTAATATGACATGGGAATTTATTATAAATAATGTAATACAATTTATCATTGTATAAAAGAGAAATTTGACAGTAAAATATAATAATTTAGTAGTATATGACATGGCAACAGAGTTAATTATAAATAATGTAATACAATTTATCAATATACCTATAATTTACCTAATTACAATGTTGTTTTTTGTCTAACATAGTTTATAGATAATGAAATGCATGTTTTGATATAATGTAGATATTGTTATGCTTTGTAAATTTCACAATGTATTAAACTCTAGATTTGTAAATTTTCACAATGCCTTGAAAAGGTAAATTTGTAGGATAAATGTATGTCAAGCAAAGAGTGAATAAACGAATATGAATATGAATAAAAATCTCAGAGATAGACAAATAAAACAGACATAATTAATATACAATTTTTATTAGTGAAAGCAAATTCTCATACGCATTTTTCGCCTTTTTTTATAAATAGGAGCGAATACTTTTACTTCTAGCCTACTCTTGAGGTTATTCAAACGGCCCATCAGAATAATTTTCCTGGCCCCATTCATTACCAGTAAGATTTGAAGTGTTCGCTTCCGACATTACTGTATAACTTTTGTGAAAATTTAACCATTAGCTTTCCAATATTTTCTGGCTTCAATAAAAATTCTCCGAACGTCTAAAATCCATATGTACAATGAAAATAACTTTTTATTTAAAAAATTACGGGTTTTTCTTTCTGCTCGTTAAAGTTAATCCAAATATTTGAGGCATATCCATTTAATTTTTTCGCTGTGTAACGGTGTAGCCGTTACATGTCTTATGTTGCCTATGGTTCACCACCGGTAAGCATTGTCTATGATATTAGGAATCCTCATGGGAATCCTGGCCGGTTTATTTCTTTCGTTTATGATTTTGGTTGTCAATCAAAATTCGAAATATGTAATTTGCCAAAGCAAAATAAGCTAGGCTGACTTACTCTATGTTTCGCTTTTGTACAAATCGAAATACTACCTGTTTATTATATTGGAAATTATATTGATTTATTTAAAATTTCAAGAAAGAGTCCTACACGGAATGCTGTCGGACATAAAGAACCAATGTATTTTATAGTTTTTCTACAATAGTTTTTTTTATATTGTTTCAGACTTTTTCTTTTTACTTATACCTTTTGTGAAATCGTTTAAATAAACCAACCTCAAGCAGCCAACTGTAGTTTGAGCATTGACTACTAAGAACCCCCCCAAGCCGTAGCCTTCCGCTACGCGACAGCTGTATGAGATCAGTGTAAGAACATGAATAACTCTACCTAATTTTGACCTCTGTATATAAAGCTTGTGTAATGGGATCTAGGGTAACGGATAGGCGGATACATATTGAAATATTTTAGATAGAAATATATAATTACAACCATGACTAAGTTACATCTGCCCCTACCGGGAATTGAACCCGCGACCCGTTGCGTAGAAGCCCATCACTCGACTGTTGCTCCAAAAGTGACGTCAAAGGAGATGTCCTCTTATTACAAGGAGGTTGGTTTTTTGTGATCAGCGTTAACTAACAAACACCAAACTACATTAAATTGAAAGCCGAAAAAATATGAAGTATGAAACAAATCATCATCAATCATCATCAATCATTCGGTCGTTCGCTTGCGTTGAGAATAGTCGCGTACCTACCTTCATCTTATAAGTTTCCGTGAAGTGTATAATTTGTGTAGTGTGAGTTAACGATTTAAGTCAAATAAAAATAATATCATTTAAATAGTGTTAAAAGTGCTTGGTTAACAAAATCTTTACAATGTCTCTGCCGCGTACTCCGCCGAAATTCTCGTCTGATACAAATATACCCACATCAGTAGAAAGTGATAACAGGGCGTTAATTAATACTCGCAAAGAAAACAACCTGATAATTATGAGTTTCAATTATTTGAAGAAAAGTTCAACAAACAACTATCATTGTGGGATCAAAGAGTGGCAGACTGTGTCACTAGTGCGGTTAGTAATGCACTCACGCGGAGCTTGTCAAGGTCACCTCTGTGTTAGAAGAAAATAAATAATAACATGATTAAGCTTAATGCTGACAATTGCAATATAAACAAATGCCTAAGTCAAACGAACAAAAGACTTGACGATATGGAAAAATCATTGAATTACTTGTCTGAGCGGCAGACAGACTTTGACAGCCACATGAAAGCAGTCGAAATTGTTGATATAAATCAATATAATACTTTTGGCAACACTACTTTCATATATATAGTCTATGTTTTTTATACTCTTTGTATTAGTCTAAGCAACCACGAACCGCGCTCTGTAACGAAATAAATGGTTATTAATAAATGTTATTAAAAACAGTTGGAAAGGTTTCTCATTAATAATCGTACAGGTTATGGGCCCAGCGCCATAATTCTGGAAGTAAGTAAAACGAGAAAGGGAAAATTTCATCGGCGGCATCCACGCGGATACATACGCCATCTTTGAGGTTAAGCCGACGCGAAGCGGGCTCGGGACGAAAAATACTTGTATTACAAGGAAGGGACGAGCAGAAGCAGGAAGAACAATGGAAGAAAAGGCCTTTGGTACACATATCAAATTAGAAGGTACATCAAACTGGAATGTTTGGAAATTCCAATCAGTCATTCTGCTGCGTAGTCAGGATTTGCTAGACGTGGTTCAAGGTAGCAGGGTAAAGCCGGAAGAAGCGACTGAAAAGGCAAAATGGGAAAGGCTAGATGCAAAAGCTCAAACATGGCTGGTAACAAGAATGTCAGAAAGTGCAATGATGCATATTTTAACATGTACTACGTCAGCGGAAATGTGGAGAAAATTATCAAGTGTCTACGAACAAACATCGGAAACGAGTATACACATCGTTCAACAACGATTCTTTCAGTATAAATATGAAGATGGAACACCCATGTCCACATTTCTATCTAAAATCGATCGTTAAAGCAGATGGGAGAAAGCATTTCCGAGAAATTCGTCATAACAAAAGTGTTAATGTCACTTCCAGCCGATTATAAGCATTTTGTCTCTGCTTGGGAATCTGCACCGGAAGAGAAACAAACTTATGATAACCTCGTCGCTCGGCTTCTAATAGAAGAGGAACGGTTAAAGGATAAAGAGGACGTGTCTCAGCAATCAGCGACGGCTTTCGTTGCAAAGAAAGCAGGAAAGAAAAACGTCAAGTGTTATAAGTGCAATAAACTTGGACATTTCCAGAATGAGTGTAAAAGTAATTACGTAAACAATAACTCGAACAGTGATGACAGGCCGGTGAAAAAGTGTTATTACTGCAAAAAGGTGGGACATCTAAAAAGTGAGTGCTGGTTCAAGAAAAATAAAGAAAAGGACGGTAACACAAGTAATGCATTCGTAATTTCAAGCGGACATTTTCAAAAATCGCAGTGGTTAGTGGACTCTGGTGCGAGTCAGCATATGTGTCATGATCGTAATCTTTTTACGACATATTTCCCATTGTCTAATAAATCTGTGATCGTCGGTAACGGGAATTCGATTAGTGCACATGGTTGCGGAAAGGTGGCGCTACAAGTACACAATGGAAAGCAATGGATAGACACTACCATAGATAATGTATTGTTCGTGCCGGAACTGAAAACAAACTTATTATCTGTCAATTGCGTGACCAATAGAGGTTATGTGATGATCACAAATGATAACTGTGCAAATTCTTTAAACAGAACAAATTATGTGCGGTGGCTAATCGTATCGGCGATATGTATTTTTTGGACGTTCGTTACAAGTGCGAAGGAGCAAATGTGGCTCAAGTGCAATCAAGTCTCAAAGATTGGCATGAAAGACTAGCTCACCAAAACTTGCAACACGTGAAGGCCGTGCTTAGGGACAATAACATTTCTGTAAAAGACAATACCGAAGCAAAATGTGAGAGCTGCTTGCAGGGAAAAATAAGTCGTTTGCCCTTCCATACTAGTGAAACAAAACAACTAGACCATGCGAACTTATACACGCTGACACATGTGGACCCATGGAGGTGCCGTCTGTGGGAGGTTCCCGATACTTTGTTATTATGAAGGATGACTATTCTAATTATAGATCTGTGTACTTCATTAAAGGAAAGGATGAAGTAAAGAAGTGTATTGAAAACTTCATAAATAAAGCAGAAAATACTACTAACAATAAAAATACACTATTTTCGAAGCGACAATGGTTTGGAATTTGTTAACAAGGGAGTGCAGGAACTTTTTGCTGAACGTGGTATCATACACCAAACCACGGTGCCATATACTCCCGAACAAAATGGAAAATCAGAACGGGAAAACAGAACGCTAGTTGAGGCTGCGAGAACGATGTTATGTGCAAAAGGTTTACCAAAGAAGTTATGGGCAGAAGCTGTTCAGACGGCAGCATATGTATTGAACAGGACAAGTAAAAGTAATGAACCAGGAAAACACCATTTGAGATATGGACAACAAGCATTTCGATATAAATAATTTGAAAGTATTTGGAACACCTGTTTTTGTCCATATCCAAAAGAAAAGAGAAGGAAGTGGGATGCTAAAGGAGAGAAAGGAATAATGGTGGGCTATGGAGAAGACGTTAAAGGCTACAGGGTATTTTTTGAAAAGAAAAACAGGCTGGAAATAAAGAGAGACATAGTTTTCCTGGAACAACTTACGGAACAGTTGGTGTTATTGGAACATGACTCGGATATACTCGAAGGGACTGATGAGGATCAAGTGTCTAAACAACAGAAAGAAGTTGGAAAGGAAAATAAACTGTCAAACGAAAGTGTAAGACAGGTGGAATCCAATGAGGGTGATCAGCAGTCTACGCAGTTAGAAGAAACTTTGAATTCATCTACGCAAAGTGACGAAAGTGAGTATGTTCCAAGTTTCAGTGATGAGAGCGCCTATGATGAAGATGAAACACCACAACGCCCACGAAAGCACCCGGATCAGGAACAAACCTCATTCTATACCTGTCATAATGTTTTTACTGAAGAAAATGAACCCAAGACGTATCAAGAGGCCATGCAAAGGCAAGATGCTAGAAAATGGCAAGAAGCCATAGAAAGCGAGCTGCAAACCCTGAATGAAAACAAAACCTGGGACTTCTGTGAAAAACCTGTAAGTGAAAAGACTGTAAGTAGCAAATGGGTATTTAAAATTAAAAACTCAAATGATAGTATTCAATATAAAGCTAGACTTGTGGCTAGGGGCTTTGAACAAAATGATTTGTTAAATTCATATGAAGTTTATGCTCCAGTGGCTACTTTGACTACCTTGAGGTTATTTGTGTCATTGCCACCAGTTAAACTTGCCCATTTATCAGATGGATGTTACAGGAGCATTTTATATGGTAGTATTGATGAAAATTGTTTATTTACAATTACCTGAGGGTGCCTATAGCGGGAAGTAACAATATTGTTAAATTGAATAAATCATTATATGGTTTAAAGAAATCACCCAAGTACTGGAATGATAAATTCAATTCAGTGATAAAGAGGCTAGGTTTTTTAAGATCCTATAGTGATACTTGTTTATATGAAAACATACATAGTGGCAATACCTATGTTTTACTGTATGTCGATGATCTTTTGATTTTTGGTAACAATGAAAAAGAAATATCTGATTTAAAGTCATTGTTAAACTCTGAATTTAAAATGAAAGACTTGTGATTAGTGTCAAACTTTCTAGGCATACGAATAGAACAAGATTTTAAAAAATAAAGTCACCAAATTGAGTCAAAAACAATATTTAGAATCTATATTACACAATTTTGAAATGTATAATTGTAAAACTGTGCCTACCCCTATGGATTATAATTTTAATGTTAAAATATTTGAGGAAAATTGTAACTATGTAATTGATAAAAATATTGAAAACATATGTAGGAAAATCATTGGTAAGCTGTCTTATGCAGCATTAGGAACGAGACCAGACATCTGTGTAGTAGTGTCCATATTAAGCAGATACCAAAATAAAGCAAACAACATTTTATTAACAGCTTTAAAAAGAGTTTTGAGATATATTAAAAGTACTATTAATTACTGTTTGATATATCAGTGTAATAATGACATGTTAACTGGATATTGTGATGCTAACTGGGGGGGAGATTTGAAAATAGAAAATCAACAACCGGTTTTTGTTTTTATGTTTGCAAATTGTTTAATATCATGGTGCTCAAAAAGGCAAGCTAGTGTTAGTCTGTCTTCTACAGAGTCCGAATATGTAGCAATCAGTATGGCTGCGGCCGATGCTTGTTGGCTTATAAATTTATTATATGATTTTAAAATAGAGAAAGTTTGTCCTGTAGTAATGTTCAGTGATAATCAAAGTGCCATAATGGTTGCTAACACTGAATGTGTTAAGCGTCTTAAACATATAGATATAAGGTTCCATTATATTAAAGAATTAATTAGACGGGGTAAATTAGTTTTAAAATATATAAAAAACAAGCGATCAGATTGCAGATATGTTCACAAAAGCACTAAATAAAAATTTGTTGTATAAATTCATAAATATGTGTAACATGTTAGAAGACTGAGTTTGTTATGTTAGTTTTTTAGTATAGATTGGTTTAAAGTGTATGTATTATATTGAGGGGGGGTGTTGATATAAATCAATATAATACTTTTGGCAACACTACTTTCATATATATAGTTATGTTTTATATCTCTTTGTAATTAGTCTAAGCAACCACGAACCGCGCTCTGTAACGAAATAATGGTTATTAATATGTCTTATTAAAAACAGTTGGAAAGGTTTCATTAATAATCGTACGAAATTACCAAAACCAATATTGATAACTTAAACACTCAAATATGCAGTTTAGAACAAAAGGTATCAGCGATTGAGCAACAGGCTAGGCAGTGTAATATTGAAATCTCAAATTTCCTGAGCGCCGCGGCGAAAATCTTCTTAACATGTTAGAAACCCTGGTAATGTCATCAACCAACCTATAAGGTCAGATAACGTTGTGGCTGTTCATCGAGTGCCACATGCAGATTCTAACAATCAAAGGCCAAAGAATATTATTGTGAAACTCTCCAGTAGAATGCTACGAGATAATATCATAGCAGCTAGCCGTAAGCTGAGAGACTTAGACTCGTCTAAGTTATCTATTAGCGGAACATCTTCTAAGATATATGTAAATGAACACCTCACATTAAGTAATAAAATATTATTTCGACAGTGTCGTGAGGCTGCAAAAAAGATGGAGTATAAGTATATATGGGTTAAGCATGGTACAATTTTGGCAAGAAAAACAGATACGTCTCCTGTTCTGGCTATACGATATTCATACGATATTAATAAAATCAAATAATAACACACTTGTAAGTTTAAGAAATAAAAATAAAGTTCATAGCTTATCTAACTCATCTATTCACTATGGTGGATTTTATGAGGCTTTCATAATGTTGTATTCTGTTATATTATATTGATTATAACAGTACTTTGGAAATTGTAAGTATCTGGCAAAATATAAACACAGTTAATAAAAACTATTCATTTGTGAAAACTGTTTTGAAACATATACTATATTTGTATAATAACAATAGGCGTCTTGTTTATTCTATGTACTGTTTTGGTTGGCATTTTATTGACAATAGACGTATTAGAACATTGAGTGATTTGTTGTGTAGGAAATGTGGCCTACTTTTATATGTCTATAGTGTTACTGAGGTTTTGCATTCCAAGTGGGCACTATTAAATTTACTTAGTTTATATACTTATGTAATTTATATACATCTATCCCAGAGGGACTACATCATGTTTTTGTCACGTTTGCATATTACCGCTTTCATTATTCACTGTACATCGGATTCATACAACACTTATGCTATATTTACAAAACTGTTTAAACATACTCATTATTACCTATACTTTTCTTATATAAAATGACTGGAATTAATACACTATCACTATATTACCAAAATTGCCGAGGTCTTAGAACAAAGCGACATACAATATACATGAATGCTTTGGCCAATAATTATGATATTATTGTACTGACGGAGACATGGTTACATGACGAAATATTTGATAGCGAGATTATTGATTCACGATATCGAGTTTTTCGACAGGACAGAAATCGCGTAAGTAGTGGCCGATGCGATGGTGGCGGAGTACTGGTGGCCGTCCGCAAAGATCTCCCTCTCGTAACGAGGGCACTGTCTGCCTCTGCTCCTGTTGCCTCCCGCCGGCGTGTTGCTCGCGGATGACGAATATACGATCTCATTTAACCCACTTATTGATCACATAACTATAGAATTGCGATTACGTAATTACTGTTTAATTATTAGTGCCGTATATATATCACCTAACCTAGGCTCGGAGATATACCATGAGCACTGCAATTTTCTATCTCATATATGTTTAAATAAAGACGTGAATGATTTTATTATTGTTGGAGATTTTAATCTACCCACTCTGGAGTGGCGTGAACATGAAACTTGGCTGGAACCCATTATTAATAGTGCTTGTTGTATTTCGAATGAATATCTTATAAACATGATGGCTACCCTCAATGGATATCAGAAAAACACATGTAGAAACCATAATGATAGAATTTTAGATTTGTTTATCACAAATAAGAACGAGACATCCCTTTCCTTAGCACCATTACCTATAGTGCAACCTGATAAACATCATCCACCATTTATTGTATTGTTTCCAATAAATAATGTAAATCTCAAATCATTAAATAAAAATTTGACTGTTCGCCATAATTTCTATGCAGCTGACTACACACGCATTAATGATGAAATTTCTAACGTCAACTGGGATATAATATTCGCGCACAATGACGCAGAGAAAGCCGTTTCGTTATTTTACGAAGAAATTTATAAAATAATTAAAAAATATGTGCCTACTAAGATAACAAAGGCCTCGTCGTACCCAGTCTGGTTCTCACCTGCTTTAATACACATTTTTAAAAATAAAAACGCTGCCTGGGTTAAGTGGAAAAAGTATAAAAACGAATCAGATTACAATGAATTTGCTATGTACCGATCTCGTTTTAAAAACTCAGTCCCAATTATGTTATAAAAAATATATCCAAAAAGTGGAACAAGGCATACAAAGTAATATCAAATTTTTTTGGACACATATACATAACACCAGACAAAGATCTGATATTCCAAGCAGGGTCAAATATAAAAATTATACTGCGGACAAACCTACTGATATTTGCAATCTTTTTTCGACATATTTTAAATCCGTTTTCGAGCCATCCCAAGTGACCGACACGTATTATGTAGGCGGCCTAACTGACACTAATATTTCATCAGACATTCTTTTATCAAATATACATTTATCAGAAGACGACATTTTAAAAGAGCTAAAAAATCTGGATACGTCTAAGGGAGCTGGGATAGACAATGTACCACCTTTCTTCCTCAAATCTACAGCTAAAACAATTGTTCGACCTTTATTTTATCTATTCAACTTTTGTCTTTCGGAGGGAACATTTCCCAGAGTATGGAAAACCGCGCGAATCGTACCGGTTTTCAAGGACGGTGATAGGTCCAACGTGGAAAATTATCGTCCTATTTCAATGTTGTCTGCTCTTTCAAAACTTTTTGAAAAACTGGTACACAATGCAGTTTACCCCCCTCTACACAGACTTATCATACCGCAACAGCACGGATTTGTTAGACAACGGTCCACTACTACTAATCTGCTAATATATACGTCACACCTATTTGATACTATCGATGCGAACAAACAAACTGATGCTATATATACTGATGATTCAGAAAGCTTTTGATAGGGTAGATCACAAGATATTGCTTGACAAACTAGCATATAATGGCATTCGGGGAACATTGTGGAGATGGTTCAGTTCTGTCTACATACATAACTAATCGTACACAAAAGGTCGTAATCAACGGGTTTGAATCTAATTTTATTCCAATAAGCTCAGGTGTTCCTCAAGGCTCTATTTTGGGGCCATTGCTGTTCATTTTGTTTATTAATGATGTGCATGCTTGTTTCAAATTCTGTGACTTTCTTTTATATGCAGACGACCTTAAAATATATCGAACCGTCGAATCGATAGAAGATCACAATAAAATCCAATCAGATCTTGATCGTTTTTCCAATTACTGTATAATAAATAAGTTAAATTTAAGTATTAAAAAATGCAAAATTAATAACGTTCACAAAAAAAAAAAATGTTAGTGTTTGCGCGTACAACTTATGCGGATTGCCTCTTGACCGAACTGAACAAATCAGAGACCTTGGTGTTACTTTGGATAGTAAGTTGCATCTGCAATCACATATAGGTATTATAAAAATAAGGCATATAAAATGTATGGATTCGTGAGGCGTATTAGTGAAGATTTCAAGAATCCTGCTACTTTTCTCACTTTATATAAAAGCGCTAATACGCTCACAACTAGAATATGCTGTGCCCATTTGGAATCCAATTTATCATAAATATATAAATGCTATTGAAATTGTTCAAAGAAAGTTTTTGCGCTTCGTACAATTCAGATGCTATCATTGCCGTTGTACAACTGAGGAATCACTCAAAAGTTCAACCTACTTGAGTTGAAAAATAGACGTATACAACTAGAAATTAATATGCTGTATGATATTTGCCACAAAAAGTATGATTGTATCCCTATTGTCAATAAGTTATGTTATGGAATACCCACCAGAACTCATTGCCGTAATTTAAATAAGCTTTTTGCGTTAAAACGATATCGTACTAAAGCCGGTCTTAGATCGCCTCTAAACAGAATAGTAAATTCTTACAATACCAAGTTTAATTCTATTGACATCATGGTTATGAGTCCTGGACAGTTTAAAAAACAAGTATTCGAAATTCTTCAGAGAAGCACTACTTAAGTAAACTAAATATTGTAGAACTAATAGTGTCTCTGATTATTAGTTTTGTAGATACAATAATTATATCATTTGTACATTTTACAACCTACTTCCTAATTTGAATAATGTTACATTTCGAAGGCTTTTTCGTTTTTTCGTTGTTCTTTTCGTTTTTCGTTTAAAAATAAACCTAGAACTTTTGTTTTTGTATACAGTTATGAAATCAAAATAACTTTTTGATAATTATCTATACTTATAATAAATCTGTAGAGAAGTCAATTCTGTACATTAAATATATTTAAAAAATTACTAGCAAAGGTGATAAGGGATCGTTAGTGATCCCAAAAATCAATCAGTAAAATTTTTGTCTGTCTGTCTGTCTGTCTGTATGTTCAGGCATCACGTAAAAACTAAACGGTTCGATTTCGATGAAACTTGGTATAATTATACCTTATTATCCTGGGCATAAAATAGGATACTTTTTATCCTGGAAAAATACGTAGAAAAAAAAAAACTTAATTTTTCAGTTTTATTCATTGACGTTATTCTGTAGAACCGCGAACACACAGTGGATTCAGCGCCGTAGCCTGTAGCGCCCGAAAGTCGGATTTGGCTTGAACCGTTTGCGACACAAGCGGGCTGCATATTCTTTATTGACTAACTTCTTTTGGTATTTTCGTATTGATTATTGTAAATAGCTGACGTGACGCTGGCAAAATGTTTTTTGTTAAAAAACCATTGCCATTAACAAAATTACTTACTTACTTACAAATCTTTTTGACAAGACGAAGTCTGTCGGGTCCACTAGTATAATAATATAAAAATCTATATATAGTTGTAGGACACTACCCTATTGTACCCATATGGGGGCTGTGACAGAGTGCATGTCAGACAGACATGCATCTGTTAATTAAATCTACTTACATTAAATTTATTGTATGTACTGTATCAACGCAAGCTGTATTAAATGTAATTTATCTTATTAATATGTGGTAAATGCAGTTGGTGGCTGTACTAGTCATACTCTTAAACATTTTTAACTTTATACATGTATGGTCGCTGTTTGTTTACCTAAATAAAGAGAAAAAAAAAAAAATAATAAAAGAAGTATTTTTACCACCCCCAATTACTCTATTGTAGCAGGTGTTATTTTGCGGAAGTCCATTGTATTACAAAGGATATTGTTTTTTGCTGATGGACAAGTCATCATCAACTGCGCGGAATCAGCAAAAAACAATATCCTTTGTAACACCCCCAATTATTTTTAAATAAATAAAACATGTTTATAAGAAATATTTCATATGGCAACACCTTAATGATGTTTTTATTAATTTGTGACTACCGGTATCTTCCTCTATGTTTGATATTTTCCGTTGAGTTGAATCATGGAATACATTTAATCTATGATTTTACTCGGTCTGATCATAATCATAAAATCAAAACTATGACATTGACAGCAGGTGCCTGACTTGTCAGTTGATTTTTTATTAATATTTTTTTTGGCTCTAGATAAGATACATTAAGTAACATAGCAGTCCCTATATTTTGTTAGTTAAAAACTTCTCAAAATTAGAAATATTCGGTTCATTAAAGCAATTATGTATGTATTTAGATTTTTAAAAGGCTTGTTGATAATTTTTTTAAGCAATGTGTAATTATTGCATTAAAGATACTTCATTTTTTATTACAATAGAATACGAATTATTAAAAATCGGGGGTCTTGAAAATAACATGACTTACGGCGATTACTTTCTTTTAGAGCCTTCTATCCAAATATATCAAATTTACCCGAGTTAGGTACTATAAACCAATATGGGACATCTCCTTTCAGATCATCAACCTGGCGGAGAACAATATAAAAGTTGTGGAATCGCAGGCGTTTACGGACTTGTACCTGGCGGTTGTGAACATATCGCACAACGAGCTGTCGGGCATCGAACGCGGCGCCTTCCAGAACTGTAACAATATGACCTTATTGGACTTGAGTTATAACGCACTTTCCAATATAAGCAAGAGCGCTTTTGATGAGAATAGTTACGCTTCAGAGTTGCAAGTGGCTTACAATAATTTTACAGATTTTATGCAAGTAAGTAAAAAATGGCTACCGTACAACCCAACACACATATGCACATAGTTATTGTACCATAAATATTTGTTTTAAACATTACTAAAACTCATTTAAAGTATGGTCAACTAGAAGCGATAAAAAATGTAAGCGAAACCAATTCAAGATCATTAATAGGAATAGTATTTTTTATTTTATTAATTTTTGGGGAAGTTAACAGCTAGAACAGTACTTCCCAAACTGTTTTACCCTTGTCACGTTTTCCGGTTTTGTGTAGACCTAATAGAATCAACCCCTATTTCACCCCCACACTGTTAAAATTTACAAAATGCTGGAACAAACGATTTTTTGTTTTTTATGGCGTGATATTTGACAAACTTGCATACTAACTTTCAACCCTTATTTCGCCCCCTAGCTGGTCGAAATTTCAAAAATGCTAGAACAAATGTAAAATTAAGAAATCCCATACAAACTTTCAACCTCTATTTCAACCCCTTCATCCCTTTTTTCGTAACGTAAAAAATGTAGCCTGTGTTCCGTCTCAGGGTCTAAAGATTGTCTGTACCAAATTTCATCAACATCGGTTGCGAGGTTTAAGCGGGAAAGCGTAACAGACAGACAGACAGAATTCCTTTCGCATTTATATATATACCGCATATATCGCATTATATAGTTGGGATTAATTACGTAGTTGTAAGATGTGATTGTTGTAATTAAGTAATTTTATAATCTGTAGTAAAGTGAAAGTTACGAATAGCGCATTTATATATAATGAATACAATCGGAAATATATAAAATTAGAAAATTGAGATGAAGACTCGGCTGAAGGCCTTTGCAGCCATGGCCGGTAAAATAAATAAAAAAAAAAATACGGATAGCGCCATCTATTGATTTGTTAGGCGGTAACCTCGTCGCCAAATTGACGTTTCCCCATTTTTCTTGACAAATTGTTCATGTCGAACGCATATATAAGAAAATGTAAGAACACAAAATAAAAGTAAAGTATTAAACTGTGTTATTTCTCGTTCCAACCATCTCAACAGTGATAATTTCTTTCTTTCTTTCTTAGTCTCTTTCTTTCTTGCAGATACCGATCCAAAACATGACAGGCATACGAGTGCTAAACGCGTCCCACAATCGCATTGAGCGGATTCCCAAACTGGCTTTCCCGAAGCTGTACGAGTTGCACACAGTGGATTTATCTTACAACAATTTGACGGAGATCCAGAACGCCGTGTTCCAGAATCTGTTCTCGTTGAGGCAAGTTTTTATTGTGTTGGATTTTTTTTTGTCTTAGGAGGAGGTTAGGGTATGTTTGGATTATAGCAAGTTGACTATGATCTATGCCTACCCCCATGGGAAAGAGGTGTATATGTATTTATGTATGTATGTATGCATATTAAGAGTATACTATTGGCTGAGAAATATTGCAGAAGCAACAGTATAGCTGCAGTTATTACTTTTGAAAATACAGCGACATGTTTGCGACAATTTCGCGGGTAGTTCCAAAATGCGCCATACGAAAGTACCTTGCATTGTGATGTCACAATATAGGCAAAGTCACCTAATTTTTATATAGAATAATAATTTCGAAGATATAGCGACAAAGACTCAAAAACGCGCTCCATACTAAAATGTAGTGCCTTGTGGCGTTACAAAATGGTAAAATTACCGAAAACATCACTTAAATTAGTAAATTACGTAATAAATTGATGTATTTTACATTATACCATAAATTAGACGAAATGTTTATTTTAATTTGTTTAAAACAAAACATGAATGAAGCGCTAACGCAATTATATTGTCTGTGGCTAAATTCAATTGGTTTTTGTATCTGTTCTCTATCTTGTGACCGGCAATAGCGGACTTATCGGTTACTTTGTAATTTTCTATAATAAATTGTTAAAAATAATATGTAGTTGCTTAATTGTGTCCATAACACAACTTAACATAATTAAATAAATGCCTAAACAAATGGTTTAATTGCAATGAAAAATACAAAATTATATACCACTGAAAATTGCACCCTATCTCTTTCCCGCACAATTGATTTTTGTATACGTACTGTACGACGTACGCTTAAAAATTAATCTCGGGATTTGAGGCATATCTGTTTTTATTCTTTCGCTGTATGTACGTGAATAAATTCCGACCTCTGATAATTATGCGATTTGAGAAATTGGTCGAAATTGTATGGTTTAATTGGTACAATGTTTGTCTACCAGATACCTGAACCTGAGCCGGAACAGCATGGAACATATCAAACCTGCCACTTTTGGTACTGTACCCACAATCCTGGAGCTGGACTTGTCCCATAATCACCTTCGGGACGTTTCTAGGGGCAGTCTCGCGAAGCTGGCGAGTTGTAGGGTAATTGTATTTTATTTTGTATTAAGGATCGTGCAATACTGATGTGGTTGTAGTATAGACGTAATAATTTTTTCAACACACTTCCTCATAAAGTGGCTCTAATCCCATTGCAATTAGGCACATAATGACACCTATAATCAAACTGTGACTTTTTCATTACTATTATTCACGAGTGAGTAATAGATTTTTTTTTTAATATTATTGGTTGAGTTACGCTTACATTTGCGCTAAAAAGCTATCCGCGAAGAGCCAAAAAAAGAAACCTCATTTTTTAGTCTATGGCCGATGCGCGCGCATACGAAAACTGATTAATTTTTCCCGCCATTACGAAACATTTTTCACAACTCGTCTCGTTTTCTCTTTTGAAGTTATTTAGTTAGTTATTAATTAAGATGTCTGCAAATACAATTTATGAAGAAAATGGTTTTTTATTTAAGTATTATTTTATTCAGAAGTGTGTTGAAAAACGTTGTATGATACACGTGTGTATTGTTGATTACCGTCCTCGGTTCCTTAAGACCCTCGCTTGATGGCTCGGGCCTCAATGCGCCTCAGCGGTAATCACCAACATTACACACTTGTACCATAATGTACTATTTTTATAGCATAGGGCAGCAAACGAGCAAACGGATCACCTGATGGTAAGCGATAACCGCTGCCCATAGACACCCGCCACACCAGAGGAGTCACAAATACGTTGCCTGCTTTTTAAATGGGAATATGCTCTTTTTTTTAAGGTTTCGATATCGCATCCGTTCGGAAATACTGCAGGCGACAATTCATTCCACAATTTTGTAGTTTTTTCAGGAAGTTAAAATTCCTGAAAAAACACACTGTGGTGGACTGCCAAGCGATTAGGTGATGAGGATGAATGGTCTTGGATTACTTTTGATAAAGCTGATACGTTTCTTGCGCCCATTCTTCTTATCAGCTAAAAATTACGTCCTGAATGGGTGGTAGGGGAAAAATATTTGGACGACTCCAAAGAGCTTTCTATAAAGTTATATTTGAATAATGTAAATTTTGATCGTTTTGATTTTGACCTTGAAACTGGTTAACTAACCACTCGGTCATATTTTAAATAATATAATAATTGTTTCAGGTTCTGGATATAAGTCATAATCAGCTAGATAGAATTTTCCAGATTCCAATAAGTTTGGGGTAAGTTTTAAGTGTAAAAATAATAATGATAAACTGTTTATATAAGATTGCTGCATCAAGCGCAAAGTGAATTATAAATGTACGATTGTGAAGTTGTTATCAAAAGCGTAGTCGTAAGAAAATTTCTTAACATCTCAAAACCAATCGCAATGGACGTATTTTTTGCTCAGTCATAAGTCATAAAAAATGTGTTACCAAAGCGAATAGTTAAGTTATAGTCCATACAAATTCCATAACAGTATTATTTGCCATTTCGCGCGCTGTTGCTATTCAAATTTCGAACTAATCGCCGCGCGGCGCTAGTCAGTAGTAAAATGGCGGAAAAGCAACAGATTCACAGATTGAGATGTTTACTTTTTGTTTTTTTTTCTTGTTTTCTCGCAAATGTGTTAAAAACGTCGTACGATATACGTGCGTTATACGCGATATACGTGTATTATAACTAGTGATGAAACGGATATCCGGTAACTATCCGGTATCCGGCCTATCCGGCCTATTTTCACTATCCGGCCGGATACCGGATAGTAGGACACTATCCGGCCGAATACCGAATACTAGATGTTTCCCGTGATACCGTTCGCGCTGAGTGCTTTACACCCTAAACTCGTCTATATCGCGCTTTTCTGTGGGAATACCAAAGTTTTTAAGCCTATCTATATTGTTTCTCGTTGTCTAATCTATCTCTGTATCAAATTTCAGCAAAATCAGTTCTTTAGTTTAGGCGTGAGAGAGTAGCAGACAAACAGACTGAATTTATAATATTAGTAACGGATTATTTTGCACATACACACACATATATGAAACGCGATAAGCGGCCGAATATCCGGTGGCCGGATATCCGGCCAAATCACTATCCGTTTCATCTCTAATTATAACCAATAATAACATGCTCGGTTCAATTACGCCCACGCCTTCGGCTCGGGCTGAAATTCCGCCTTGCATGTTATAACCATCATAACGCACTAATATCGTAATGTACTATTATAGAAGGTTTATGCATCAAGCGCAAAGTGAATTATAAATGTACGAGTGTAAAGTTGATAACTAGAGATGGGATAATCGGATGCATATTTACCTAAAGTTAATTTTTGGCTCACAAATTATGGAAGCGGCTTTTTAAAATACATTTTGATAAATAAAAATCCCGGGAAAATACGGGACTGCAAATTTAACGTAGTGATATTGTTTGAAAATTACTAAATTAGCACGTGGTATTTATTTTCAAAAGACCGAGACTCCGGGTTCATTTATACAACTTTATTTATGCAACATGTTCTACAGTACCGGAATTCCGGGATTTTTATTTATGGAAATAAAATAAAAAGACAGTTCCATACTTTGTCAAAAACTAAATTAGGTAAATAAATAAACATCCGGCTATCCAATTCCGCAATCCCGGGATTTTTATTTAACAAAACAATAAAAAGCCGTTTCCATTTTTTTTTATTGCTAAAGTTGACAAACAAGCAGTCTGCCCACCTGATGGTAAGTGGTAACAGTCGCCTATAGTACATGTGGTTCCCACGAGATTCGCAGCAAATCTGCAAACCTCATAAGAACCACAGTGTACGTTGCCAACTTGTGACATAAGATGTAAAGTCACAGTACCCAGTAATTTCACTGCCTATCTTACCCTTCACGCCGGAACACAGCAAAGCGAACCCTGCTGTTTGGCGGCGGAAATAGGTAAGACGGAGGTACCCATGCAGACGACCCTGGTACAGAGTCTACCTCCTAGTAATATATCATACTTTGTCTTAAACTAACTTTAGGTAAATATGCATCCGATTATCCGATCTCTATTAATAACACAACTGTTGTAAGAAAATTTCTTAACATCTCAAAACCGACGTATTTTTTGCACAAAACCAACATTTTTATTTCTTTAATGCTCTGTTTTATATTTAGATATTTTCACACATCTGGACAGTCGCTTAATATCTCCAGTCAAGTTTAACGTAAAATGTCTTATGTGTATCAGATCAAAGGTTACTGGCTGAAAAGAAAAATCTTATGTCACATGTTGGCAACGTACAATGTGGTTTTTGTAGAGGGTTGTAGATTTGCTGAAAATTTTATAGGAATCACATGTATAGATTAATTTATTGATAACTAGCGACCCGCCCCGGCTTCTGCTGCTGATACTAAATACACAACAGAAAAACTGTGAACTTTTTATATTAAGAGATAGACATACCATCGCGGTGTTTTCTGTAGACCTTTTCAATGTGTACAATACTTAGTACATTATTTTAATAAATCTCGTCTGCGTTTGCAATGTAAGCGGAAAAATTTAATTATTTATGACATCACATTAGGAACCTCTAAATTTATCAGTGTTTCTCTACTATATTATACACTAGCTTTCCGCCCGCGGCTTCGCCCGCGTTATATTCGAATTTCCCACAGGAAGGATATGTTTTCCGTCGGTAAAATTATCTTATTTCCTTCCTTGGGTCCTCGGGTTTTACGATTGGTATATACGGGGTGGTTACCCCGTATATACCAAACGTAGTCCGTCCGACCAACCGACGTACCAACTCTAGTCTATCTGTGTATAAAATTTTATTTAAATCGGTTCAGAGGTGTTAACAATACTGCCATACAACCTTTCACCCCCTCCTTTCAACCCTTTACAGCCCTTTTCTGCTTTAAAAGGTAGCCTCTGTCCTGTCTCAGCCTCTAGACTATCTGTGTACCAAATTTCAATTAAATCGGTTCAGTGGTTTTAACAATATTTTCATGCAACCTAGCATCCCTTCTTTCAACCTTTTACAACCCTTTACAATCTATTTTGTATAAAAAAGTAGCTTATGTCCTTTCTCGGGCTTTAGACTATCTCTGTACCTAGTTTCATTTAAATCGGTTCAGTAGTTTTGGCGTGAAAGCGGAACAGACAGACAAACAGACAGACAGAGTTACTTTCGCATTTATAATATTAGTATGGATATAAACATTCCTTAAGAATCACTCTATCTATTAAAGAAAACCGCATCAAACCGAAAATCCGTTGCATAGTTTTAAAGATCTACGCATACATAGGGACAGACAGACTGCGGATAGCGAGTTTGTTTTATGCTATGTAGTGATTCTTACCGCACTATTATTTTATCTAGAGAGTTGAACATCGCTTACAACAACCTGTCGGAAATAAAAATAAACACGTGGCCCTCGATGAACGCGTTGCTTCGCCTCAATGCGTCCCACAATATCCTGGGGGATAACTTGGACGGGAACAGTTTTAGAAGCCTCCTGACCCTACAGTCTCTGGATTTGTCCAGCAACGGGGTCACGAAGCCTCCCTGGGAGGCCCTCAACGCGCTCTCTAGTTTGCAGTACCTTTATTTGCAGGTAAATTGTTGCTAATTTATTTTAGTTCAATAGTTTGTTGTGAGAATTTGACGTTTTGCAAATTTGTTATTTTAAGAATTTTGATTTGGAGATTGTGTCATTTTGAGACAGGAGACTAGACTTAGAATTTTAAGAGAATGTGTCATTTTTGAATGGATTATTACGGCTATGTGTCATTATTAGAGATCGGATAATCGGATGCATATTTACCTAAAGTTAGTTTAAGACAAAGTATGGAAACGGCTTTCTATTGTTTTGTTAAATAAAAATCCCGGGATTGCGGAATTGGATAGCCGGATGTTTATTTATTTACCTAATGTAGTTTTTGACAAAGTATGGAACTGTCTTTTTATTTTATTTCCATAAATAAAAATCCCGGAATTCCGGTACTGTAGAACATGTTGCATAAATAAAGTTGTATAAATGAACCCGGAGTCTCGGTCTTTTGAAAATAAATACCACGTGCTAATTTAGTAATTTTCAAACAATATCACTACGTTAAATCTGCAGTCCCGTATTTTCCCGGGATTTTTATTTAACAAAATGTATATTAAAAAGCCGCTTCCATAATTTGTGAGCCAAAAATTAACTTTAGGTAAATATGCATCCGATTATCCGATCTCTAGTCATTATAGAAATGGGACGTCTGATAGTGGGTCGGTTTGACAATCTGTAACTTTGTAAATGAGGCGATTAGAGAGTGAGTTTTGCAGAATGAAATAGTATAGTAGATTTTAAAATAGAAACGGTACATTAAAAAAAAAACACATAAGCTACCTTTAAAAAGTAATAAATAATAAAAGGAAATTAATCCTAAAATACCTATATGTATATGTATAAATATGTATTAATAATTAAAAAAAATCTTCGCGTTGGGGGACTGCTCCTAATTAATTAGTGTCACATGCTTACGAGGGGCGGTCAAAAAGTTCGCGGAATGGCGGGGTTGGCGGGGGTGAGGTCGCTCCTCCAGGTAGCCGCTACTTGAGTAACTCATAATTACTATATATGCCAATTTCTAGCCTAATTGGGTCATTAGCTTTCGAGTTACAAACGAGTAAACAAGTAAATCGGGAACAAACTAGCCACTATGGAGAAAATTGAACATCGCGCCGTCGTAAAGTTCCTCACCAAACAAGAAAAAACGCCTCAAACTATTTTGCAAGAGATGTTAGCTGTTTACGGAGACTCTGCTCCTGGTAAAACCATGATTTACAAATGGCACGGCCTTTTCAAGCAAGGAAGGGAGTCAATTGAAGATGATCCTCGACCTGGACGGCCCATTGAGGCCACTACGCCGGAAATCATTGAAAAAGTTGAAAAACTTGTATTGGAACACGGAAGGTTGAAGAAGAAACAACTTGCAGCATCAGTTGGAGTATCAGAAACCACAAATTTAAATATTCTTCATCAACATCTTGGCATGAGTAAAGTGTGTTCAAGGTGGGTCCCGAGAATGCTCACGCCGCTGCAAAAACGTGAGCGCGTCAACTGTTCCCGCGAGTTTTTGGACCGCTGTGGAGAAGATAGGGAAGAAATTATGGCCCGAATTGTAACCGGTGATGAAACTTGGGTTCACCACTATGAGCCTGAGTCAAAGCAGGAGTCGATGCAGTGGCACAAAAAAGGCACACCACCCCCTAAAAAATTTAAAGTGTCGCAATCGGCCGGAAAGATCATGGCGACTATTTTTTGGGATACTGAAGGTATTCTTTTGATCGATTATAAAGAACGTGGTGTTTCTATAACGGGAGAGTACTACGCTTCCCTATTGGACCGATTAAAAGAAGCTATTAAAGAAAAAAGAAGAGGAAAACTGACAAAAGGTGTACTCCTTTTGCACGACAACGCGCCCGTTCACACGAGTCATGTTGCGACGGCTGCCATTCATCGATGCGGTTTTGAACAACTACGCCATCCACCCTACAGTCCAGACCTGGCCCCTAGCGATTTTTATTTATTCCCAAAGATGAAGAAAGAGCTGCGTGGAAAAAAAATTTACAGACGATGATGAAGTCAAGTCGGCGATTTCGGCGTATTTTGACGCCCAAGACAAAACCTATTTTTTCGACGGTATTAATAAGTTATATGCCAGATCCGAAAAATGTATTCGTGTTAAGGGGGAATATATTGAAAAGGAAAAATAACATAATGTATCATTTCATCTTTTTTCCCAGTCATTCCGCGAACTTTTTGACCTCCCCTCGTACCTCTCTCATCTTTCCCCCTTAAATATCTCAAACAAACAATTCTGCCGGCTTGGTCTTTTCGAGAGTTGGCAACCCTACTCAGAGATTATACTCGGGCACTACTAACTGTGCTATTTAAACTTAAGCAAGTACCTATGCTTAGGTGTGTATGTGTGTGTGGAATTTGCGAAACAAACATGTACATAAGAATATAATATAAAGAATAAACCATATAAATAAACTATAATAATAAAAAGTCGAGAATGAGAGTACGAGACTAGTTCTTGCGCGATGATTGATTGATGAAATTAAAAATATCATATTAAAAATATACAATTGTTTAATGAGTGATTCTATTCTATTTCGTGTGTAAGTCGGGGCTGATATGCATCACTGCGACCTATTAAGATCTATTGTGACCAGCCTCCTATGTAGGTTCTATGTAGGCCCTACAGTAGCTCCCTTAACTGGGCACTGACCAAGAAAGATAGGATGTTCCCAGTTCGGATTGTTTTTATTTCATCTGGGTCAAGGATGTGTTTCCCCAGGTGTCTGTTTCTTTTGTGAATCAGCGGTTCACAGTAGCACAAGAGGTGTATTGGTGTTTCACGCTCTTGTTCGCAGACTCTGCATGTGTCAGTGTCCTTAAGTTTCATGTTGTGAAGGTGTCTATTCAACTTGCAGTGACCGGTCAAAGCCCTAACCATCACGCTCAAGTTACTCCTGTTAAGCTTTAATAGCTCGTCAGTGCGTTTGCGAGAGTATGGTTCGATTAGTGCTTTTGAGTGTGTCATCCCGGACGTACTGTGCCAGTCTGCTTTCGCCTCGTTAAGAAGGCGAGTTTTTAGGTATTGCATGGCCTGGTTCTTTGAGATACCACAGATAGGCTCTGGGCCGAACTGTATTCCTTGAGCCCCAGCCCTGGCTAGTTCATCGGCCTTCTCATTGCCGGTTATTCCAGAATGACCTGGCACCCATTTGAGAGTGATCTTGTTCTTTTCTCCCAGGTCATTGAGTTTTTTCACACAGTCTTTTACTAGCTTTGATTTAAGTGTGATATTGTTTATTGCTAGTAATGAGTGATAATGTATATATATATATTTAATTTGAGTTGGCGTAAAAGCAATAAAAAATTGTAACAAACCCTTTCTAGGACAATAACATAACAGAACTGTCGAAATCAGCGTTCGGAAATCTGCCAACGATGTTCCATTTAGATCTGTCGCGCAACTCGATTTCGTCCGTCGCGCGACAATCGTTCTCGGCTTGCAACAGTTGCTCGACTTGTCGCTGCGACAGAACATGTTGGAACATGTCCCCAATGAGGCGTTCAAAGGGTTGGTGGCGTTGAGGTCAGTATTATAACGTTACTGCTTTAGTAATTGTATATTATCTCTGAATGTTTTATACGATTGTTATTTCAAAAAATTAAAATCTAACATTTATTCTTCAAATAGGATTTTACAATCACTTTGAATGTCAAAGATGCTACGCCATTGGTTCACAAGTCTACGGCGGGAGACCTTGTACTAGAAAGAACCAGCAAGAAAACCAGCAAGGGCAATTTTTTTTTCTCTCTGTATCATTATAGAGTCGTCAGTTGGAAGCCGGCTTCAGATACACAGTCTGAACCCAACCTCCGATAGAAGTTAAAACAACTAACAAATATATATTTCCGTCACAGGTGTCATATCGCATTAAACAAATCTGATATGTATATGTCCGGTACAAAACAATTAAAATTATATATCGCAAAATTTACATCCAAGTATGTTTAATCATTCAGGAATTTAAATATCGTAAAAATTAAATCCAAGCATTTTTATCATTCAAGAAATCATTGACCTTGTACCCTTTTTTCATTAGAGTATTTTTAATATGTGCTTTAAATTCATGAAACGGTAAAGCAGTAATATTTTCTGGAAATGTGTTATAAAAAGTTACACATTTCCTTAAGAAGGAACCTCTAGTTTTTTGAAGCCTGTATGTTTGAACGGCAAGTTTTTTTTATTTCTCGTGTTTAAATGATGAATTTGAAAATTTGTATTAAATGTATCGTAGTTCTTATAAACATATATTAAATTTTCATAAATATATTGACACGCTAATGTTATTATGTTTATATCCTAAAAGTATCTTAAAATCCTTTACACGAACACTCAACATTGAAATAAAACAAGTTATCAGAATTAATTACTAAATAGCACTTGCACCTTAGTCATGGTTGTTAATATTATATTACTATCAAAATATTTATATATGTTTAATATATGTTACCCTAGTTTCCATAACACAAACCTTACAGAGCTTAATTTGGCCTAGGCTAATTGGTGTTGCCAAACATGAAATATTTGAGTAGTGAACGTTTCGAGTCATTAAACGTTGAAATGTGGTCAAGAGGGAGAGTTGATTACTGATGGGGGTCCCTGCCATTGGGCACACGGACTCCTATTTCCTACTACTCCTCTGTATTGACACGGGAATATTCCACTAGCTTTCTGCCCGCGGCTTCGCTCCGCGTGGATTTCGGGATTGGGTCTATAGAGGGTTAAGGGTCATAGCTTTTGCCCACCTTGCTTTTGTTTATGGCGCGAAGGTTTTATCGCTCTTCCCGTGGGACTATCCGTTTTTCCGAGATAAAAAATACCGCAAAACCTTGCTCAAGAATTACTCTATCTATTGATGAAAGCTGCATTAAAATCTGTGCAGTAATTTTTGAGCGAAGCCTTTATTGCGCATCCCGTGGGATCTGTCGATGTTTCCGGGATAAAAAGTAGCCTGTGTTACTCTCAATCCCTTGAACTATTTCCACGTAAAAAATTACGTCAATTCGTCGCTTCGTTTTACCGTGAAAGACGGACAAACAGACAGACACACTTTCCCATTTATAATATTAGTATGGCTTCGATCTCTGGACAATTATGCTATATCACAGAGATTGAAAGAAAGAAAGAAAGAGAAATAGAGATATTTATTTGGCCATTCTTGTACAATATGTTGCTTATGATATACTAAAAGAAAAAAAAAAACATCGAAGTTTGGCCAAAAATGCCCCTATCTCCAATACTTTTACTGCTATAGGACCGATTGATTCCGATCATTGACGCAATTTGCATCGGACGTAAGAGAGCACTACACATACAAATAAAGAGCCAAATAAACCATAGACTATCTATGGCCCATTCAACGTCTACATGCAAACAAGCAAATAAATCACTACAATAGATCAATAGATTGATACTATTGATCTCTGCCAGCGCCTCTGTAGCATCAGTAAAATAAGATATTTAGGTATAATGTGAACTTTTTTAAACTTGTAAAGGAAATCGGGACAGAGTTTATCTGAGGTCAGCTTCTTATTGTAAATGCCACACGGGGAGAAAAAAATGGGTTTTACTGGTTTTCTTGCTGGTTCTTTCTAATAGGGAATGTAATCTCTTTTTTGAAAAGAATCTTAATTTGATCCTTGCGTGTCAATAAACCTAAATTTTTTACTATATAAAAATATAAAAATTTTATACACTCGTTAAGTACTATAAAAATTGCATTAAAAATTATTTTTTTTTCAAATTTTTCGCGCAATTAGACGAAGGCGCCGAGTGTTGTTACTCTGTAGCGATGACGCCAATACAGCATGTGAATAATAAACAAAGCTCTATGTTTGATGCTATGTATTCTTCTTCTTCTTTCTCCTGCCCTGTCCCCAATTCTATTTGGGGTCGGCGCAACATGTCATGTTTGATGCTATGTATTATTATATTCATAATTTAAAAATGAGTTATTATCTTTTATATATAAACAACTAATAAAGGAATAATAATAAAAGAGTAATACTGACATCGATGTTTTGATACTCCGTAACTCGGCTGAACAATTTCGGGATTTGCAGCAAAGAATTTTCCGACCATTAATGCATTTATTTTTGGTAAATTCGTACTATCTCCTTTTACAAAACTGCTTTCCATAGTGTGGTTCACGTGCGATTTCAATTTACCTCACGTATTTATAACGTTCTCTTACATTAAAAAAGCAACCTACAAACTTCTTTTTTTTTATTGTTTTGCGGCTTTATACGTACTGATTCATAATGACATTGACACGCATAAGTTTACAGTACCTTATGACGTCACGACATGGCGGCCTATGTTTTCGCTCTTTTTTGCGTATAGATTAAAAAAGTGAATACTTTGAAACTTAATTATATTATTTTTTGTTATTTTATGTAATTAAACAGGATGGTTCCGGACTATTTAATGCATAAGCTATCATAGTTATATGCTTTTAGATCTTTTCTAATATAGAGGGAAGTACCCTATTCAAGGTCTCCCAACGTAGACTTGTGAATCAATGGCGTAGCATCTTCGACGTGCAAAAGAGATGGTAAAAATACTTTTTGAAGAATATTTTTGATATGACCTTGATTTTGCAAGTTACTTTTGTTTTCCCGGTGCTTTGAACGCTCCACTGCATTCGTTGTAGCAGGAGTCAATGCGAAAGTGAAATTCAAAACATTTATTGCTTTCGTGGGGGTAGTATTTCAGTTTAAATGTGTGCCAGACACAAACATGCATCCTAGGGTATAGCAAACTAAACATTAGAAAATTATGTAGTAATGTATTATATACCGGTGTCCAAAAAGTCATTGATTACCTTTTATCTACTGAACGCCATTTTGAACACCTGCTATAGTTGAAAACAATAAATTTATTTTATTTACATATTGTTTTGTTATTATTTACATCCACACACACGTAAAAATAAACATGTTTTGCTATTACAACTTTATTTCAAACACTTGCAAAAAATGATTGTTTTGGATTAAGTTTGTTATAACAAGAGTTCAAAAGTATTCAGTCGATAGTAGAATGATTCGAGATTAAAATAAATAAAAAACTGTACTCAAAAAAGATTTCATTCGTAGAAATGGCATGGAAAAGCCTGATAAAAGGTAGAGATTTTCCAAAATTTCATTGAACATCAAAAAACTCGGAAACCATAAGACTTTTACTGTGGTCTTTTTTTCATTGGTAGATCCCAATGTGACCCATCAGTAGGTAAAAGGTAATCCATGACTTTTTGGACATCCTGTATATATAAGTTCCTTTTGTGTATGTATTAACATCTGTTACTGTCTTTTGTACATCTACCTCTTTATTACTCTGCATCATTTAAAGGTAGAGAATGCCTTTTTTTTTGTTTTGGTTCCCCTGAGGAAAATGCAGTAAATTGCATACACCGGCTGTGGCGAGCCGGCGGTTATGTGGGGCTCTCCTCCACAGAAGAGGAGGCCTACCCACTAAAAACCTCAGGGATGACCTTCCTCAGGCATGTAGGGAGCCCCCGGGAACCCCCAGCCTCCGCTCCCCTGCTGATACAGGGGAGCCCTCTTCGGGGGAGGCTACACTACCTCCCCCGATCTCCTCCACCGACGACGCCCCCCGGCCACGGAAGGGGCGTGGTCCCTCCCGGGTCGCCGTGGTAGAGAAAGCCTAAGGCATTAAATTCGCCTTTGTACTCCATAAAGTTTAAATACAGTAGGGCCTCGGTAATCCGGACTCCCGCTTGTTCGGTGATCGCTGTAATCCGGCCGGGCAGTGGGATTCGCGGGGGAGGCCGGGTGTAGGAACTAGTAGTAGTAGCAGTAGTAGGACTATGAGCAAGATGAGGATAATAGCGTTGAAGTTTTCTCCTTCACAAAGGTTGGTAATTCAGAGGCTAGAGTAGGAGCTTTAAAATGGGTTAAAGATAAGGAATTTGATAGCCACTAAGTTATGTTTCTCTGTCGACTTAGAGACCGGGCTTTCAAAATGAAGTGCGAAAATTATAAACAGAAGAGTATTACAGACTTTTTCAAAAGAAGCAACTAATGTTTTAATTTCGAACATATATAGTTTGTCTTTATGCTATAATTTAAAAATTGATTAAAGAAACTAAGGTTAAACATGTTTTATTAACATTAAATATGGCATACTATAATCCGGACGCCTCGATAATCCGAAAAGGGACTTGTTTTTGCCTCTCCGGATTAACGAGGCCTTACTGTAAATAAAATTGTAACTATGTAAAACACTTTTTTAATTTACTATAAATATAAATCAAAATAAAAATTGTAATTGAATTATACTGTATCAGTTAGGTAATCGGTAAGTTAGAATCAAGAAAATTATATCCTATCCTGTGTCAGTCATCCCGTGACCGATGTATTTTTATTTGCAGAAAATTGGACTTATCTTGTAACTATTTGGAGAGTATAGACAACAAAACAAACGGCCTATTAGATGACTGTCTGTCTCTGGAAAAGGTAAGTGGAAAATCAGACATTCCTGTACGATAATTGTGTATTATACAGTTTATCACTAAGTATCATTATTAACTAGCTAATCGATTGCGGCTTCAACATTAACAGAGTATTTCTGTGGTCTGAAATATCCTATGTTTAAAACTATCACTTGAGATTATGTCGAACATTCAAACCATAGATAAAATAAGTATATTTAAAAGATTGTACACTCTATACTTGTTTGTGGTTTTGAGTTGATATAAAACTTATTATTTATTGTCTCTAGTAATCCTTAGTTCGACTTATTGTGTCTAGATGGCGTTATATTACCAATCTAGTGTATAAATTAGTTTGGTTTAGCGCCATCTGTTACGTGCTTTACTAAATAATATAATAAATGCAAAAAGTAAATAAAATAATATCAAATTAATTGACGATTAAAGCAAAATATTGAATGACCAATATAAAATAAAAATTACAAGATTTTTATTAACATAATGCAATATTTTATATGTGCAATATATGCAATGCTGTCGATTTATCTGTCTGAAATAGACTTATAAATCGACATTTAAATATCATATATATATTGAACAGTCGACTTAATAATTTCCACTGATACAAGTAACGTAAACTTCTATAACTTTTCAAACCATAGATATCATATAAGGAGTTGATAATAATTTTTTTATTCAACTATGTCCAAACTGACAAACTTAACGTCCTTCTAATATTAGTGGAGTGGTATTAGACTAAAATCGAATGCGTAAATGAATTTACTTTGCTCGGAATTAACATAAACACAAATTTAAATTGGAAATCCCATACAAAAAAAGTGAAGTCCAAATTATCCAGCTTCGCATATGCACTTTACGAGGTTAAAAAAACTACCGATCTAATACTGCTTTAATAACGTACTATGCATGGCTCAGTTATGGAATTATTCTGTGGGGAAACAGCTCAGACGCTCTTTCTTTATTTATCCTTCAAAAAAAATTAGTTCGTATTATTGCTAACTTAAAACAGACAGAGAGTTGTAAACCATTTTTTCAAAAACAAGAAGTACTTTCTCTTCCATGTATGTACATTTTGGAGATATGTAAGTTTGTCCGGAAATATGCTGAGTTTTACACAAATCAAAACGATCTACAATTAAAATATTCACTAAGACCTAGAACGAATTTAAAAATCCCTACTGCACGCCTTAATTTATGTTCATCTAGCACACATAACGCATCTGTAAAGATTTATAATAAACTCCCGGAAAACTAAAACTTGAAAAAAATAGTATACAATTCATAAAACGGTTGAAAAAATTTTTAATAAATAAATGCTACTATAGTGTACAAGAATATATTAATGATAAAATATAACAATGATACAATTTAATAAATAAAAAAATAAATGAATAATGTATAATAATAATATATAATATAATAAAAAAATACTTATTCATTTTAATGGTATAAAAACGCTGTCCTCTCTATAAAATTGCGATACCCGACAGGGTCCATAATCTGTACACATAAATTATTGTAAACACCTTTTGTTAACATTATGGTTGCAATAAACATTTGAATTGAATTAGACATGCAATTGTGATCAGGTATTAACGGATTAACGAACGACGTTATACGAATCAAATCAAATCACTTCAAATCAAATCACTTTTATTTGCAAATATAGGTTTGTAGGTAAATACAAAGGTGTCATACAGTCTTAATTAAATTTAGTGCTATTCCATATTTGGCCTTATGGCATGCAAATTCTTTGTTATGTCAAAAATCTATATAAAATTGTCAAATAAAACTATTTTCAAATCATACAATTACAATCTAGTTACTTATCATTAAGAAATTCGTTAATGCTATAATAGGCCTTTGCAAGTAACATTCCTTCAGTTTGCGCCGGAATATAATTAAGTTATCTATTCGTAATATATCCACTGGTATTCTATTATATATCCGTGGGGCCATACAAAGTACACTATTATTCATAAGCCATGTTCTATTTTCCGGTATACAAAGTTTCATACAGTGTCTAGCGCTATTTAAATTTTTAAACAACTTAAAATTAGTCCTTACAAATAAAACGATTTCATATATGTACATACTTGGTAATGTCAAAATATTTAAAGATATAAAATATGGTTTACAACTGTCAGTTTTTTTAATTTACAAATAGCCTTACACATTTCTTCTGAGCCTTAAATGAAGAATCTTTTTCAACAGAGTTACCCCAAAATATTAATCCATAACGGAGAGTAGATGCAACATAGGCATGATATGCAGTCATCACTGTAATGAGGTTGACAACTCTGGCAAGCATGTATAGAGCATAAGAAAATCTACTCAGCTTGGAACAAATACTCTCAACATGCGTGATATATAATAATGATTTATTTCTCAAATACACAGCAATAATCAAATACACATACTGTGACATCCACAGAAGGCTAGACCTGACTTGTGCTTATGAAAATCAAAGAACGACGAATATTGAACGTATGATCATTTGTTGGATGTAGATTATGACGTTTTGAGAATGGGATATTCTGCCAGTGGGACATTATGCGAATGAGTCTTTGAAAATATGACATTTTGAGAATTGAACTTTTTGAGTATGACACTACAGTCTTGTGAGGTAGAGATGTGTCTTTACAGAAACGACTCAACTCAGTCGTTTCTTCCAAGTGATTCACTGATTCAAATCTCTAACAGCGCTGCAAATGAATCATTCGCTCAATAGGGAGTTAATCTTTTTTTTGAAAAGAATCTTAATTTGATCCTTGCGTGTCAGTAAACCATATACTTAAAATATATTTTTTTTTTACTCTCGTTAAGTACTATAAAAATTGCATTAAAATTTAATGTTTTCAAATTTCGCGCGTAATTAGACGAAGGCGCCGCACGAGTTGTTACTCTGTAGCGATGACGTCAATACGGCATGTAAATAATAAACAAAGCTCTATGTTTGATGCTATGTATTATTATATTCATAATTTAAAATGAGTTACTATCTTTTATATATAAACAACTAATAAACGAATAATAATAAAAGAGTAATACTGACATCGATGTTTTAATACTCCGTAACTCAGCAGAACAAAAGTCGGGATTTGCAGCAAAGAATTTTTCGACCATTGCATTTATTTTTAGTAAGTTCGTACTGTCTCCTTTTACAAAACTGCTTTCCATAGTGTGATTCACGTGCGATTTCAATTTAACTTACGTATCTATAACGTTCTCTTACATTAAAACAGCAACCTTCAAACTTCTTTTTTTATTGTTTTGTGGCTTTATACGTACTATGATTCATAATGACATTGACACGCATAAGTTTACAGTACCTTATGACGTCACGACATGGCGGCCTATGTTTCGCTCTTGTTTTACGTATAGATTAAAAAAGTGAATACTTTGAAACTAATTCTTATATTATTTTTGTTATTTTATGTACTTAAACATGATGGTTCCGACTATTTAATGCATAAGCTATCATAATTATATGCTTTTAGATCTTTTCTAATATAGAGGGAAGTACCCTATTGCATCTTGGTTTCAATCGGCACGCGGCGCTCGAACGATTGAGATAAATTCAAATTCAAGTTCAAAATCATTTATTTAGTCTAGGCTGTTACAAGCACTTGTGAGAGTCGAAAAGCTACGCCATAAGTATATAGTTCAGAGTCGGAGCGCTTCGGATCACGTCGCTCAATTGCATCTCGGTTTCATTCGATACGCGACGCTTACACGATTGAAAATGTCAATTTGTGTCCTTACTGATTCGAATCTTCGTACTGATCCGGATACAAATGATCCAATCTCAACAAAGATACGTTTTTTCCATCACTATTGTGAGCTTATTATAATAAATAATATTTTGTTGAAATATTAACGAATAATGTAAAACTTTAACTAATATTTTGAAATGTAGAAGTATTAATGTTTCAAAAACGATTTACGTTAAAGTTTGTCGTGTTGATTGCCGTTATATAGTTATGTAACGAAACTAACTACTTCAGGGACGTAGCTAGGGGGGGGGGGGCGGCTGCCCCGGGCGCCAAAATTGGAGGGGCGCCAAACGGGCAAAAAAGTGATATTTTTTCCTAGTTCTCTAAAATATCATGACCGATTGAAGTACATTTGTCTTTGCAAATTTTAGTAAAAAACAAAGAAAAAACTTAATAATAATATAAATTATAAATGAAATAGATCTACAAAAATAACAAAGGCAACGTAACAAAAAGCCTGAAAAATTTCATTTTAAAGTTTGTTTAGGGCTTTCATTTTGTACAAAAATGTAATTATCATCTGTTTAAGTAATCAAATAATTACTATTTAATATCTTACATTGAGCAGTTATTTACCATACCTTTCTCCTTTTAGACGAAGACTTCATAAATAATTCTAAAAAATAAATTTATTACTTTTTTTGTGGTTCATTGGTATTTAGGGTGGTCGAGTCTTTGTATGACTCATGAGGCCATCTGGCCAGGGGGGGGGGGCAAAGTCATTTCTTGCCCCGGGTGAAATACGACCTAGTTACGTCCCTGAACTACTTGATTACAGATACCTAAATCTGACTGTACAAAAACGTATTTCGCGTTGTTGATAAAGACGTATCTCTTTCAGGTAGATCTAAGCCACAACAGATTCGGCTTCTTAACCAAAAAGATGTTCCCGTCGAGTCCCTGGATTCCGTACAGGCTTCGGGAGATTGATTTGAGTCACAACGAGATACCCGTCCTCACTCTCGAACTGACGTTGGGCGCCAAGAAAGTCAAAGCGCTTAATTTGTCTGCCAACATAATAAATGATGTACGCAGTTGTGAGTGTCTCTTGATTATTTCTGCTTTATACTTGGGTCCTAGCTAAAATGTCAGAAGCAAGCAATCGTGCTACAGAAAACAAAATTGTGTTAGTTATAACATTATAACTCGAGAATGGTTTATCTAAATGCAATGGAATGCGAAGGGAGAACAAAAGGAGATAATTTTTTCTTGTATGGAGAATAGGCCCACTACAAAATGTAACGTTTATTAATGAGACATACGTTAAATAATTTCTTATTAACCCTAGATATTATAAGGAACATTAGTTTGTTTTTATCTACGGGAATATTGAGAAATCAATTAAAACACGAAGATTAAATAACCTAAAAATACTTAGTAGTTAGTAGCTTTATTTTGATTTGTATTCAAATTGTTTTTTACGTAAATGCTATTTAACACTTTTTTATTCTTGAAAAATACAATCTTCTTTGGCCAGTACCAACGCCGAAATCGTATTATTTTTTTGCATTCTAAATACTGGGATACGGGAAAGAAAACGAAATCAAGCCGTTAGAAACGTAAACACAGAATTCGGTTGAAAACAAACCGACGTCAATTGGATGTCAGTGTAGGTACCATTCTGTCGCTGTCAAAAATGATGACGCGTTCCGTTTCACGACGACACTGGACTGACGAACTAATAGTTAAAATAATCTAAAATAGTATTAAAATAATTATTGAGAGTTCAATACTTTTAAATAAAATAAAACAGAAATAATACACTATCCTTTATCTATAATTATATTTTATTTGTATATATATATTAAATCATCTTTCATGTTGATTTAAAAAACGTTAGTTCCTTTACCTCAAATGTCAAAAGTCATTACTAAGTTTAATTGATTGATTTTATTATTCCCGTTTCATTTTTGCTCATAATATCATGCAATTGCTTTTAATAATAAATTGATATTTTAGAGTTCAGTAATATCAATAAACGTTGCCGTTTTCTAGTGGGCCTAAAAAAATTATCTCCTTTGGATGTTGATTTACAGTGAAGGCGGCTGTCATCGGTTATTTTATTTTATATTGGTACATAATAGGCTTGTATCCACTATGAACAAATCTGATGCGTTAGGTTGCATAACTATTAAGATGATCATTTAATTATGAAAAAACAAAGTTTTATAAAATAATAACTTTTGATTATTTATATTTTTATAAAATAAAATTGCACAAAATAAGCCATAAGTCACGTGACAGCAAACACCAATTAAAAAGTGTTACGTCACGCCGTGCGAAACGTCAAAGTCAAAATGTCATTCCCAAGTGTCTTGTGGAAGTGCGAAAAAGAATGGGCATCATTCCTTCTCGCGAGTGTCAGCCACTTTTTACGTATCGGCTGATTGTTTGGCACGTATATAAATATTTTTTTTGGTGTTTCTATACTTGTGCTTGTACCTGGGGCACTATGCAGTACTTGTAATACGATGAATCCATTTTTTATTAAAATAACTTCACAATACCGAATATTCCGATACTAAAACAGCTGTGTTTTGCACGGCGTGACGTCATTCAAGACGTCATGACAGACAGCGTTTTTGATGACTAATGTCAAATATTTAATTAAATGCAAAATTATTCTTATAAATAAGCATTTTTTTTTCAAAAATAATAATTATTTTGTATAGAATAGGCATCAAGGTATATTAGTATCTAACTACTGAAATTTAGGCAACAAGCCTATTAATTTATAGCTCTTAATCTAGTCTCACAAAGTTTTGTTACATACATACAGCAAATGACGGTTTTTATATATACTTACTTACTAAATTACACAATTTCTAAGCAAAAGGAATTACATTTTTCCCACTAAAAGAACTATATATTAAAAAGATACATGATTCAGAAATATATTATAATTGTTTTTTTTTTAACATCAAACAATTAATAACTAGAGATCGGATAATCGGATGCATATTTACCTAAAGTTAGTTTAAGACAAAGTATGGAAACGGCTTTTTTATTGTTTTGTTAAATAAAAATCCCGGGATTGCGCAATTGGATAGCCGCATGTTTATTTATTTACCTAATTTAGTTTTTGACAAAGTATGGAACTGTCTTTTTATTTATTTCCATAAATAAAAAGCCCGGAATTCACACTCATTAAATCGGAAGTTAACTCAGAGTGAGATACTAGACCATACTTACGCCGGGCACCATTTCTGATTTTTTATTCAATTATTTAATTGATTATTGTTTTAGTCAAACTAGCTCACTACTTTCGTATAACACTCTTCATGTAATAAATCGTACATTCATAAATCGCACGGGGAACTGAAACTAAACTTCATGTAAATACGTATGCATAGTTGTATAAATGAACCCGGAGTCTCGGTCTTTTGAAAATAAATACCACGTGCTAATTTAGTAAATATAAAACAATATCACTACGTTAAATTTGCAGTCCCGTATTTTCCCGGGATTTTTATTTAACAAAATGTATTTTAAAAAGTTGCTTCCATAATTTGTGAGCCAAAAATTAACTTTAGGTAAATATGCATCCGATTATCCGATCTCTATTAATAACTGAATTCCAAAGCTGATATTACAATCAATAATTTTCATAATTATTATTTAATTGTCTGAAACATTCTCGGAATTATTAACTTGAGTAATTTATATATTTAGAATGGGGCATTTTGAGTATAAGACATAATGATAATTCGACGAATGTAGATTGCGGCGATTTGAGAACGGGATCAAACATATTGGATACTTCTTATTTAACCTAGCATTATGAAATTTGGCGGGAAACAATGTCATCTGCCACAGGCAAAGGAAAAATCCAAAACTTTTAAAATAGATCGGGAATAGTTTGACAGTTTCAAAGGAATCAAAACCTGTACAACACTTTTCGCTGAGTTAATAACTTGGCATGAAGCAATCGCATATAGCGCAAGTAAAGGATAAATCTCCGAAATGCGTAAAACTGGATGGATCTATTCTAACTAATTAGAGATGATTTAAATCGATTCAACCATCGATTCTTGAGTTACGTCAGACTATTAACAACAATTTGTTTTATGTATTAACCGTAAGGTACTAGGCATGTTGACCTTAAGTTCGTCTCTATTCCCTTCGCAATAAAAGCTGTTATCGTACATCAACTGTTGATCTTGAAAGGCTGCTGTGTAAATTAATATTAGTTTGATTTTTGTTTGATAGTTTGATTCATATGCGTAACTTTCCAGATGTACTGGGCAACTTGACATCCCTGGAAGTACTGGACTTGTCGCATAACGACCTTAAGGACCTCGTCTCTATAACATGTAAGTGTATCCATAGACAATCGTTGATATAATTTTGTTAGTCACGATAACGAATATTATAAGAATTATTATGTATTATTATAATAGCATTAAGATTTTCATACAAAAATAGAAAAAAAAAACAATAAATTTGATCTGAAACTCATTTTTTTTATCTAACCTATACGTGTGGGTTATCTATGGATAGGTCTTCAAAAATGATACCGAGGTTACTAATATTTTTTTTTAAACTTAATAGTTTGCGTGCTGCCAAAGTGGAAAAATGTGCTTTAGTCAACAGCGTGACGCTGACAAGACAAAATAGACTAGCATATTTCACTTTGACATTGTTTTCAATTGTGTCTATTTTTTCCTCTAGCCGAAGGAAAGTTCTCCCTACCTGAGAACATAACCGAGTTATACCTCCAAAACAACCGCTTGGAACAACTGCCTATACGGAGTATAGTTGATAGTAAACACCTGAGGATTTTAGACGTTAGAAGCAACCTGTTGAGTGCTTTCGATCCTGAGTTGGTGGAGAAAGCAAAGGCGAATTTAAAAGTGCTGTTCAAAGGTCAGTGTGATTTTTCTTTATGTAGGATAGGGGGCGTTCAAGTATCACGTAACACAATTTGGGGGAGGGGAGGGGGGTCTCGTAAAACGTTACGATGCGTTACAGAGGCGGGAGGGAGTCTTTCTTACAACACGTTACGTAACATTGGTATTTTTTTAAATAAAAAATTATGGAATTATAACTCCCAAATTGGCAACCCTATTCGTTAACGTTTTACTGGCAATCCCTCGATTGCAGTGATGGCAATAACGAATAACACTGTTATTTTCCTATAACTGTTATTGTAAACTGTTTTCTGTTATCCTGTTATATTGCTGTTTTGACAAATGTTGTTGAGTACGATTGTTATTGTTATTATAGCTAGCTATAGCTAGCTTAGTTATTCTTAACAATGATATGGCTTGGGACTGTTAGAATATTAGGCAATAATTTAAATAATTTAAAACTAATTTACTTAATCAATATAATTTTCTGGCGTATTTAAAAGTTCATCGATCTGTACATAATTTGTTATTTATATTCAATATTTACGTTCAATGTTTCCATTATTTACTTATTGCAACGAATAATTTAATTTGCATACCCGCGATCGCACGACAGCAAATAATGCAAATAATGACTAAAAAGTAACAACAGCTTAGGCACCAGCAAGCCATCAACAGTTTACCTAATTGTTATTTCAAATCACACTGGAAATCAAAATGAGTCTAATTGTCATACGAGCGAAGGTACAAAATTGTGAATTTGGGATTAGTAAAATTACTATAAGAAATAAACAAATAGGAACTTTATTTCCTTGTGAGAAAGGTTAATATTACAAGAATAAGCAGTCAGGCAACAGCGCGAGCGCCTACGCCTACACAACGGTTAGCTTTGTCTCGCTCGCACTTGTAGCTTGTAGCACAGTCGTGCTCGCTCGCTCCGTGCCACACACGCAAGTGGCAACAACAACAATGCGACTAGGCGATAATTTTGTCAACAGCAACAGCAGGATAACGGTATAAGCCGTTGTTAAATAACGTGTTATTAATTACGGGAAAATAATTCATTATATTATCTGTTATTGAAATAACGACCATTACTACTCGATTGTATTATCGTCATTTTTAATTTGTTCCCGCAAGTTGGCAAATCTTTTCGTTTATATCTCACGGGGAATCCCTAGATTGTATTGTACGTCATTTAATGTTGTTTTCGTTGTCAGTATTCGTTAGTGTTTATGTACTCCAAGGATAAAATTTGTAACATAACATTTTGCGACTTTAGGGTAAAAATGATCATTTGAGTGTTACGTAACGTTGACGTGGGAGAGAAAACGTTATGGTGCGTTACAAATCGGGGAGGGGGGTCAAAAATCATCGATATATTACATAAACAATGAACGTTTTGGCGACGTACAACGTCACTGTGGTTTGCAAAAGTGACGAAAATGAAGTTTCATTTGTGAGTATGAACAAATATTCTGATGTAAACGTCATTTATTTTAAAAATATCAATTATATCCTTGGGATGTAATCGATTTTTATTTATAGAATAAAAATAAAAAATAAGTAGTTGATTAATAGATTTTCTATTCCCAACTGGATGAACAATTTGTTTACAATTTTGGTTGCCAAACAAGTCGTCAAAATTTGGCAAAAATGATATAAGACAGAAGTCTAGAGTATCCGTAACCAAAGGGCGTGCATTAAAGTATTGACAAAAATCGATGGAAACTGTGATCTCTGCGTAAAACCAAAATTGCTAAATAACTCTTTAAAATTTCAGATAACTCCTTAAACTGTGACTGCCTAACAAGACCCCTAAAGCACTATCTCAACCGCCTCTCACACACACAACTCACACGCACTCCATACAACCTCACTTGCTCGGAACCACAGAGTCTTCACGACCAGTCTATATTGTCTGTGGACGAGGACCGCCTACTCTGCGCCGGTAATGTGGCCACGGATGAGAAGAAGTTAGAATACGCCAAGAACGAGGGGGAAGTAGTGATCCAGTTTGATAGCGAACCGGATTTGGTATTCAGGGACGTTCAATAGTAAGTGGTATTTTATTAGCTATAAATAATTGCAAGAAAAAGATACTTAATCTTTTTCTTGCAAAACGGATTTTGTTTGCGGACATATATCAAATTAAATTTAACTTTATTCAAATAAGACTTTATAGAAAGCTCTTTTGAATCGTCAATTTTTTTTCCCCTACCACCCATTCAGGACGTATTTTTTAGCTGATAAGAAGAATGGGCGCAAGAAACTTATCAGCTTTATCAAAAGTAATAACAACATTTACAATAAATTATGTCGTTATCATACAATGTACATATGTGTTTACAATTTATACTGGAAAAGTAATATTTACATTTTAGAATGTATCCTCAAATCAACACCACGCATTGGCATTATATATAGGACTTCTCTTTCTATCCAACGATTTGAAGAACTATAAACTTTGCGACTACAGATTTGGAATAATTCTTTCTTTCAAATAATTGATTGATTCAATCTGTGACGTTATAGATTAGAGCTAAAAATTCAAACCGAACATAGATATTTCATACATATGATAGATAGATAAGAATATAGATATAATATTCTTAATAAATGTCAAATGGATCCAGTCTACAAAAATACAGTAGAGAAATTCAGATAACCGCATAGAAGAGTGTTAGTTAATACAATATTAAAAACATACCGCTCATGCAGCACATAGCGCCATCTCGCTTACACTTGAGGTTTTATTCCTGTTTTAAACGATCATGGTAGGCCTACAAAATTGATTTATCCAACAACTGTTTGAAATTTAATATAAGTTTGTAAATAATGGTCACTTCCTTAGAGAGATTTTTATTCAAAATAATCGAGACTAGAAATATTAAAAACTAGTTAAAATCAAGTTTAAACCCCAGTTAAAACATATTCACAATTCAATAATACAGATGAAATAGCGTTTTGGACCAACATTATAGGGTCCGAAACTGTCTGTCAAATTAGTAATGACTTTGACTCCTACAAAGCCGCATTCCTTTTCCGCTAAGAACGATGATATCACTATCTTGATAACACTGGCTAACGTCAATTTGCGACAGTTTGTGAGAGCAATAACAGCGATATTAACGGTGTTTATGCAAAAAAGAACGCGACCGAAATATGTCAAGTTCAAATGTTTTGACATTCTATGTCAAAATATAGATGCGTTCGGTTTTCGAGTTAGTAAACTGGCGGCAAGAATTCCCAATAATGCGTTCATTATATTAATATTGTTTTTATTACCTGTCTCTATGATTCGGTTCATTTTGTGAACAAAAATCCAATTTTTTCTTTGTATTTATTGTTGTTGTTACTTGTAATATGTATTTATGTATTTGTGCTATTTTAGAAAAGTTGTGGACTGGATCCATTTCGTATAATGACGTCTAGTTATGAGACGACCTTTTGCAAGAAACATCAACGCATCAGACTTTATATGCTGATTTTGAGACCACAACTTTTATGTCACTTGTGTAAGAGCTACTCCGGTTATTATAGTGCGTGATGTCAAGCTTGACGTGTCTCTGATTGTACCTGCGTACGATACGACCGCACCTTTGACGTGCATTTGCATATCGACGGTTAAAAGGAAATACGGGATAAGCGACAAAAGATGAAATGTTCAGGAGAGCCGTTAAAAGTTTTAAATTTTAGAAACACTGACGTATTTCCGTCATTTATTAAGATATTTTGAAAAGTGAAACAGCTATAAAATCAGATAGAAATGGAACAGTTACTGGTATTCTTAGTTTTGTAGGGGTACAAACACCTTTATAGCAAAGTTAGTTAGTTCAAATAACACTATGAAAATGTTTTTTTTTTTGCATTTGGCATAAACACGAAAAAAGTCATCGTAGAGCCATGGGAGTAAGCGCATTCGAAAGAGCAGAAAATTTTGAGTCCAATGGCATATAACTCATTTTTGACCAAAATGTCGTTTATGCCCTATTTCCTTTTAACCGTCGATATGTATTTAAATTAATGTCGCACTTTCAGCGCACAAGAAGCAATATACGCAAATTGGTACGTCTCCAGTGTGGAAGATATAGCCGATTTCAAATTATACGTTAAAGATGGCAAGAACAATCTCCTCACTAGCACTGATATAGCGTACAACCTGCGCTCGCGGACTATAACCATAGACAAGGAATTCAAGGCAGCTCTACAAAATGGCGGGCGCTTCGAGATATGCGTTCAAGCGAAAACTTCAAAGAGCCACCCTCGGAAGTGGTTCCCCACACAATGTCAGGAGCTCCCGCCAAATTTTGACAGGTGGCAGAAGAAGCTCAGCATAGACAAGAGGAGGTTGACCAAGAAAAAGGTGAGATACGGTTGGTTTTCTAGCAACAACGTCCTAGGTTTAGTCAGCGATTCGATACTGATTACTTTGTGTATATTCCTAGGTGTTTGCCTCAAAATGTCCGATCTACATTTGTAGGCCTGTTTTTTTTTTAATTTACAGCTCTGGGCTTTTAGTTTTTGGGACCAATTTGAAGTTAGTAAGCCTTCGGGGTTGTTAAAATAACAGCTATTGTGAATCAATATAAAATATTCTATTTGAAGAATGCAAAACTGATTCTATTATTATTAATAATAAAATATAGATAATATTTCACAGAGTTACGCCAATTAAATATAAATCGGCACATACTCACCAAAAAAGTCACAAATACAGTAAATATCGTATCGAAGTTGTTTTCCTTGTTGCCATAACACGATGATTATGAGA
The DNA here is from genome assembly GCA_036419045.1 of Scirpophaga incertulas. Lineage (NCBI taxonomy): Eukaryota > Metazoa > Arthropoda > Insecta > Lepidoptera > Crambidae > Scirpophaga > Scirpophaga incertulas. The sequence continues at coordinate 23,655,934 of CM071636.1, forward strand.
AAGAAATACAGGTTTCGGTCACCATATTTCTGGGTAATGAAAATAAAATGTCATAGAATGATTTTAATCGATGTCGCGATTGCTAAATAGCATTTTAATCGATTTTCATCTTTGACATTGTCGCGTTTTTCGTTCGATGAATAGTTTTATAGCTTATTTAATGAAAGGGCTGTGGAAACTATTTTTTGCACATTTAGACAGTATAATACAATTTTGTGACAATAGCATTTTTTTTATTGAAATCGAACGTAACTCTTTATTTACTTGTAATGTTTTATTGATTTTGTTTTGTTATAACTTCTTGGTACCTCAATGAAAACAATTTACCTTCTCTTTAAATTTAAATGTCTATTGACATATTTGTAAACGTTCCATAAGGTTAAATTTCATTTTTTGTTAAATTAATAAGTGTGATGTTAGTATGGAACAAGCAATTGTCAAAAATCTACAAAAACGGCGGTATCATTGTTAAACTCCTGTCACAAAAAGTATCTTCAACTAAGTATGGAAATCTCCAAAAGTATTATTTTATCTCAACGTATGATCTGTATTTTTATTGTTATACAATTTTTTTGATTTTATAGAATTTTTTTACAACACTTTTTGTAAGGTGCTAACTGTATATATATATATGTCAACTTGTAAATAATAAATAGTCAATAAGATGTTGTAATAGAAGTGCAAACACTTCACATTCCAATAACATTTATTTATTACTAGCTATGCCCGCGACTTCGTGCGCGTGGAATAGTTATTTTGAGCATCATATTTATTTTTGCAAACATCCACCTCACTTTGTCCGCGGCAATTTCTGTTATTACCTGAGACAATTTAGTTCTAAGTTTTTTAAAAGAACATATTTATTTTAAAGTACTTCTGCGTAAATTATATTTTTAGTTTTATTTTCTTGTGGCAGAAGAACATATTGGTTTTCTCCGCAACCCGATCTTGACATCGCGACATATCCAAATTTGATTACCATAAAAACGATTCTAGTGAGTTAACTTTAAAAGATAGATAGACTGTCGCGGACATTTTTTTTGATCATTTCTAGAGGAATAATTCTTGCATACATATTTTTTTGGTATCTTGAACCGTTTTCGCAGCGCATGAAACGGAAGCCCTCAAAGATGAATAACTTTCCCCGTTTTTTCCACATTTTCCATTATTTCTTCGCTCCTATTAGTCACAGCGTGATATTATATAGCCTAAAGCCTTCCTCGATAAATGGTCTATAAAATTATTTTTCAATTCGAACCCGGAGTTCCTGAAATTAGCGCGTTCAATCAAACAATTAAACAGACAAACAAACTCAATAATAAACATTTACAATATATAAAGTATAATTTAGTTTACTATATCTATGCACGCCAATACTGCAACCAACAACGCTATCCACAGATTAATAAAAACAACAAAACACACACACACACACACACACACGCACACACACCCCCTTACTCTCATACACACATACCACACACACACACATATATATATATAATATATATATATATATATATATATATATTATATATATATATATATATATATATATATATTGTTTTGGCAAAATAGAATAGTAATAAATTCTGTTGTTTAATGTAGCAACACTAAAAGTTGTAGACTTCGCTTATAAACATTTAATATATTCTGTCGTATTTCAAACAAATATATCGTTGTAATCAATAATTACGAATAAAAAAATAAAATTTAATTACTTTGCTTACATAGATTACAGATTAGTAATACAGTTTTAGGAATGTTGCCAGCATACAAAAAAGTTAGTTCCGTTTCTACACTTTTTGATAAGCTGTACATAAACTATAAACAGCAACCAATTTGTTTTATTTTTTATGTTTAAAATAAAACAAATTAAATATATAAACATATATATATAAACAACATTTAACTAGTTAATATTAATTACATACATATGCTTAGATATTGGTGAAGTGAACATTGGTGAATACACATGATTGTGTACACAAATACAGTACAATATATATTCTTTAATATATATATATATATATATTATATATATATATATATATACGTATTATCACAAATTATGCTTTGTTTTTTTTTTGTTTTTTATTCTGGAAGTAGAGTCCGACAAGCGAGTCGTGGCACAAGCTTGTGGCGGTAAATTTAAAAATCTTTCATATGTTAACCCTGAATATAGTGAGAAAAATCATGTTGATACTTGAATTTTTATGATGTGTTTGAAAAATAAAATAATAAAGAAGAGACGTATTACGAATAGCACCATATACACAAATGATTCAATTGGTCATTTATCTATGAGACATTCATGCCTGACTCACCAGGGCTTGCAGTGTAGACATGTCGGTGATCACTAACGTGGAACAATTTGTACTCTAGCCAACTGACAAAAATTTATTAAAGTTATTAAGAAATAAAAAAGTAAACAAGTGATATGTGTTTCTATGAAAACACATTATCAATTTAAAAATATTATTCTGTTTAGTGTCCCGAAAAATAAATTATAATCAAGAAGAATAGCTTTATTTTTAAGCGGCGTTAGCATGCCAGTCTTTCCACCTTAATAATACATTGATAAGAAAAAATGCAAGAAAACGGATATACACAAAATGTATAAAAAAAAATTATTTATTCTGAACCATAATCAAAATCAGACTCTAGAAATTCAATGCCTTCAGATGATTTATCACTTTCACTTTCATCATCGCAAACCTTGATGAGAAATGGTTCAAGTTGCTCTTCTGTTATTCGGTCTTTAACCTTATATTCATTTTCAACATTAATTACATGATCTGTACATTTCTTCCAATCAGCTGCTGTCACAGTGTCAAAACATTGTCTTATTAAATTTTCTGTATCAGCACTTGGCACACCTAAATTTTTACTTGCTACTTTCCTTTTCACCAAGCTCCAGATCATTTCAATTGCATTAAGGTCGCAATGGTAAGGTGGTAATTTCAAAACCTCATGTCCGTGCTCTTTTAAAAGTTCCTCAGCTTCATACAAGGGTGCAGGTTTGTTTTGTTTAACAATACACAAAAGTTCAGCCTTTGTGAAACTTTCTTCAAAAGGAATGCCATTACTACTGAGCCACTTCTGAATATCAGCCTTTACATTACTCATTGTTGGGACCTTGTTTATTTGTGTAACGTGGTAACTCGCATTATCCATAACAATTACAGAATGTTCAGTTAAATTAGGTATCAGTTTTTCTTCCAACCATTTCATGAAGTTGTTACGGTTCATGTCATCATGATAATCTGCCATTTTAGATTTTGTGCTAAACACTAGTAACCCATTTGGCACAAAACCCTTCTCAGATCCAGCATGAACTATGATATATCTTTTACCTGTAACATAATAAAATTAAAAAATTATAAAACATCAATAAATCAAACAATTTTGTTGATAGTTTTAAAGATTCTGACGCAAGCTTACACTCATCTAAACATATTTTCAAAGAAAGAAACCAGATTAAGTCAGAAACATAGTAAACAAAAAATTACCTTTAGAAATTTTGTCAATTACTCCACTTGTGCTCGGACCTTGCCAAGATTTTTTTGGTCTATAATTTTGATGTACATATGTTTCATCTAAATAAATTATCGTGTTTCCCTCTTGCCGTTTCTGATCAATAGCTCTGAGGTATTTGTGTCTCCAAGCCGAAATTTCAAAATTTTCAATTAGAAGAGACCGTTCGCTTTTGTTGCTCTTAAATTCAAAACCATTTTTTAACAATATTTGTCTTAATGTTTCACGGGATCCTGTGAATCCAATGGATTCTTGCAGTTCTGTTAATAGTGTCCTTATTGTTGGAACTTGCTTTTTAACACAATAAAATTCATTTATTTTATTCCGGATTGCGCATATGTCAAAATCATCTAGGTTTGAAACACAGGGTTGACGAGGCCGTTTTTTTCCTGGTGTGTTCCATTTACCCTGGTTTAAAGAACCTTCCTTTTTTATTCTTCTCATTGTATTTACACTAACATCTGGAATTATAATAATTAGGTTAGCTAGCCAAGTCTATATACAAGTATAAAGTATGGCGCAAATAAGTATATTGAAAATTACCTGTTAGAGTAGACAAATGTGTTAAATAACTTGATTCAGAGGTAATAAGATCTTTATTCTCAATATCTTTGAGCTCCTTGACTAAATCTTTGATTTTGCGTTTAATGTCTTCGTCATCCGACATACCTTCAAATCAGGAAAAAAATAATTAATACCTTCTTACCTTTAATGGAATAATATACCTAGTGCCTCGAAAGTTACACAGTAATTTGAAAGAAAAGCACCTCTTATTATTACGTACGAATCTATGTATGTACATATAAGTATCAAAACGTGTTGGCTATACTTACTTGTAGACGAAACAATTTCGTCCAAAAGACGAAATTTTTCCTCAACACGTCGGATTGTTTCAGTTTTTCTTTGTTCATACTTGTTTATCATAATATATAACAAACTCCGAGCATTGCTTTTAATAGGTTTCGACATTTTTCAAACGAAAAAACGTATAATTATCACACAACAGCAAGATGTATAGGTTATGATAATTTAAAGTGACATATATTTTTTCTACCTATGCCAGTTAACAGTGTTGTCATTCGTAATAATTCTTGTGCCACGACTCACTTGTCAGACTCTATGTGTATAATATGTGTAAGTATATTTACATAAAAATAAAATGTATATTTATTCATTAAAATTTGCAGAAAATAAAAACACATACATGGTTTCTCTAAATTGCTTTTCTAATGTAATTTTGTTTTTAGATTAGATTATTTATTTTGATTATTATGTTAGTTTGTACTGTACATTTCTTATTAAAAAACGGACAATATTATTATTATTGTTACTTTATTTATTATTGACTCATTTTATGAATTTATATTTTTTAATGACATCAGAATTTTATCGAGGTATTTCCTTATCTATAAGTGGTAAGCGGTGAATTTTTACGCAATGTTGAAAGGAGTTAAAAAATCGCCATCTTTAAAAAATAATTTCAATATAATAACTCTGGACACAATTACCGAGTTGCCATTGTCATAAAAGGCAAGTTGTGATAAATCAACGTCTTAGGACATGTTTAATAATTCTCATTTATGTTTCAATTTATAGAAATTTACTTATTAATAAATGTATTTATTATGCTTGTCACAAAAGAAAAGACATTTTTTATGTATCACTATATATTATCAAGAAAAGAAATCAAGTCTATAATGTATTAAAAATTAATATAGTAAATTGCATGCTCAAATAGACGTTTCATTCTTCACATATAAAATAGTCGTTATTGTCGTGCCTTTGTAACTTTTTTAAATTAAGACTGATAGACACAATATATTATTGTATTGCATTTGAATCTCACAATTTGCTTATTCAGATTAAATAGAAATACAATCTGTCGTTCTTTTAGTTTTTCATTAGAATCTTGTATTTTAGACGACCTTCATAGCTGAGTGGTAGCACACCGTTTTCAACGTGTCCATTTTTAAGGTCCTGCGTTCGAATCCCGGTGGGCGCAAATATTCGTGTGTACCTTAGTCGTGGCTGTTAATATATATTTCTATTATGAATTTATATTTATGTATAATATATGTTTGTCTATCCGTTACCCTAGATCCTATAAAACAAGCCTTACAGAGCTTACTTTGGGCTAGGCTATTTGGTGTGAGTGTAAGGAATATTTATTTATTTATAATTTTTAATGTTATCGGCTGAAACTTTCTTAAAAAAAGATTTTAAATATATATATATAATTAGTAAGTTGAATGTCTATTCATACATTTACAAGTTATTTATTAATTATAAAAGGTACATGTATAGTGGAAAATACATATAATATATATCTTATATTTTTATACAATTTTTATTATTGTCTATTGTGCCTAGTTGTGTACAATTTTAATTGAAACACAGATTTGTCGTGTGTTATTGTACTACAATTATGATTGGATTATAAATATGAAGAAAATAATAAATGGCCTGTTACTTATTATTAATCTGTGATATTGGATCTATTTTATATAAAACGTTGTGTGTAAATTGAAGAAAAAAGTATTGTATTTAGATTGTATTAAAACAGTTGACAAGTTTAAATATGTTTATTTATGTTAGCTCGATATGTACTTTTATATTATATATACAAAAAGTGATTAAATGAAAACAATTTTATACTACAGTTGTATGTGTTTTATTGATTAATTAATAAGTTCTTAATTATTTGAAATTACTTAAAATTAACTCTTAAAATATATAAATGCAAGATTTTATCATATAATTGTTGTTTTTACAATTTACAATTAATATAAAGTATCCTAAATATCATTACTAATAAAAAATAATAATTTATTACAATAAGTAAATGGAACAGAATCTGGGAAACAAATATTGTTTCATTAATTTAATGTTATTAGAAATCTTATGTTTATTGTTAATAAAATATTATTATGTATTAATAATAAATCGTTCGTTTGCCAGATTCCGATACCCTTTTATATGTCTCAAATATGAATGTGTAAATATGTGAAAGTAGCGCCATCTATACAGCGTATAAAATTAAATAATTTTATACTCTGTATAGATAAAATTGTTTAAACATAATACCGTGTCGCTTTGTTATTATGTGACAAAATCATGACAGTACAAAACAACAAAAATTAAGAACATGTATTTGCACAGACTATCGACAACGTAATAATAAAATGGTCCTTCGAGCCGCTAACTAAATAGAACACTCGACATTCAACCGTTAAATATCATATGCAATTTACTTTTAATATCTTACATCTAGCAATAAATAACTTACATAAATAAGTTTTAAGTCTAATTAACACAGTTTACTGCATATATATTATTAATCGGATAAGTACTACGGTAACATATACACCATGATTTGTGGCATTAAAAACGTTACATAGGATATTGATTCTTAAGAGACTTGAATACGGTTCAAATTAAAATGACGTAATTCTAAACTCCTGTTGAACCTATGAAGCAATACTGGGTCCGAATTTAGAACAGAACACAATAAAATAGATATATATAAGCGAGATGGGGTGGTAATATAGACGACGATACGGTACGTTCGAATTTCATAGTATGAACACTTTAGTTCCATACTTTCTCTCTTGTCAATATACATATATAATTGGGAATTGAGTATTTTGATTTTTGTTTCTATTTTTAGGTATTTTTTGTTCCAAATGTTTTTGTCTCTATCGTACTCTACAGGCAATTACAAACACAGCCCGATAGCAATAGTTTTTATAAATGCATATTTTTAAATAACCTTAATGTTTGTCTTTAGTTAGTAAAATCCCAGCTCTAGTTGAATGATTAACGAAACACGACATGACAGATTGTCTATGGACCGTAAAAATACAGAGGAGGTTAAATTTCAAAATGGTGGAAACTCAGAATAGAGAATTACTTTGTACTCTTTGGGTAAAATTTCGACAACGTATATGTGAACCGTACATTGAGAGTCGTATCCTCTGAGGATTGTACCTCTATTTTGTGGGAGAAAAAAGTACCATAATTCGTTTTAGTGATTTTACTAGACATCAAGTTGTCAAATTTGTCGTATTGTCTATACGACAAATTTGTCAGTTTCAAACAGGACAATAGTTGGAAAGAGAGCAGCTATTCCTAATCTGCCTTCTTATCAGCGTAGTCGTATGGTTGGATGGCCTCCTTTGCAATAGTAGAATATGGTGAGTCTGCTGGTGTCCATTCTGGGATGTAGGAGTTGTCAGAGTGGGCGCCATGCTCCAGGAACGCGGGATGCGCTTCTGGAATTGCAGAGATAAACGTTACATACAGATTAAAATATCAATAGGAAATAGTTATTCAGTCTATCTTACATAATCAGCTGGTAAGAGCTTTTCACATACGATAAAAAAGCTCCAGTTAGTGGCAATACTGAAGAGTCAAATATGCTTTGCCTGAACTCCATAACAAATTCAAACATCAGATATTCTGATGCATTTTGCTTAACCTATCTTGGGTACGTTTCGTGCTCCTTGTGAGGATTCTCAGCCTCTGTCTCCTGAGGGGTAAAAAACCCGGCTTCGCACGGAAAGGTAAAATATATTTTCCCGCGGTAAAAATGATGATATACCGTATGTTAGTCAGGGAGAATGAAGCCTTCTAATGGTGAAATAGTTTCGGAAAGTTTTTAAGATTTAAGCAGTTTTTGAGTTAATTTGTTACATACGCATTGCATCGACTTTTCCCATAGGCAAAATATATTTTCTTGTGGTAAAAATTATAAAGTGAAAAACCATAATCCCTGCCTACCTAACTACTCGTGTAAAACTGTCGGCAGTGTCAAGGAATGTATGTATTATGTGTATTGACATTTTTAATGAATTACCAGATAAGTTCAAAGACGAAAATTTAACATTAGGACAATTTAAAAGAATGACCAAACAATGGTTAATAAACAAATGTTTTTATAGCTTGAAAGAGTTTATGGAGGATAGAGGGTAATTAGTTATTAATTGGAAAATGTTAACTAGATGTAATTCAGATTAGGTTAGACTGTACGCAATTTAATTGTAATCTTTTGACTTGTATACATGTGAAAATAATTTAATTTTGAATTTATTTAATATTGACTATATACATTTAATCGTTTATTAGGTATTTGAATTCGGATATAATTTGGACCCTTTAATATTGACATTCTTCTATTGACATCTTGTGTATTTTGACTGTATTAATTTTAAATATGACTGTATTAATTTGAAATTATAAAATCAATTCAATCGTATGTAATCTTAATTTGTTCACCTTAATTTTGATTGATAACTTTGTATAATTAGTTTAATTTTAAAGTTATTTGTACGCCTGAAGTAGGCAGCCTGTAAGGGAATTTTGAGTACTTAATATAAGACCTAATGTATACCTACATGCTCGCAAATAAATAAATAAATAAATAAATAAATACCCCCATGGGAAAAGTATATGTATATATGTACAAACGCATCACAAAATAAGTGCAAAATTAAGTGTCACAACGGAAAGAGTTCTAACAAAATCTTATTTATACGCAAGACTTACCTTCTGTAAAGCTTCTGTAATGACCTGCGAACAAAAACAGATCAAATTTTTAATACCTTCATAGATAAGTATTTACTTGTGTATATAGAATAAGATTTTGTTAGATTGTGTTTATGGAAATGTTATTAATACCGCCACCATATCCTACATAGTATAAAACAAAGTCGCTTTCTCTGTCCATATGGGATATAGGTGTATGTATGTTTAAATCTTCAAAACTGCGCACCGGATTTTGATGCGGTATTTTTTAATAGATAGAGTGATTGAAGAAAAAGGTTTATATGAGACGAATATCTTAGCAATCCGTGGATTCACCGTGCCGGGTCCATCGTGTGACAAAGAGAGAAACTCCGAGCAGCTGCCGGGACTTGCGACGCGGGTGTAGGTTTAAGGGGGCCCCCTTTCGATCACGTTTACTGCTCGTGTTTCCCCCTCTGCCGAGCCAGACTTGATAGGAGCCTGCGAGTGCTGCCTTTGATACTCTCTCTAGAGTTGAATTAATTGCAGCTCTCGACAGGCCAAGGTCTTTTAGTAAGTTGTATAAAGATTTTGCTGGTATACCTCTCGCTCCAACTTCTACCGCGTATAATTTGACCGTAAAGCCATTTTTAGTTATTTCGTTAGTGAGATCGTAGTATTTATTTGTTTTTATCGCGTGGTCTTTGGGTATATTCGTTTCCCACGGAACTGTAAGCTGCAAGTATTATATGTTTAATGTGTCTAGAGAAAAGGAAAATGTCTGGTCTAGATGAGGAAACACACACATCCTCTGGGATTTTGTAATGCTTTTCATACGTGTCCATTAAAATAGTCCAGTCAGGGGCAGAGGCTAGGATTGACAATGGTTTGCTCTTTGAGTTGTTAGTTGAGCCTTCAATAACATCTATTAAATAGTGGAGAAATACTGTTATTTTTGAAGTTTCTAATGTGATGTAAATAATTACATTTTTTCCGCAAACATTGCAAACGATTATATACAACGTTCACAGTTTTTCTGTAGTTATTTAGTAGCAGCATTGCACTCGTGCGAAGCCGGGGCAGGTCGCTAGTTCATATGTAATTTGAAAAGCAGATTTTTAATTCCATTTATATGTCATTAATTATTTATTTATTTGACTCTTTATATCACTGAAAAGACTCACAATAACTGCAGTTCGCAGGATTATAATTAGAGATCGGATAATCGGATGCATATTTACCTAAAGTTAGTTTAAGACGAAGTATGGAAACGGCTTTTTATTGTTTTGTTAAATAAAAATCCCGGGATTGCGGAATTGGATAGCCGGATGTTTATTTATTTACCTAATTTAGTTTTTGGCAAAGTATGGAACTGTCTTTTTATTTTATTTCCATAAAACCGTTGTAGAATAGCCAAGTAGTGCGAAAATGGAGACAAACACAGAAAAACACCCGAACACATGACAAGCACAGTGACGAATGTCTTATACAACAGCAGGTATCCGGTCGCTAGTAGTCTGTACTTGCTCACAACTGCCGTCTCACTCACACTCATTAAATCGGAAGTTAACTCAGAGTGAGATACTAGACCATACTTACGCCCGGGCACCATTTATGTTTTTTTATTCAATTATTTAATTGATTATTGTTTTAGTCAAACTAGCTCACTACTTTCGTATAACACTCTTCATGTAATAAATCGTACATTCATAAATCGCACGGGGAACTGAAACTAAACTTCATGTAAATACGTATGCATAGTTGTATAAATGAACCCGGAGTCTCGGTCTTTTGAAAATAAATACCACGTGATAATTTAGTAATTTTCAAACAATATCACTACGTTAAATTTGCAGTCCCGTATTTTCCCGGAATTTTTATTTAACAAAATGTATTTTAAAAAGCCGCTTCCATAATTTGTGAGCCAAAAATTAACTTTAGGTAAATATGCATCCGATTATCCGATCTCTAATTATAACACTCTCAGTCATTAAAAATGCTACCTAAAATTACGATTCCACGCGGTCGTCGGGCAGTCGTGGGCACAGCCTGTTCTATAATAAAAATATAACTATATTCTTCCGCTAACCAATTATTTCCGGTCCATAGACAAAAACAAGATGGCCGCGAAGTCGCCGTCGAGATAAGATTCACACTTGACTGCTGGTCCAAAAAACCACATCCTTATTATGCATGAAACAGATTTTGAAAGCGAAAGTAAGTTAACCGGAGTAAGCATACAAGTGACCCTGTCTTATTACTGTTTGTTTTCGCTTGCTTTGGAATGTTAGTTATCATCAGTTGTCAATGTGTATTATAATGAACGAAAAAAATTCTCGATATGATATTTTATAGCTTATCTCTGCTACATTATATTTTAATTTCATACCTACGGTTACAAATATAAAAATAATATATTAAAAACCCCTCAGTGACTTTTGTGCCAACTTGTACGAAACAAATGAATTTTCATTCACATTTTCTTCCAAGTAACTTCTAACCTCTTATTTTTCATTCAATTAAGGAAACCACAAGACGCCGTGGTAGCCTTAAATATTTCAAATTCGCTTCTTTATTTTTATTTAATAACATGTGAGTATTATTCTAAACTCTGATACGTAATCAAATATTTTAGTACATGCAATGAATTGGAAGTATCTAATTTTTTTTCCTCAGGAGAGGAAGGCTGGAAGGCTGAGAATCCTCACAAGGAGCCCGAAACGTGCCCAGGACACCTCCGCAACGCCAAGTGTCACAGAGGTTATGTTGGAATCCACGCGACCGGAGCGGTCCGATCGCGTGACCTTTTTTTTTTCCCCTGAGGTAAATTCATTAAATTGCATACCCCGGCTGTGGCGGGCTGGCGGTTATGTGGGGCTCTCCTCCCCAGAAGGGGGAGGCCTACCCACTAAAAACCTCAGGGATGGCCAGGCATGTAGGGAGCCCCCGGGAACATCAAGCTACTTCCGGGAACCCCCAGCCTCCGCTCTCCTGCCCCCGGTCTCGTCCACCGACGACGCCCCCCGGCCACGGAAGGGGCGTGGTCCATCCCGGGTCGCCGTAGCAGTCGCGACTTCCTCGCGCCCGCCGGCGACCCGCGGCGCCGCCGCAGCTGTGCTACCGAGCCCGGCGCCGCCTTCTTCGAGACCAACTAAACTCAGCCTGTGCCTAAGTTCTAAGAACCATATAGGCAAATCGTGAGGGCAACCACCCTTCAGGAGAGGGGCGATGCAGCGCAAAAAATCAAATCAAAAAAATCAAAAATCAAAATAATATTTATTCAACATAGACCTTTACAGGCACTTATTGACGTCAACAAACAAAACAAAAAAAAAGTTTAAATAATAAAAAAAAAAAAACAAAAACCTTGTCCGTACGTACGAATAAGGAAAAAAAAAAGAAAAAATATATTGACTCGACACCTGTTCGGAAATTGGGAGAGCCTTCTCGAAAAGAACAGGCAAGAAACTCTGAAGGTCTATTTTTTATCTCCTCTTTTCAATGTTAATAATTATAATAATATAATATAAAAATACAATATAGTATAAGATACAATCATACCTAATACGATTACAGTCGTATGTATGTTTACATACACATATAAAATAATACAATATTATAAATAATGTTGTTACCAAACATGGTCTATGAATAGTGTCCCTATTCCCAAATACTGTGATCATTTAGATAGTCACTTACTTTATAATAACCTTTACTCATGAGTGTATTTTTGATATGGATTTTAAATTTATATGCAGAAGGCTGCTGAACTAAGGGATCATGAAGGGTTTGGCGGCGCAGATGCTGCCATTTTTTAACATATTATTCTAAACTCTGATACGTAATCAAATATAAAGTACATGCGATGAATTGGAAGTATATAGTAAAAATATATAGGTCATATAGTCAAGGGCTGTACGTACCATGGTGATGCGGCGACCAAGACCAGCCGTCGTCGTGGTGCTTGCCCTTCAGCGCCGTGAAGAAGGATGCCACCTGGAAACCAATATTTGTGGTAAGTAATCTGGATGTTGGCAATTCCAACGAAAAGATAATAATTTAAACCAGTTTGACCGTGGTTCAATTTTACGAATATGTTATATTTTTAAACAGTTAAAAAATTCTGTGTGGTCCTAATCGTACTAAAATTATTATAATTACTTCATTTATAGAGCCATATGCTGTAGCAACCGTCAGTAGTAATTAACACGTCATAGACCGAATAAAAAATTAGCTGATCCGTTTGCTTATCTTAACGACTTTTTGTGTCCACCGGATATCAAACCTCGACCTTCGCACGTCTTATTTGGAACGAATAATTTCTCTGCGCGTGATTGACAGCCGCTCGTGTACTGAACCACTTTCTAATTGATTCAAACTACTTTATAAGTTTAACTTCTAAACTAAAGCCCTGAAAGTAAAAGTATGTTTAGTTTTTTATTAGTAATTTGATCAGATACACTCGCTGCGACAGGTTATACAGAAGAGTTTAAACTGTCGCTATGGTTCAACTATATTGACTACTAGCTGTGCCCACGACTTCGTCCGCGTGGAATCGTAATTTTAGGTAGCATTTTTAATTATTCTTCAAGTAAGACTTTATGAAGCTACTCGCTAGGTGACTCGCTAGCCTCTAGGCGCCAAGCAAACCGCCAGTCTATGCGGTCGCGTCCTTATGCTAAAATAAGTCCTTATGGCATGATTCAGTATCCAAGCGCGATGGCTTATTATTAGTGTATTTCATATATAACTTTGGTGTTTCTATACCGCTTTCTTTTTCATGATTCTTTTTTATGGAAGACTTTTTTTTTATTTTATTGCTAAAGTTGACAAACAAGTAGGCTGCCCACCTGATGGTAAGTGGTAACAGTCGCCTATAGTACATGTGGTTCCCACGAGATTCGCAGCAAATCTGCAAACCTCATAAGAACCACAGTGTACGTTGCCAACTTGTGACATAAGATGTAAAGTCACAGTACCCAGTAATTTCACTGCCTATCTTACCCTTCACGCCGGAACACAGCAAAGCGAACCCTGCTGTTTGGCGGCGGAAATAGGTAAGACGGAGGTACCCATGCAGACGACCCTGGTACAGAGTCTACCTCCTAGAAAACTTAAAAATGAGACTTAAAAATGTTAACTTTTTTAATTAGGAATGACTGAAAGTGTTATAAACATAACAGGTGACAAATATCAAAATCAGCAAGCTTCGAACTGCTAAGGAGTTACACGTGTTATTACGACGACCTCCATAGTCGAGTGGATAGTACACCGGTTTCAAGGTGTCGCCATCTCTGAGGTCCCGGGTTCGAATCCCGGTGGGGGCAGATGTTTGTGTAATGAATGCGAGCATTTGTACCAATAAAAATTATTTATATATGTATAATATATGTATGTCTATCCGTTGCCCTAGATCCCATAGCACAAGCCTTACAGAGCTTAGTTTGGGCTAGGCTAATTGTGTAAGTGTAACAAATATTTATTTATTACTAGCTTTTGCCCGCGACTTCGTCCGCGTGGAATAGTGACTTCCGGCAGATTTTTGGTTTTTCCCACATCGATCATGTATAGAGGAATAATTCTTTCATACATATTTTTTGTGTATCTTGAACCGTTTTCGCACCGCACGCAAAGAAAGCCTTCAAAAATGAATAATTTTCCCCGTTTTTTACACATTTACCGCTCTGTCTTTGCTCCTATTGGTCATAGCGTAATGTTATTTAGCCTATAGCCTTCCTCGATAAATGGACTATCCAACAAAAAAAGAATTATTCAAATCGCACCAGTAGTTTCGGAGATTAGCGCGTTCAAACAAACAACAAACAAACAAACAAACAAACTCTTCAGCTTTATTATATTAGTATAGATTTATTGTGAGTCAACCATAAAATATAGACATATGCTGCCCTGGGATATTTTTTATATAATTTTAAGGAGAACATTTTCGTCTTGCATGATTTCTGTGTAGCTTTGACAATTAAGGTTGCACACGCGACGGAAGCTTAAAGATTGGAGTAACTTCTCCCGTTTTCCCAACATTTCCCTTCATTGCTCTGCACCTATTAATTGAAGCGCGATGAAAAGTATACTATAACCAGCTCAGGAGTATGAAAAATAATTGTACCAAGTTTCGTTGAAATTCGTCGAGTAGTTTTTGTTTCTATAACGATTATACCGACAGACAGACAAACAAAAATTTTACTGATAACAATTTAATTAGCATCAGTTTCTCGGAGGAAACAACTCCGAGATCAGTTTCGATCCCTAATCACCGCCTGATAGTTATTTTGGAAATATATTTCGTGTACAGAATTAACCTCTCTACAGATTTATTATAAGTATATATAAGCTACATATGTTGAAATTTCATTAAAATCCATCTGGAGCGTGATTTCTATATGTTGCTGTCCCTGATTTTTGATGAGAGGTAGTGTGGCGATCGATACATTTTGTCATCATCACAGTCGTTGCCGTGTGTAGGGCTCTCTGGTCATAGAGGACCGGGCTTTTTTTTTTGTTCCCCTGAGGAAAATGCATTGAATTGCATACCCCGGTTGTGGCGAGCCGGCGGTTATGTGGGGCTCTCCTCCCCAGAAGGGGGAGGCCTACCCACAAAAACCTCAGAGATGACCTTCCTCAGGCATGAAGGGAGCCCCCGGGACTTACCAAGCTACTTCCGGAACCCCAGTCTCCGCTCCCCCGCCGATACAGGGGAGCCCTCATCGGGGCGGCTATAATACCTCCCCGAACTCCACCACCTACGACGCCCCCGGCCACGCAAGGGGCGTGGTCCATCCCGGGTCGCGGCAAGTTCACTCCTACCCGAGAACTCGAGAAAGGCTCTCCTAGCGAAGGCCGGAAGTCCTCAGATGCGACACTCGATCCTGAGGGTCCCCTACAACGCCTGAGGACGGCCATCGCTGAGGTTTTTAGTGGGTAGGCCTCCCCCTTCCAGAGAGGAGAGCCCCACATAACCACTGGCTCTCCGCTGCCGGGGTATGCAATTCAGTGCATTTTCCTATTTCCCGTTAATAATAATTAAGATTTAATTATTATTAACGGGACAGTCACATACATTTTTGTACTTTCTGCAAGATCCCATGTCTTAATGAAAGATAGTGTATTACAATTTGATATGGTTTGTTTAATGATTACGCAAATAAAACCACGAAACTTGCACAGTATTATTATAATAAAACTGACAACACAAAGCTATAATCTCAAGTAAAATCTAGTCTATTTTCAGACTTTCACTCGGAAACCGCGCAAGATTGCTAATAGGCAAGGATGCGGCAAATTCAGCACTGAATTCAAAATGGCTGCTAGATTAACTTTCGTTTTCACTTTAACTACAATATAATGGTATCTGGCGATGATTCTTTAATATACAAATAAAAAGTGATGCTTCGTTTTGTGCTCTTGTTTGTTTTTGATTCGCTCGCGTGAATGTCTTTATTAATTCGGTCCGACAGACTTACTTTTTTTATTATAC
Organism: Scirpophaga incertulas; assembly: GCA_036419045.1. NCBI lineage: Eukaryota > Metazoa > Arthropoda > Insecta > Lepidoptera > Crambidae > Scirpophaga > Scirpophaga incertulas. The sequence goes on from CM071636.1 coordinate 23,672,465, forward strand.
GGGTACGTACTCATCAATAACTTTTGTTTATAAGACTTTATAAGGCGTTAATAAAATTACGTTGTCAATTTAAATTTGTGATAAATCTTTATTTGATATTGATTTGATAAAACCATATTGAATTTAATCTTATGTCTACAAACTGAAATCAAACTAAAAATATACAAATCGTTGGAAAGAAAGATATATATATATTTTTTAATTATTGTATATTATTAAGTACAGTGTACTAGTTGATGCCCGCGGCTTCGTCTGCAGTGGAGATTTATCGCCATATTTTGGAAAATACTCGTACATACAAGATATTCTGTTGTTGTTAGGAGAAAAATCAGTTTAAGGTAATTAAAAAAGGCAGTTTAATGTAATTAATTAAAAAAAATACTTAAAATATTAATTTTAAGACTTAGAGTTTAACCTAAAAATCCAAACTTCTATATTATCTGTTTATTGTGATGTAGAGTTATTTTAAATTAATACACAAAAGCTAGATGACAAAGATTTGTTGAAAAAGTCTTACACCAATTAGCCTTTTTTTTATATTTTTTTTTTATTTATATATATATTGAATGTTCAGTTCAATTAAAGATTTTGTTTCAGTGCAAGCTCTGGAATGAGTCTCCATTTATATCGTGTCGCTAGCTCGAATTCATGAGAAATAGTATTCATGAGAATTCACAGCTTCTCTTCAGAGGGTAACAAAAGGCCGTAGAACAAGTTCCTTTCGTTAGACTGAAATATATCTGAATGATTTTTCAATTTGAACTTATGTATGTCCATTTTTATAAGCTATCGAAACAGCTTCGAATCTAATGCGAATGATCTTTATCTAAAAGCTCTGGCAGTAGTACCTTAGCATTGCAGATGGCTATGAGTGATTATACTACTTGCCCTTAGGTAATCCATTTGTTCGCCTGCTATCAACAGCAATAAGAGTACTTCTATTAATTACATTACGTTGCAAATAAGTAAAAAAAGTCTAAATTGAATTTAAATTACAAAATACCTAGAATCATGAGATTTGAAAATATTACAAAGTAAAGGTAAAAATACGAAAATCAGTAATATATATACAAATTTCTCTCTCTCTTTCGTTGCGCGAAACCGTATCGCGCTCGACCTCCCGACACTTGTATTCTAAACAGTCACTCATTAGAATTAGCGGCCATTGAATGAACAAAGATTAGGTGCGCAGAACAATGACATGTCATATAACATGATTAATTTAACGAGGGAAACGCTAACAATTCAAAAATAATATTGAAACTAGTAGCTGCTTTTAGCAAGTGTTGCGAGGTCAAGTGCGATACGGATCGGATTGGATCAGCAGTTTCATATTTTAACCCCCAATGTAATTTACAACGGCCTAATAGACTATTCGCAGTAACTTGGTCAGGTGAATTTCTGAGTACCCATCAAACTCACACGCCACCCCAAGCCCCCATTCCTTCCCCCACTTCGAAGAACAGTCTTGCGTGCTAGCTCCCCACTTGCTCGTAAGTCAAAGCTGTACAACAATATCTCTTCCAGAGTTGACATGTTCTCGGAATCTTTGCCAGTATTCAGGAAGCATGTCCTGGAAAGCCTAGCGAGCTAATATCTATCTTAAAATAGTTTAGTAGTTACAAAATTTTCTAAATATCCCTACCGGTCTTTAGCGGTTGTTATAGGTTGTTGTTTGTTTGTTTTTCTTTATTTTTCTTTTCAGAACACTTTAATGATTAATTCTCTATTTAATTGTAAACTTTATAATTTTTTATTCTACGCAGTTATTTAATGTTATGTTGTTAAGAATTATATATCTGTGAATGTTCTACTTACCTTTAACTGGTTATGTATTAAGATTTGTTTCTACCTAATGTATCTATGTAAATGTAATATTGTAATAACTGTTGGTGAGTTATAATTAAAAAAAAATACAAATTAAAACTTAACTTACAAATTTACAAATAAAAACAAATTAACATAAAAGATCAAAATACATATGATCTATACATATGTACATACATACACTCATCACGCGACTCTGTTCTAAACTTTATTTTTAAAATTTTATTTTTTACCTCTCAGGAGATGAGAGGCTGAGAATCCTCATGGTTATTAACATAACCAAGAGTTGCGTTGATTACATCGGCCTCGGTGTGACTGACCAAATAAATTTAGCCTTGATTCTAATGACTTTTTGGCTCGTAATTAAAGCGACCGCTCCTCATTGGTACACAACGATGTTTTGTATAATTAAAAATCTATCTGCAAGTGTTTATTTAGATGAAACTGGTAATTATGAAAATGGTCGACCAGAAGCCATTATCATGTGAAGAATCAGAAGCCTTAGAATGCACTTACAACACTGTGGTTTCACGCTAACACGCCATTTGTGAATTGTTACATCGAATTAAATAAACAGTTGGGCAAAGAAAGTGACCGAATATACCAAAGTACTCTATTGTAGCAGGTGTTATTTTGCGGAAGTCCATTGTATTACAAAGGATATTGTTTTTTGCTGATTCCGCGCAGTTCATGATGACTTGTCCAACAAGCAGACAAGGTCGACACGTGTTTCGTCTCTCAGCGAGACATCTTCAGGATTTGAAGCCGCTCGTGAGTCACCGAGCGGGCAACAAATCCTGAAGATGTCTCGCTGAGAGACGAAACACGTGTCGACCTTGTCTGCTTGTTGGACAAGTCATCATGAACTGCGCGGAATCAGCAAAAAACATATCCTTTGTAAGAATATACCAAAATAAAAATGATGATATATTAATTTTTCGAATTGAACAAAAAATGAAGAGTAGCTGACGACCGTACTTGAAAGTATTAATGAACGACGAGGAAGCTAGGTAACTTTCCTAATGATAGAAAAAACGTATCTTTGTTGAGATTGGATCATTTGTATCCGGATCAGTACAAAGATTCGAATCAGCAAAGTGCTTCATTTGTATCAGTGACTCTGAACCGATTAAATCGATTCAGAGTCACTGATACAAATATTCTGCTATCTGATATATGATACAAATACACTGATATAAATATTGATTATTGATTCAATTGTATCAGTGACTCTGAGTCAATTGAGCGACGTGAGCCGAAGCGCCCCGACTCTGAACTATTTACTTGTCTCTGTACAAAGTACAGTGCAAATTGCAATTATAAGATTTTATATTTTTGTAAATTAGGCGCGTCAATTGTGCACTTTGATCGCGACCTACAAATATCAGTGCAACGAACTGCGATCTGTTGCCGTAATGGTTAAATTGTACATAGTTTTTATTTAGTGTTCAATTAGAAATCGTGACAACAACTCTCGCCTTGCATTTTATTTATTCCTTTTGGCACTCATTGACATTTGACATTAGTTTAAGTTGACATTTAGATTTAATTGACATCAACCCCCAAACATTGGTCCTTCGAGCCGGATATGAACCAGCGACCTATGGATTAAAAGAAATAATATAGTCGAACAAATTAAACTTTTACACGATAATACTTTTCTCATTTCTTCTTACCTTGCAATTATCATCTGATGCATCAACTAAGGTCACTAATTTTGTAATTGGTCTTTTAATATTACCCTTTGCAGTTCGCAATGTCACTACTCTAGTATTGCCGTCCTTTCCAGGGTGTAATTCAGTTACCCGTCCTAAAGCCCATTTTCCTGCTGGTAACTTCTCATCCTGGATGCACACAATATCGTCAATTTGAGTGTTTGTCTTATGTGTCCTCCATTTCAATCGGACTTGCAGTTGTTGCAGATATTCACGTGACCACGTTTTCCAGAAGTCAAATGTCAATGAGTGCCAAAAGGAATAAATAAAATGCAAGGCGAGAGTTGTTGTCACGATTTCTAATTGAACACTAAATAAAAACTATGTACAATTTAACCATTACGGCAACAGATCGCAGTTCGTTGTACTGATATTTGTAGGTCGCGATCAAAGTGCACAATTGACGCGCCTAATTTACAAAAATATAAAATCTTATAATTGCAATTTGCACTGTACTTTGTACAGTCTCAATCTTGCGAGCGCCGCATGCCGATTGAAACCGAGATGCAATTGAGAGAAAATCGACTCACTGATGCCCGGTTTCTGAGTACATTTTGTCAATGGTTTATCTGTTCAATAACCCTATCAGTTCGATAACTCTCAACAAATCGTTTCTGAACACCGTAGAATTAGATAAACTCCGTTTAAACTTAGTTCAACCTAACTGACCATTTGGTGCCGTTTATCGGTCCTATAACTTTATTTGACGTTTATGTCTCAGTGGTTTATGTGTCTAACAAGAATCTTAAGGTTATAACGTGGTAATTTTATGTGAAATAAAATAGTGTTAGATACATTTTAAATTATTATATTTGAAAAAGACAATGAGTTGTACAATATTCAATACGAGTAGTTCTTCATAGTCGGATACAGAAGTACTGGAGTTCATTTCTGGAATATCTATACCCAGAAACTTACGAGAAAGAAGAAATCCATTTGAAATGTTTTCAGATGAAGAGTTTACTGCGAGATATCGCTTTAACAAGAACACGGTGATTTATATAAGTGATCTCATAAGTCCCACGTTAACTAAAAAAATTTAAAAATAAAAATAAAAATTTTATTTCATAAAATAGTGTTTTAATACTTACTATCGATAAAAAATGATATCGATAAAAAAAGATGAAGAAATATTACAAAATAAATGTTTAAATTGTAATTATGGATGAATTAATATAACAAAGTCAATTTTTATTTGGTATTTTGTGAACAGACCCATCTAGTGACATAATTTAGAACTACTTAACTGTTTCATAGCTGTTGAAAGTACAGTCCCGCATTCAGAAACTCACTGACAGTTATGAGACGTTTATCTTTTCGATAACTTTGTTGGATCATTAATTATTGAGAGTTTAGCTAAGGTATTCAGAAACCGGGCATGAGTCGTTTAGAAAAAACGTATCTTTGTTGTATGTTTGGTCTCAAGTATGTTTGGATCGTAACAAGTGGAAAACCTGTTGATTTGGTTAATCACCAGGCGCGTGTGGCACTATCCAGGCGGATGGCCGGGCATACCCACTAAACAACCATGGACCCCATAAACCCATGGGAAAGAGGCTTGAGTATATATATGAAGCTAGGGAAGTATATTTGGATCAAACATTATATGTCTGGACAATTTTACATACAATCAAGATTATTTATATACTAGTGGCCCGCCCCTGCTTCGCGTGAATGGTTTCTTTTCCCACAGTAAAAGTTATAATGTAGTGTGTGCTAACCAGGAATTATGAAGCTTTGTAATGGTGATAGAATTATTGAAATGGATTCAGTATATTATCGAATTTTCCCATAGGTAAGAAAATAGAAATTTATAATATAGCTAATAACTATCCATATTAATATTATAAATGGGAAAGTGTGTCTGTCTGTTTGTCCGTCTTTCATGGCAAAACAAAGCAACGAATTGACGTGATTTTTTACGTGGAGATAGTTGAAGGGATGAAGAGTAACATAGGCTACTTTTTATCCCGGAAAAATCGACAGATCCCACGGGATGCGCAATAAAGGATTAGCTTAAAAACTACTGCACAGATTTTCATGCGGTTTTCATTAATAGATAGAGTGATCAGAAATCATGAATGACAGAAATGTTCTCCTTAAAATTATATGAAAAATATCCTACGACAGCATATGTCTATCTTATATAGTTGACTCACAATAACTTTCATTATTCAATTAATTTTAACTAAATTTATTTTAAAACCACACCCTGCTGTGTAATTTTTGCTTCTTAAAAAACGTCGCTCCATACCAGGATTTTTATTCTGAATCGTGAGTACAGTAAAGTGAATATAATATTTATTATATATCGATATATATAATATATGTATGAACTACTAGGAAAAGTCTACTTATTTGACTCGACTAAAATAAATTAAGGAATACCTTAGCAGAGCTGACGGCAATCTTGAAGACTAGTAGCGCGAGTCCTATGGCAACGGACTTGGCGGCTAGCAGCGTGGTTAGCAACATCCAGGTAGAAGTGGCCCCCACGTGGAAGATCAGCGGAAGCAACGCCATTCCCACCTTCTTCATGCCCCGCCCTTCTGGAAGAACCAGCAATTATTATATTTATTAGAGGGAGTTTGAGAAGTTTTATCCAAAGCTATTGCTTACTAACCTATTTTTTAGGTTTTAGATTGAATAGAAATAAATATGACATATGAAGTTTGTAAAAATTTTATCCTCAATTGGGTAAAAATGGAGGATGAATCTTTTTGTTTGGGGCTCCCTACATGCCTGAGGAAGGCCACCCCTGAGGTTTTTAGTGGGTAGGCCTCCCCCTTCTCCGCGGGTCGCCGGCGAGCGCGAGGAAGTCGCGACTGCTACGGCGACCCGGGATGGACCACGCCCCTTCCGTGGACGGGGGGCGTCGTCGGTGGAGGAGACCGGGGGAGGTAGTAGCCTCCCCGAGGAGGGCTCCCCTCTAGACAGGGGAGCAGAGGCTGGGGGTTCCCGGAAGTGGCTTGATGTTCCCGGGGGCTCCCTACATGCCTGAGGAAGGCCATCCCTGAGGTTTTTATTGGGTAGGCCTCCCCCTTCTGGGGAGGAGAGCCCCACATAACTGCCGGCTCGCCACAGCCGGGGTATGCAATTTAATGCATTTTCCTCAGGGGAACAAAAAAAAAAAAGGCCTCCCCCTTCTGGGGAGGAGAGCCCCACATAACCGCCGGCTCGCCACAGCCGGGGTATGCAATTTAATGCATTTTCCTCAGGGGAACAAAAAAAAAAAAGGCCTCCCCCTTCTGGGGAGGAGAGCCCCACATAACCACCGGCTCGCCACAGCCGGGGTATGCAATCAAATGCATTTTCCTCAGGGGAACAAAAAAGATAAAAAAAGACGCAATATGGTATGATGCTGGTTGGACACAAGGAGGATATCTGTATGAATGAGTTATTTAACTGAATTTTAATAAAACTTTCCAATAATATAGCTTATACATCAGAAAATCATATATACTACAATTTATAAAGATATACGCAACGCTAATATAAGTTACTCGAAATACTAATCCTGCGCAGACGACGGCACGGGCACCAGTTAGAGTCTGGCCAACGAAAGCTGAACCTATCAAAACGCGGCAAATTAAAAAATATGGGGACGGTAACACCGAAAATAGTAGGAATAACTAATTTGATACCTTTTATTAAATATATTTTTTTACATTTCAACGATTCCTGCTTTGATTATAAGACAAAGCAAGAAGAAACAAATCAAAACAAATTCGTTGCTAACTCCAAGTTGCCAGCCTTTTTTTCAAAAAATCAAGCTATTTGGTTGCTTGATAATGGCGTGAAATCAGATTGCCAGGTGGCCAAGTCCGAAATTATGAGGAATAGCGAAAAGTACTCAAAGGAGACTCGAGCCCGATTTAAATGAAAACTAAAACTGCATCTTTGATTTTTTTTAAATCAATCACATTCTTTATTATTACACCATTCGATAATGTCGCTAAAAAGGAACGAATTCTGGAAAGTAATGGGTTAGGAAGGTTAAAAACAAAGCATAAAAAATAGTTCGTTTATTTTTTTTAATTAAATTTTCTTTTATTAATTTTTCCATTTCAGTTACGGATCTTGTTACATTTTTACTAGCCGACACCATGATGACATTGTTGACTTTTATGACAGTGTTGCCGCTACAAAAAACACTGGGTTCAGCTTTTGTTAGCCAGACTCTAGTACTACGTAAAAAAAATAAGAAAAAATATATGAGAAAGTGATACTCATAAATCAGACACACACTTTAAAAAACTAGACTACAAAAAGTTATTGTAAAGTGCATTATACAATATTACCTATGAACTTCTTCTATCTTGTTCACAATTTTATTTGGGCAGCGCAATATGTGTTCTCTTACATTTTCTTCTATCACTCGCCATTTCGAGATTCACATCCTTATTCACGTATAACATACACAGTCCATCCATCGTTTCTTCCTCTCACTACCAGTCCATCCACTTTCATGTTCATAATTTTTTATATATTAATTTTTAAATTAATGTATGTGTTACTTTTATTTGTCAATAATGTAAACATTGCATTGCTCTTGTAGGGGGTTACATGTCTCTAAAATCCTTACTAATATTATAAATCGGAAAGTGAGTTTGTTTGTTTGTTTGTTCCGCTTTCACGCCGTAACTACTAAACCGATTGCTTTAAAATTTTGCAGACGTAAAGATAAAAGTCCGGATTAAATAATAGGGTACTTTCCTTATCCCTTACTTTTTTATCCCGGAAAAATCAACAGATCCCACGGGATGCGCAATAAAGGCTTCGCTTAAAAATTACTGCACAGATTTTCATGCGGTTAGATAGTGATTCTTGAGCAAGGTTTTGCGGTATTTTTTATCTCTGAAAAACGGATAGTCCCACGGGAAGCGTTATAAAACCTTCGCGCCATAAACCGACTTCCGCGCATATCTAGTCGTGACCCTCTATAGACCCAATCCCGAAATCCACGCGGGCGAAGCCGCGGGCAGAAAGCTAGTATATTATAATCACCACCCAATGTTATTATAGTAACATGGAATAAATAACTTATTATAAGCAAAATTATTATAAAAAAGTGTACCACACTATTGAAGACTATTTAAATGATAAATCGGCTTAGATGTGACTCCTACGTACTCCTCGCTAGATAGCTCATAGAAATGATAATTTTAACATTGTATATTTTTATTGTATTTGCTGTTATAGTAACAGACAGACTGTTGGATGGACAACGGAGTCTTAGTAACAGGAGCCCTAAAAAAATTTATAGATATTCTTTTGTAGTCCTTTCTATTTCTGCAACGCGTTGATGTCTTTTTCACGTGAAAATTATAAAAAGCTTTGTGAACACTCGCATCCAAGTTAACAGTCTTGTACTTGATTTGTGATTCGATTAGTTTTTTCGTGCTTTGTAAAGTTTTCATACTATATATTCTTGTATTGTTATATATCATTTAAGCTCAACATCAGGTATATAAGAATAATTGTAACTATGTCAAAACTTGTGTCATAAATAAATTTAACTTACATTATCACACTAGAGCTATAAAGTAATATAAAAAACACGACTTCATGAGTTCAGTTAAATTAATTCACTCATTATTTTTTGCAGTTTTATGGAAGTAATATTGTTTTTTTTTATTTGTAGGTGGTGTTATATTATCTGTAGATAAAGTAACGGTAACTGCTTAACATTAAAAGGCTTTCTAATTGAGTATTAATGAGACTTGTTTTTAAAACCTATCAATTTCGCAAAGTAAGTAATTAACTTTCTCTATAAAAAAACTAAGACAATTAGTTAGTTGAATAAATCCTAATTCTTTGTCCTATTAATATACGGTTATAATATAAGTAATATACGGTAATATACGGAGTACGGTTGGCGCGATTTTTGTGCTCTGACGTGTTTTCTTATGCCTACTTTAAAATAAAACAACAGTAACTTATCCCTACTTTAAAATAAAATAACAGTAAAGTGAAGTCAGTCAGTCAAGTCAGCAATATTCTTACATTGATATTTTTTTAAATAATAATTACTTTTGTTTTTTTTATAGGATAGCAAACGAGCAAACGGATCACCTTGTAGCACTAGGTTGTGACAGGGTGACTTGGGTTGTTTCAAAGAAAGGCACCAATAGTCACTTAATATGTATATTTACTATAGTAGGTATAAATTAAAGGCACACTGTAACAATAAATCACTTTACAAAATTAACACAATTACAGCTAATACGAAATACTTTAAATATATTGAGCTACTTACATAAGTGCCTTCGTAACGTTATATAATATAAATTTATTATTACTCTGAGAGTTGTAATTATGTATATTAATATTTATTTTGTAATTTTGTTCAATTTCATATGATATGCACAGCAAATAATGGTTCGAGTGATGTCAAAATTGTCAATAAGCTCACGCTTGACGTACACCTTTTAAAATGATCAAGGCAGCCAGCCAGGAGGCAAGGAGTAAAATATAGCGCCTTGTTACAACCTGATGGTAAGCGATAACCGCTCCCTATGGACACCCGCAACACCAGAGGAGTCATAGATGCGTTGCCGGCCTTTTAAAAGGGAATAAAAGGGAAGGGGGGAAAAGGGGAACAACCATGACTAAGGTACAAATGCATTCATCACACAAACATCTGCCCCCACCGGGATTCGAACCCGGGACCTCAGAGATGGCGACAGCTTGAAACCGGTGTACTATCCACTCGACTATAGAGGTCGTCGTCTATGATAATAATCTTTATTTACTCACACATAAGGTATTGGATATTAGAAAAGGAGGCTATATAATAATAATTAATAGCTAAATAGGCAGTAAGCACAAACTGTTTTAATAACATCCACAAATCTGTGATATGTAACCCTATTTATAGCAAATTTATTTATTTATTTAGGACAACCAACGAGACATGCACTAACACAGTGTTCGTAGACACTATAACACTTAAAGCTATGCTAAGTGCTATCTTAATTAAAGGCCGCGGCGTGCGTTAACTATTAGTGAATGGTATTAATAAAAGTAAACGAAACGGAACACAAAACAAAATCATATAAATTTCTAGAAAACTACATGTATACAGGTGGATCAACTGTGCGCGAAATCAACTAAGTGTTTTTTGAAATTGTACAGACTGTTACAAAAGTTGTCAATGTCGAAGTCGTTGCTCTTAAATAAGTATCAGTAATACTGACATCGCAATCTATTTGTGGGTGAAAAATGCTGAGCGTTAGTTTTAGATAGCTGAGGTTGAAAAAGCTTATATCTAGATGAACGAGGTACATTGTAAGGTGCAGTAAAGTTTATTTCTTGTAAATCCAGTCCAGACAACCATTAAGTAACTTGTATAAGGACACCTGATCTAGTAGTAGTCTTCTGGGTTGAAGACTATATGATTTGAAAAAAGATAGGCGTTCTTCATACGTGGTGAGTATCTTAGCTTTGTTACACTGGAATGTTAAGTGCTATACAAATTCATAAAATTTTGATTTGGAACAATAATTTCTTAAATACAGTAAAATAATACTCACGTTTTCCCGAATCATCAAGCCTGGGTTTTATTTCATCATAATGCAATAACCTCCCCAGCTCACTCTTTCCCAAGTGACCGTCATTGAAACCTTCCAACCAGCTCGCCAAGGATTTAGCGTAGTCTCCCAACTTTATCTCCAATTTGTCCTCTATAATCGACACGAGCCGCGGGGTATCCTTTCCTTCGCCTAAGTTTGTACAGCAAATAATTAAAAATAAAAAAGTCAAACTTCCCGCGCACGCCATTTCGATTGTCAGTGAGAGCGTTCGGAAGCTGCGGTTTCGAAAATGGAACTGTTGATTTTCGATGCTTGCACCATGAAAGTATGATTCGGAGGCGCCAACCTAATGTTAGATGCGGAAAAATTGGGAACTAAATTTATTCATACAAAATTTTCTCTAATGTATCGACGCTAGCGCCACGGTTATCTGTACGATTAAGATTGTCTATGGTCGTCTAGTTAGTGTGTAATTTTGGTCACCGGCGACCAAAAAACTTTGATCTGTGTATGATCACGAAGCTTATATGCTAATTCAAACCCGAGAGATCATAATACAGCGGCTACATTAAGAAAAAAAAACTTTTTTTATGTAGGTAATCAACTTTTCTTGAAGTATAGACTAGTTTTTTTTTCAGATACTTATTTGTGGTCCCAAAGTAGGTTGTATAGGCTCGTGTAGTGGAGTAATAATTAATTATTTAGTTCAATTTGACCATAAATAAAAAGTAAAAGCTAGTAGGTATATATTTAGTGGTTTTATTGATTTTTAAATACCGTTTCAAACACGTGTAAGCAGAAATATAAAGCTGTCATATTATTAACCGAAATCAATAAGTATGTATTTATAGTTTTATGAGCGACCCGCCCCGGCTTCGCACGGTTGCAATGCTGGTACTTTATACACGACAGCAAAAATGTGAACGTTGTTTACTCGTAGGGTTCAGCCTGCGTTTGCAATGTAAGTGGAAAAAATATTAGTATTTACGACGTCACATTAGAAACCTCAAAAATAACAGTAGTTCTTCACTCAAAATCAAAATTAAATCAAAATAATATTTATTCAACATAGACCTTTACAGGCATTTATTGACGTCAACAAACAACAAAAAGAAAGCTTAAAAAAAAAACAAAAACCTTGTCCGTACGTACGAATAAGGAAAAAAAAAGAAATAATATATTGACTCGACACCTGTTCGGAAATTGGGAAAGCCTTCTCGAGAAGAACATGCAAGAAATTCTGAAGGTCTATTTTTTATCTCCTCTTTTCAATGTTAATAATTATAATAATATAATATAAAAATACAATATAGTATAAGATACAATCATATCTAATACGATTACAGTCGTATGTATGTTTACATACACATATAAAATAATACAATATTATAAATAATGTTGTTACCAAACATGGCTCTATGAATAGTTTACTCATGAGTGTCGTTTTGATATGGATTTTAAATTTATATAAAGGCAAATCAATGACACCTTGCGGAAGTTTGTTAAACATAGATATACATTTCCCCGAGAACGAACAGCTAGTTTTATGGAGTCTGAACATTGGAACGGCAAGTTTATTTTTGTTTCTAGTATTCACATTATGTAGATCACTGTTTTTATTGAATTTATTATAGTTTCTATATACAAAAACTAAATTATCATATATATATTGACTGGCTAAAGTTAAAATATTAATTTCTTTGAACAATTCTTTTAGGGATTCTCTAGCCCGTAAACAGTAAGTAGCACGAATCGCTCTTTTTTGTAAAAGGAAAATACTCTCAATGTTAGGCGCTGATGCTGATGTGCTGCTGGATGAGCAGCAGTCCATAGGACATAACACTATGAAAGTAGCTGAAATAAATAATTCTTGCCGTTTCAACATTAGTTAAAAGTCTAATCTTTTTTACTGCGTAAGCCGCTGAACTAAGTTTGATTGCCAAAGCTTCAATATGTGGATCCCACTGTAGTTGTGAATCTAACGTAATGCTTGAGAATTTAGTATTATTTACTAAGTCAATGACATCACCATTCATATTTAAACGAGTATCAACCTGCCTTACATTATTACACTACACTATTTAATACATGTTATTAAGCATATAAACCTTCCTCTTCAATCGCTCTATCTATTAAAAAAACCGCATCAAAATCCGTTGCGTAGTTTTAAAGAATTAAGCGACATAAGAATTAAGGGACATAGGGACAGAGACAGCGACTTTGTTTTATACTATGTAGTGATTATAACATTTAACGGTGCTTCTTCAGTAATCGTTAAAGTAATATAATTCCTGGTATATTTGGTGGCTTACTACAAGTAATTTAAGGTTAATTAAAAATATTTCAACTAAACATAAGACATTGATTAATTCAAGTCACAAGACTAAGTATTCGCAGCGCTGCGGTTGATGACTGCAACACTGAAAGTGCCAGCGGACTAACGTTCAATCCCGCGGGCGCATTTTCTGTGTTTTTCTTTTATTTGTATTATCTATTTTTTTTCTTTCTGTAATTGATATTTAAGAATATCGAGTGTAAATTATGGATGGCAAGAAGAAAAATTTGAAATGTTTTGCATGTCCGAATCTGATAACTGACCGCCGATTCATAAAGTGTTGACTGTGTAAAGAAACTTACGACTTAGAATGCGCTAATGTCTCAGAAAAAAGGTTTTATCTAATGACAAGTGAAAATAAAAATTCTTGGCTTTGCGATTTGTGCCGGTCTTGTCGTCCAAAACGAGACAATACGAATACACTTGTCCGAGAAACTGTACGTGATGAACAGGACAAAAATACTGACGGCTCAACTGAGGAAGTAAGCAACGTAACCCTTCGTACTAAGCTTAAAACGACGTGCACCTGCATAAGTAGAGACGATATAAGAGAAATCATGAGATCTGAGCTACAAATAGCCAATGATCGCCTTAATGAAACAAACAAAGTGCAGCTACAAGAAATGAGGGAGTTGATTCGAGATTTCCAAGAGTCCATGAATTTCTTCAATAAAGAGTTTCATGATTTCAAAAAGGAATATACCGCACAAAAAGCGTTGATTGAAAGTATCAAGAAGGAAAATGAACAATTAAAGTTAAGCAATGCTGAAATGCACACAAAAGTTGACTATGTTAGACCAACAAATGCGAGCCGCAAATCTCGAAATACATTGCGTGCCTGAGAACAAACATGAAAACCTTACGTCAATCGTTCACCAACTGGGTAAGGCCATAAACTGTTTACCAGGTGTATCTGATATTCAGAATTGTTCGCGTGTAGCTAAAATTGACCCTAGATCCCGTAAAGCCTTACAGAGCTTACTTTGGGCAAGGCTAATTGGAGTAAGTGTATTAAATATTTAATTATTTTATATTATTAGATTTATAAGTACGATTAGTATTAATGGTACTATTAATTGAATCAAAACGAAATCAATTACGAATCGCTCGGGATGATTCGAGTCCATTTAATAAAATGCGAGCATTGCGTGTGGAACGTTAAAGGCTAAATGATTCGGATTTGCGATTAGCCGTCAAATTTATTAACGCGATTTCGTTTTAACTAGTAGTTGTACATGGCACTTTAGGTTAGAAAAAAATGAATAGGTAAATAAGTGATAAAACTCCCTAGTAACTTTAGGTAAAGTAAGTAACTTTATTTACTTTCACAATAATTGCACCTATTCCCAAAATTCCTAGTTTGTTTTCGTTTTTCTCTTATCTAAGGTTGCCTGGAAGAGATTGCTTTTAGCAATAAAGCCGCCGTTTGCTCATAATTGTTTGTTTACTTTATTTCTTGTATTTATTTTGTGTGCAATAAAGAGTTTATTATTATTATGTAGCTTAAATCACGTATCTTTATAAGACACGGTCCTTTAATAAGGCTTGCGCGGGGATACAGATCCAACGCGTAGAGGCCATTTAAGCGAAATTTAATGAAAGTGTGCGTGGAGTGTACCAACTGGGTCTAATCTCTATCTGCACCATGAAAAATGCAGCCAAAGACTATACCTAGTTAGATGCACAGAAACTATTGTCATTAGTGGTCAAAACGTTTGTGGCCTATTGCATTTCGATTTAGGTGGTAATGAAAACCGGGCTATGGAAGAGACTCCGGTCACCTGCCTTCTCAAAGCCTCCTAATTGATTTAAATATGGCAGGTGGTGACTCGCCGCTCACTAAATGGGCCCTCCAAAAAAGCAGACCAATATTGGTGCGAAGAGAGCAACATTGGTGTGAACGGCTAAGGGTGTAGAGAGGTGTGTCTGCGACAGCGATCGAGACGCCGTCGGCGTTATGACATTATTACACTTCCACCCTTCGAGCATTTGCTCTTGCAACTCCACTCTGTCCGGCTGGTTAAGGCAAGACAGAGGCGGGTGGCATACGCCCCCTGAAGCACATCGGCACCCTCGTTACGCAACTCACCGACAGCTCGCCACAAGCTGCCCTGACGGAGACTGACTGCACTGATGGGGCATTTATGGCAGTCAAAGGGCATTAAATGCCCCACCAGCGGGCGATGGGGTCGTCACTTCCCTACGCCTTTATTATTATTATAAAACTGATTAAAAAATCTAAATTCTGGCAAATTTTATCACATTTTTCTGGAATTTAATTTTGAAGCAGAGACGGGTTTTTAATAATGTATTATACATGCAAAAAGTAACAAGAAAAAACGTCATACCATACTATAAGTAACCTAGATATATATATATGTGCAAGTAAATATTTATTTATATAAACTTTTTTGCACAACATTAAAAAAAAGTATAAATGGCGGACTTAATGCCAAGGTCAACCCATACAACATCCCGTCAACCCATACAAAGTGCAGAATGATTATTGACAAGGCAGTGCAAATTTGTGAAAGAAATAGAGTTGTCGTCGAATATTAAACAGTAATAACATTCAGAATCTTATAAGGTACGACACATTGCTCAGGATTGACGGAAGCGGAAATGTTCTAATATGGCAGGTCTATGTCCAGCAGTGGGCGTCTACTGGCTGCAAAATCAAAATTAACTTTATGCAAATATGACTTTATAGAAAACTCTTTAGAATCGTCCAAATTTATTTTCCTACCTCCCATTCAGGACGTATTTTTAGCTGATAAGAAGAATGGGTGCAAGAAACTTGTCAGCTTCATTAAAAGTAAAAACAACATTTACAATAAACTGTTTACAAGTGTTTACAATTTATACGGGAAAACAAATATTTACACTTTAGAATGTAAGTAATGTCTTCAAATCAACACCAAACATTGGTATCATTTAAATAATCATTGACTTTGTAATAGCCCTTACTCATTAGCGTCTTTTTAACATGTACATTGAATTTATGAAGAGGCAATTCATGCAATAAGGATAATAGAGATGGGCAGGGGCGCCCCAATACCAGCTTCTCCCTCTAGACCGGATTCAACGGAGAGCGATTCGCATCGTCGACCACCAGGAAACTTCAAGTCGGCTTGACCCTTTGGCATTGCGTAGAGATGTAGCTTCTCTCTGCATACTCTATCGCATTTATTACGGAGAATGCTCAGAGGAATTATTTGGACTAATCCCTGCAACTACTTTCCGACATCGTTCCACGCGACAAACCTTCCATCCTCACCATCTCAATACTTGGCAGTCCACCACTGTGCGTTTCTCTAGAAACTTTCTGCCTCGCACAGCTAAACTGTGGAATGAATTGTCGCCTGCAGTGTTTCCGAAGCGTTACGATATCCAAACCTTCAAGGAAAGAGCGTACTCCATTTAAAAGGCGGCAACGCGCTTGTGACTCCTCTGGTGTTGCGGGCGTTCATGGGCGGCGGTAATTGCTTACCATCGGGTGATCCGTCTGCTCGTTTGCCCCCTATTACATAAAAAAAAATGCGATACTTGATCCGTTTAGTTAGATACTTGTTAATAAAACAACAAACTTTATTGGCGGGTTGCGTGTGTATAATAAATGCCAAATTCCTTGTTCTTCAGTGTCACTGATGGTTAACTGAAAAAATAACAGTTGAATTATTGTTAAAAAACGCGTTAAAAGTGCTTTTAACTAATTACTGTTCGCACGCTTTTACTGCGCTGTTACTATGTTATTTGGTTGTATGGGCGTGGCTAATGTAATATTAATGGTTCCGCAACATGTAATGCACTACTGGTCTCTACAGATCAGATAGAATTATAATTTATCGCAAATGATGTGGGAATCAAGCGCAGCTAAATTTCTGGGACCAGTATTAGTAAAGTTAAGTCTGATTTAGTCAAGTGCTTGCTTTGGTGTGTTTGTAAATATTCAACTTAGAACTGTACAGATGCTGACCTAAAACAACTTTTCTTTTATAGTATAGGGCAGCAAACGAGCAAACGGATCACCTGATGGTAAGCGATAACCGTTGCCCATGGCAACACCAGAGGAGTCACATGCGTTGCCGGCCTTTTAAATGGGAATATGCTCTTTTTTAAGGTTTCGATATCGCATAGGTTCGGAAATATTGCAGGCGACAATTCAATCTATAGTTTAGTAGTGCATGGCAGCAAAATTCCTAGAAAAACGCTCTGTGGTGGACTGCCAAGCGTCGAGATTATTTATTTATTTTTTCGCTGTGACACATTTTAACATTTATATACAACAGAAAAAAACAAGTTAAATTAAATTAAATTGTGACACGGAAAAGGATATCTACTCAGCATGATGTCAGGGCGTCGCAGAGACCCCCTGACGCTGATCTTCCGTAGATATCCCTCCAGAGGAACTGCTATTGCACAGCATTACTTAGTCTACTTACTTATATAAACAAAATTAGACTGTCTTCTCCATTGAAAGAAAGATATGTATTATTTAGTGATGAAATAGGGAAGAATATAGGATATATATTAAGTAACCAGTTAGGTGAACCTGTTATAAACAATTGTATGCCGGGTTCTAACTTTCATAATATTGTCAGCAAAATCTCAGCTTATGAGTTCAATTGTAATGACAGTTTAATTATATTATTAGGAAATGTGAGTGGTGTGAACAAGAATTCACTTAAGCACCTCTACACTGTTTTAAATGATTTAAAACTTAATAGGGTTATTATGTTCTCATTTCCCTATTGTCAAAGTTTAGGCAAAAAGAAAAATAATTTTATATTTAAATTGAATTGCATGTTGGATACCATGACTCAATACATGGAAAATATTCATATTATTGACATTAACCAATTATCAGATATAACAAATATTTCTTTTTAATTAAGGATAGAATAAGTCTGACTACATTTTACAAAAAACGATTAGCAATGGTGCTAAAATATTACTTTTTAACTTCAGCCAAGAACTTGGCTGCTAATTTACAAAATGACAATGCTTTTATTGAGCAACATATAGAATATAATTTCTTGGAATCTGTTCCAAAGAATTTAAATTAAATAATAAGACAACAGAGATTATCTCTGGCTCTTTAAAGACAATAGAAAAGCCTCATTATCTACGAATTGTACATCAAAATATCCAAGGCTTTTCTGGCAAAGATTTAGAAATTAATTTGTTGTTAACATGTGAAAAAGTTGATATATTGTGTGTTACCGAACATTGGCTTAAGAACTATGAATTAATCACCTTTGATAATAATATTATAGTATTGTAAGCTCATATATTAGACAATCTGCAATAAGAGGGGGGTCAATGTATTGCAATTATAAAGAACGCAAAGATGTTGTATCACTTTCCATTGAAAGAGTTATTGAAATATCGTGTGTGGAGCTTAACAATCTTATTATAGTGTGTATCTATAGGCCCCCTATCTGGAAGCTATATAGAGTTTGAATCCACCATGGAGGATGTTTTGCAATTAGTGTGCAGGAAAAATAAGAATGTAATTGTATGTGGAGATTTTAACATTAATATTTTAGATATATCACCTCTGTCCCAAAGGTTTATTAATTTATATAAATCATTTGATCTGCATCACGTATTTAACGAGCCAACTAGAATAACACCCACATCAGCTACCTGCTTAGATAATATTTTTTGTAACTGTAAAGTAATTGAATCTGTTGTAATAAACTACATTAACTCTGACCATAGTGGACAACTAGCCTGTATTGAGCACCATCATGTTAGCCCTAAAACTGAATTGATTTGTAGACCTATATCCCAGGGAAGGTTATGTAAATTTAAAAAAAAAAATAACATCTCAAATTACATCTTTGCCTACTGTTGGTGGAGATGCTAATAATTTATATAATAATTTATTTAATTTAGTAAGAATGGAAAGCAACAATATGTTCCCACAAAAGGTTGTAAAATTAAACAACAAAAAGAAATTTAGTGACTGGGCTACTCCAGGCATATATAAAAGCAGGAGAACACTTTTTGAATTATATGCTTTAAAAACTACTTCTGTCGACCCTGCCTTTTTAGATTATGTAAAAAAATACTCAAAGACTTTTAAAAATGTTTGTTTATGTGCTAAATCTTTATACATATCAAATAAAATAAATATGTCAAAGAACAAAGTTAAGACTACATGGACTATAATAAATCAGGAAACGGGAAAAAGTAGAAGCTCTGGGAACTCTTTCTCTTTAGAAATTAATAATAAGACTATCAAGTCGGACGATGCAGTTGCGAATGCATTTGTTGATTATTTTTCTCAAATTCCTGCTATAACTACCAGTAATCTTAACTCATCTCCTAGTTTAGCCGTCACCCTCCTGGAGTCAAGTGTGAATAGGTGCAGTGAATCATTCAAATTTAGCCATATTGATGCTTCTTCAATTAAGAAAACATTCCGTTTACTTAACAAGAAGAAAACTGAAGATCTCTGGGGTATATCAACTCACATAATTCAATCTGTCATCGATGAATTAGCCCCATTGTTAGCACAAATTTTTAATTCTTGTATTGATGAGGGTATCTTTCCTGATCTAATGAAATATAGTAAATTAATACCACTTTTTCAAATCGGGTAACAAAAAAGATCCCTCAAATTTTAGACCTATATCCATATTACCTACTTTCAGCAAAATCTTCGAGAAAGTTATTTACAATCAACTAATAGGTCACTTGAGAACAAACAGATTCATGCATGAAAGCCAATTCGGCTTTACCAAAGGTAGATCCACTACCGATGCCGGAACTGCACTTATGAAACATATTTTTGACGCATGGGAGGGCAAGCGGGATGTAATTGGAGTGTTTTGCGACCTTTCCAAAGCGTTTGACTGTGTGAGTCATGAAACGCTTTTAAGTAAACTTAGACATTATGGTGTCTCGGATGGAGCTGTTAGCCTTTTAAAATCTTATTTATCAGACAGATTGCAGAAAGTCGTTATTAATAGATCAGAATCTGCTAGCTCGCCTATAACTATGGGGTTCCCCAGGGATCAATATTGGGTCCTCTACTGTTTCTAATATATATAAATGACCTTCCTTACTACATTACAGAATCGTGTGAGACAGTATTGTTTGCAGATGATACTTCTTTACTATTCAAAGTTGATAGACAAAAGGAATGTTATGACGATGTAAATAGTGCTCTCTCGAGAGTTCTGTATTGGTTCACAACTAATAATTTGTCTTTAAATTCTAAGAAAACAAAATGTATCAAATTCTCTTTGCCCAATGTAAGGCAGGTTGATACTAGTTTAAATATGAATGGTGATGTCATTGACTTGGTAAATAATACTAAATTCTTAGGCATTACGTTAGATTCACGACTACAGTGGGATCCACATATTGAAACTTTGGCAATCAAACTTAGTTCAGCGGCGTACGCAGTAAAAAAGATTAGACTTTTAACTAATGTTGAAACGGCAAGATTGTTTATTTCAGCTACTTTCATAGTGTTATGTCCTATGGACTGCTGCTATGGGGATCAGCGGCTAACATTGAAAGTATTTTCCTTTTACAAAAAAGAGCGATTCGTGCTATTTACTGTTTACGGGCTAGAGAATCCCTAAAAGAATTGTTCAAAGAAATTAATATTTTAACTTTAGCTAGTCAATATATATATGATAATTTAGTTTTTGTATATAGAAACTATAATAAATTCAATAAAAACAGTGATCTACATAATGTGAATACTAGAAAAAAAATAAACTTGCCGTTCCAATGTTCAGACTCCATAAAACTAGCTGTTCGTTCTTGGGGAAATGTATATCTATGTTTAACAAGCTTCCGCAAAGTGTCATTGATTTACCTTTATATAAATTTAAAATCCATATCAAAAATACACTCATGAGTAAAGGTTATTATAAAGTAAGTGACTATCTAAATGATCACAGTATTTGGGAATAGGGACACTATTCATAGAGCCATGTTTGGTAACAACATTATTTATAATATTGTATTATTTTATATGTGTATGTAAACATACATACGACTGTAATCGTATTAGGTATGATTGTATCTTATACTATTGTATTTATATTGTATTTTTATATTATATTATTATTATAATTATTAACATTGAAAAGAGGAGATAAAAAATAGACCTTCAGAGTTTCTTGCCTGTTCTTCTCGAGAAGGCTCTCCCAATTTCCGAACAGGTGTCGAGTCAATATATTTTTTTCTTTTTTTTTTCCTTATTCGTACGTACGGACAAGGTTTTTGTTTTTTTTTTTTATTATTTAAGCTTTTTTTTTTTTGTTTGTTGACGTCAATAAGTGCCTGTAAAGGTCTATGTTGAATAAATATTATTTTGATTTTGATTTGATTTGAAACATAAAACTAAAAATACTAATATATAAACTAATTATACAAAAAAAAGACTTACAACTATGGTGCTAACAATTATCATAATAGATAATTTAAATTTTATTAATTTATATAAAACGACAACAAGCTTTTTACATATACACACACAAGCAGACACATAAATATGAACAAACACACACACAGTTATTAATATTTTTGTTGACCACATGAGACATATGCGAGCTCAAGATTATGAGGATGAATGTTGAGTCGCGTAGAACGGAGACGGAAACTAGCAGCAGGAATTAATCCGAACAATTCCTCGGAGTACTCCCCGTAATATAAGCGATAGAGGATACATAATATATGCTTGTATTATTAATATTAATCTAAATATATAAAAGAAGAAACTGACTGACTGACATATCAACGCACAGCCCAAACCGCTGGTCCTAGAGATTACAAATTTGGCACGTAGGTTCCTTATAAGGTGTAGGGGTGCACTAAGGAAGGATTTTTCAAAATTCATCCCTTAAGGGGGTGAAATGGGGGTCCAAAGTTTGTATGGAGAAACAAGATTTGTTTGAATATTTTATTCGAAACTTCGCAGGAGTACTCCTAACAATAAATGAGTAAACACGTCTTTCAGGATTTTTGAAAATTCAACCCGTAAAAGGGGGAAATGGGGTGTCAAAGTCTGAAAATCGACAATGGGTATTGTTTCTATGGTTTATCGGGTCGCTGAGAAGCGTATCTAAATTAGTTCAGCCAAACGTGAGATAATCGCGGACAAACATACATACTTACATACGTACATAAAACATACGGGTCACACTGAGAAGCCCCTTTATGTAGACGGTTGAAAAATACGATTAGTACGCGGGCGAAGCCGCGGGCACAAGCTAGTAATACAATAAAACAACATATTAAAAGTATTAGTAAGATCGTTTAAACAAGTTCACGTTACATCTTTAAAAACTATAGTTTCATTGTGTTATTTACTATAACCAAAATCTTTCGCAAATTAACTATTGAGTCATTAAAATTAAACCCAAGCATTGTTTTGTTATCATTTAAGTAATCCATAACAGTATTATGACCTTTTATCGCATCCAAATTCACTTCCGATTTTAACTCGAGAAGAACGCCACAAACCTGTTATGTGTTTTAAATAGTTCGCTTGAAACTCGTTCGCTTGGATGATATTCTTGAATAATCAATCTGTGATTGATTTCTACTTGTGTGGTCAGCAGTAATCTCTTAACAGAGGAAGTAATAAAAATTATTCTATTTAATACGTGTACTCGTTTCTGAAGCAAAGTGCCAGTGGCCTTTTTTTTGTTGTTACGCTGAGCAGTAATGCATTAAATTGCATACCCCGGCTGCGGAGAGCCGGCGGTTATGTAGGGCTCTCCTCCTCAGAAGGGGGAGGCCTACCCATTAAAAACCTCAGCGATGGCCTTCCTCAGGCATGTAGGGAGCCCCCGGGAACGATGAGCGACTTCCGGGATTTTATTTAAATCGGTTCAGTGGTTTTTACAATACTGCCATACAACCTTTCACCCCCTCCTTTCAACCTTTTACAACCCTTTACAACCTTTTTTGTATAAAAAAGTAGCTTGTGTCCTTTCTCAGGCTCTAGACTATCTGTGTACCAAATTTAATGTAAATCGGTTCAGTAGTTTTGGCGTGAAAGTGGAACAGACAGACAGACAGAGTTACTTTCGCATTTATAATATTAGTATGGATACATAAATGTACAAATGACAACGTTATTGGCAATGTAACTGTAAAGTACAAATTACGAGACTTAACGAGCATAATTGTGACGTCACAATGCAGGGTACATTAGGGTACATTTTTTTCCCATGAGAGATGTTAGTGAATTCTCATAAGGAGTGCGCTACCATTGCAGTCGTCTTAATAACCCTTCACACTAGCGATGGGCGATTGTTGCAAAAAAAGCAATCGACTAAATCGAAAATTGTATCACTGCGCATTCGATTGTCGATTTAGTAGTTCCTCATCATGATTATTCGAATAACAATCGACGAACTACTAATTCTATACTACTAACTGGGATTACACAACACAGCGCTGAGCGCACCATCTTAGTATTTAAATTACTTATTTAGTAGTATACGAAATTAGTAATACGAGAATCAATAGTAATGGCGATGAACTACTAAATCGACAATCGAACGCGCACAGCGCAGTGGTACAATTTTCAATTCAGTCGATCACTTTTGCCCATTGCGTGCGGTGTGTGCGCTACAGTTTAGTTACTTTAGTTATTCAGTCAGTTCTCGTCCGCTGCACGGCACGGGCGCACGCCGTTAGTAGATAACAACGGAGCGGCGTCGATTGTTATCGACTTTTATCGACTAAACTGAACAATCGACTAATTCGATTACTTTTAGTAGTTATCGCCCATCGCTACTTCACACTGGATACTAACCGCCCCCGGTAGAGCTAGACCCGGTAGAGCCCGGAGAGAACTAAAGCGCGCGCCCTCCCGAGCGGTTTGCGGTGAGGGTACATTGGTATGGCGCGTCTGTGAACTACCCACGAAAATGGCACAAACGTGTCTCTGTATCGTTAAAGGTAATGATCGTAGGCACATAATTATTTCTACAATATTTATCGCCCAACATTATATAGGGGTAGGGTTTAGGTAGGGTTTGTTCACAGCCTTTGGCGTTACAACATCACAGGTTAGCTTCTTTTAAAGGTAGCTTCCGCTACGCTGCATCAAAAATATGGAATAATATCCCACCACCTATAAGAAACTCCAGCAGCAAAGATTAAAAAACCACCTTCTAAACGCGCAGCGGCAGCTAGGTAATATTAATATAAATTTATCTTTTATATCTTATCTTATCTTGCGAGCGGGGCTGCTCCCATCGGGAGCTTGCGCACTTCGACCCTTGTTGGGTCTTTTGTGCTACCCCATGTGTCGGTTGTGGTGTGCTATCTAGCTTACGTGGCCCTCGTCACTAGTCCAATCTATCGAACCCATGAGTCTGACGATAATCCTAGGCGATATGGCCCTATAGTCTTCCGGTCTTGGGTAACCAATTCCCGTTAGCCTTAGTCTCCTGCAGGCCAGAGCATCGCAATGACACAATATGTGCTCCATGCTCTCCTCTTCAACCTTGCAGGCCCTGCACATTTTGGTCCTAGCATGACCCATCCTATGTAACATGACCCTTGTACCCCAGTGGCCCGTTAAGGCACCTAGTGCCAGGCGAGTTTGAGGTCTGCTTGAGCTCAGTGCGAACTTAAGCCAGCTGTCCATGCCCATGAACAGTTTTGAATGTTTCATTCCTTTATGACTGGCCCATTCTTTCTGGTGCTTTTCTTGTGTATGGGCTCTGAGGCATGAGCCCACTATTTTGGGCGTGACTCCAACAAACGGTTCTGGTCCCACCAGAGGTGTTTCCGATCCGAGTCTTGCTAGCGAGTCCGCTTTTTCGTTACCCATGAACCTTTATGTCCTGGTATCCAAACTAGGTTTACTGTGTTTGTTCTACCCAGTTCATTTAGCACGTTAATCGCGTTCATTACGAGTCTAGAGTCTACTCTATAACTCAACAATGCTTCGAGTGCTGCCTGGCTGTCGCTAAGAATATAGATATTGAGACCTTTACGTCGTTTCTCTAGATTCTCCTGGGCACAGGCAATGATGGCGTATGTCTCAGCTTGAAACACGGTTGCCAGTTTGCCCATACTTATTGATATCTTTTATATAGTATTTGTATGAATTTTAAGATGTTCTTATTTAAAGTTTCTTGTTATTGGTATATTTATTTATTTTATTTCTTTATAAAATTCTTATATTTATTTATTTGATCTATTTTACAGCTAAGACCTGGTTAGTTAGTTATTCCTACATTATTACTTGCATGACATCTTACGTCATTGCTATCTGTGGTGGCAGTTGAAAACCAGTGCCAGATCTATCTTATGATCTGGCTCATGCTGAACTGGCCTCCCATTCTAACCTTAAATTTATAGGAAAATTTGTAATTGTGTTGTATTTTGAATAATTTAATTTGTTAATTCTTTATTTTGAAAATAATATATTTTTTTTTTTTATATTGTTCAGTAAGTGTAAGTTTCCTATTATGTGTGTTTTTTGTTTGAGTTAGAATAAAATTATCATCATCATCATCATCATATATTACTCACTAAAATATATATATACATATCCTTTCCCAAAGAGGTGGAAAGAGATCACAGTTACCAACAACACCCTAATCTCAACTGTCATTAGAATACTTTAAATATATATTATATGGAATAAAAAATAACTCATCTTTATCAGAAGGTTTTTTTAAATTCTCTATGACAATTAGACCTCCTTAACCAAGTATCTACTCGCCTTTAAGTAGGACACGTGCATAGATACTATAGTCAATTAATCATTCTCAATTTGCTGTAAGTACATTTTAATTCCACAAGAACTTGAGCAGTCCAGCACAAAACCCCTCGAGGAATACCACCGCAGGTTGTAATCAAAAAGCGATATGGAAGCCACTTAAAAACGATGTAACAATTAATTCCACCTCATTCTAACCTGCCATTTAATTGGTCTATAGTGATAATGGGCGCATAATGTAATAAATTCAACTGGATCGTATGAAATTGTGCCGCCTACAAAAAACTGTGAATGCTAATGTCCGTGAAGACGGCGTCTTTGTGATGTCTTCTTTCTATGTCATTTAACGTGGCGACAAGTTCATATATTAGTATCTAATTTAAGTAGTCAGAATAATAATGAGATCATTATAATAAGATAATATACTCGTGTAATAATAAAATAAGATTGGTACTTATTTTTAACACCTGACTTTTTACAAAGTACATGGCACAGTTAATATGGCAGTTTGGCGAGCGGCGATCGACCCCAAATTTTCGATAGTATTTTTCTCCTTGACGATCACGAATATATATACAAGTTTTAGGAAAACTTTACGACAAAAATCGCTGCTATCAAGATTTAAAATCAAGATTTTTTGATTATTATCATAAATCTTGTTAAATTGTAGAGAAATCTACACAAATAAATAAAATTGGAGTGTCTGTTTGTAATATTAAAATAACCGTTTTCTGCATATGAATAAATACGGTACACATACCAAAATATATATTTTTAAAATGTTTGTCTGTCTGTCTGTTTGTTCCGGCTAAACTCTGGAACGGCTGAACCGATTTGGATGGGACTTTCACTGGCAGATAGCTCATGTAATAAGGAGTAACGTAGGCTACTTTTATTTTAGAATAAAAAATGTCAAAACGAAAATTACAAAAAAAAAATCTAATTTTATTTATATTACACTCCACGCGGACGAAATCGCGAGCACAGCTAGTTAGAAATATAATTCGGACTTTTCTTTATAGGACATTTAACGTTAAAATAAATTCTGACATTACAGAATACAGTAGTAATACAGTGTCCATGATCACTTTATATAATACATGTGTGACATATTATACATCCTTAGTAATATTATAAAACGGAAAGTGATTTTGTTTGTTTGTTTGTTCCGTTTTCACGCTGTAACTACTTAACCGATTGCTTTGAAATTTTGCAGACGTAAAGATAAAAGTCCGGATTAAATAATAGGCTACTTTTAATCCCGGAAAAATCGTCAGATCCCACGGGCGCGCAATAAAGGCTTCGCTCAAAAACTACTGTACAGGGATAGAGTGATTCTTGAGCAAGGTTTTGCAGTATTTTTTATCTCGGAAAAACGGATAGTCCTACGGGAAGCGCGATAAAACCTTCGCACCATAAACCGACTTCCGCGCATATGTAGTCGTGGGCAAAAGATATGACCCTTAATTGAGATTGGGATTGGGTCTATAGAGGGCTATAGACCCAATCCCGAAATCCATGCGGGCGACGCGGGCAGAAAGGTAGTTATTATTATATAAAAGTACATTTGAAGTAAAAAAATATTATATATGCTTATAACATTTTGTATGTTCTAGGATGTAGGCATTCCTCCACGGGAAGGAGGAGGTCACCTACCGATTGACTCAGATACTCACCGGGCACGGCTGCTTCGGTGAGTATCTGTGTCGAATAGGACGGAAGGGATCGACACATTGTCACCACTGTGCATCCGACCTTGACTCGGCCCAGCACACGCTGGCGGAGTGCCCCGCGTGGGCCTCCGAGCGCCGAGTCTTGGTCGCAGAGATCGGGCGAGATCTGTCTCCGCCGGCATTGATTGCGGCAATGCTGGCGGACGAGGGAGGTTGGAGGGCTGTGGCCTCCTTCTGTGAAGCAGTGATGCTCCAGAAGGAGGCCGCCGAGCGGGGTCGGGAGATGGCCGATCCCGCTCGGAGAAGGCGGCGCCGGGCTCGGTAGCACAGCTGCGGCGCCGCCGCGGGTCGCCGGCGGGCGCGAGGAAGTCGCGACTACTTCGGTGACCCGGGATGGACCACGCCCCTTCCGTGGCCGGGGGCGTCGTCGGTGGAGGAGACCGGGGGAGGTACTGTAGCCTCCCCCGAGGAGGGCTCCCCTCTAGGCAGGGGAGCGGAGGCTGGGGGTTCCTGGAAGTTGCTTGATGTTCCCGGGGGCTCCCTACATGCCTGAGGAAGGCCATCCCTGAGGTTTTTAGTGGGTAGGCCTCCTCCTTCTGGGGAGGAGAGCCCCACATAACCGCCGGCTCGCCACAGCCGGGGTATGCAATTTAATGCATTTTCCTCAGGGGAAAAAAAAAGGATGTAGGCATTCAATATCAGGTAAATAGGCGGTC
The DNA here is from genome assembly GCA_036419045.1 of Scirpophaga incertulas. Taxonomy (NCBI): domain Eukaryota; kingdom Metazoa; phylum Arthropoda; class Insecta; order Lepidoptera; family Crambidae; genus Scirpophaga; species Scirpophaga incertulas. Next base: position 23,700,984 of record CM071636.1, read on the forward strand.
TACCCATAACCGCAAAACATGGCAAAGGATCTACGACACTGAAAAGTTTGAGAACCTCTGTTGTAGACCTTCGCCTTCGTTCAACTAGTTGGGCACTTTTTGTGGAATAGATTATGCTTTCATTTTTAAGATTAATTAGAAGTAGGCTTTCAACTTAGCAATCAATACCAGCTGACATCTGCACCCGAAATTAAAACAGTTCACATTCAAAATAGTCGAAGCAATCAATATAACTAATTGTTATTCCATACATGAGCTCTGCGACTTAAATAACACTCGTTAAAAACAATTACCTGTCGTTGAAGACGCAGGAAGGGCATTTAAATTGCGTTCTGGTAATTCGAATGCGTGTGAGCAAAAGTTAATGAGATATTGAACTACTTTTACTATACATTCCTTCTACTGTACAACCTTCTTGGTGGGTCGACATCAATGCATATTTAATTTGGCTATGAATGTTTTGATTAATACCAATAGATTTTAGATTTCCTAGAAACTATATTCGTTTGCAATCGCAAGCACCGTGGGATATTTTTGACAGCGTCAGTTTGACAGACTGTTATTGACATATATTTTGATTCGTTCGGCATCGGTAGTGCCAACATACAGATCCCAAAGTACAAATAAAGACTAGACTAACTAATCGCCTCATAATAAATAAATCGTTCAAAACCGCTGCTTTTCGTGGAAGTTTTAGGTACCTACTAAGTGTTGGAACAACATTCCACCACCTATAAGGGCTTCCCCTACTGTTCGCACGTTTAAAAAAGCTTACAGAATATACCTGCTAAGTTTACAAAAGACGGAGTAAAACGGTGTTGAGCGCTTTGTTTTTGAGTTTGGTTGGTGAGTTAATTTTAATTTTATAAGTGTTTTAGGATTAATATTGTTTTCTGTTCTGATTAGTAAGTGGTACCTACGTGGTATTATGATACACAAATTTCAAATGTCCCTCGCCGGGCAAGAGTCTGGGTTGGTATAAGCCTGTATTTAGTTTTAGTTTTAAAGATTTTTTGTTCCTAAGGGTATTTGGTTTTGTTTAGATTTTAGAGTTAGTTTTTTCTATTTGTTTTTTTGTTTTCATGAGAATTAGTTTTTGTACAGATTTAAGTTTAGTTTTTGCTGCTGTTGGTTTGCACAGAGCTTCACGTTTTACACAAGGTTTCCGCAGAATACCAGTGTTTGGACACTTTTCGAGTGTACTATTTAGTGTTTTTTTTTGTTATGTGTTATCATTAGTTATAAGTATTATTGTATTATAAGACACTAAATAAAGATTTTTTCTTTCTTTCTTTCTTTCAAATACACAGTACCCATATTCCGTTCTACACAGTAATAAGCAAAAAAGAAACATGATAAAATCTATTGTGTTTGTGAAGAAGGCTTAGTTACAAAACTCAAGAAGGAAATGTTTACTTGGTTTAGACACGTAGGAAGGACGGATGAAACGGGGAGTGCTCCGAGGAATTGTTCGGACTAATTCCTGCTGCTTGTTTCCGTCACCGTTCTACGCGACACAACATTCATCCTCATCATCTAGACACCACAGTGCGTTTTTCCAGGAATTTTCTGCCATGCACTACTAAACTGTGGAATGAATTGTCGTCTGCAGTATTTCCGAATCGATGCGATATCGAAACATACATTCAAAAAAAGACCATATTCCCATTTAAAAGGCCGGCAACGCATCTGTGATCTGGTGTTGCGGGTGTCCATGGGCAGCGTTATCGCTTACCATCAGGTGACCCGTTTGCTCGTTTGTTTTTTTTTTATTTTTTTTTATTATGACTCACCAACAGTTATTACAATATTACATTTACATAGATACATTAGGTAGAAACAAATCTTAATGGTAAGTTAGTAATGGTAAGTTAGTAAAGTAATGGTAGTTAGTTAGTTAACCAGTACCACCGGCAAGTTACCAAGGTAAGTACAACATTCACAGATATATAATACTTAACAACATAACATTAAATAACTGCGTACAATAAAAAATTATAAAGTTTACAATTAAATAGAGAGTTAATCATTAAAGTGTTCTGAAAAGAAAAAAAAAAGAAAAGCATACAAACAAAAACCTATGCTGCCTTAGACTATAAAAAAAAACGAAACACGGCTGACCAAAGACATTTACAAGGCAAATATGAATGGGCGAGTATGTGCAAATATGATTGAATAAATAAATAATAATGGCTCTAGTTGGATTCAGTTATTGTCAGTCAGACCTTGTCAAGGTGTCTGGCTGTGCATGGAAGCACTGCCGCTGCTGGTTTCTAGGCTTATGGTGATTTTACCACATGTGGTGAATGCTTGCTGTGACAAAAGATGTGAAAAACTGGTCTATGACATAATATAGAAATGGCTGGTTTTAATAATGTAAGCAATTATAATTTATGAATACACGATATTACAAGATATTTTTATTTTTTATTTTTTTATTTTCTTTTCTTAGGAACACAAACAGTTATACTTAAATCTATAAATATTACAAAAAAAAAATATTACAGAAACCAGTGAAGTGTTCACAGATAGTTAATAAAAAAAACGGTCTGAGAGGTAAAAAATGATAAGTAGTTAATTGAGTGATGAGAAAGAAAAAAAAACTAATTAAACACACAAATTATAGCCAATTAAATACAAAAAAATAACTAAATTACAAATTAAATACTATTAAACTGGAAATTGGGGTAAAAGCAAATGAAATATTTAAGATAAACCTACGGCTAGTATTTCAGACTTCAGTTGTGACTTAAATTGACCTATACTCAAATTGAAGTCCAAAATATCTACATTTGTAAAAAAATTATTGAATGCATTACACACACGGTATATGAATATGCTTCTTGCATATATGGTTTTGGTGGTTGGGACAATAAATGCGTCTCGACAGCGAGCACTAACACGGGGACATCTTAAAGTAATCACCCCTAAAAGGTTACGTGAGTCAATAATGTTGTGGATTACTTTATATAAGAAAACCTGATCTCGCAGTAATCGACGTGTTTCTAAAGAAGAAATCTGTGGTAAAGGTTGTTTTGTTTTTATACATTTATATGTTAAGTGCTTTATAAATTTTTTATTAATTGTTTCAATGTTATTTATATATTTGCGATAATGTGGGTTCCATACAACTGAGCCGTACTCAAGGATAGATCTGACGAAACAGTTGTATAGCAAGACTAAGGTTGAGCTATTCCTGAATTCTCTACCCATTCTCAGAACGAATCCCAGCATCCGATATGCCTTATTAACAATTGAGCGCACATGCGAGTTAAAGTTTAACTTAGAGTCGACAATAACACCCAAGTCTCTGACTTCAGTTTTGCGAGAAATGGTAGTGCAATCAAGCTGATAGTCATAGCAGATTGGTTGCTTCCCTCTTGTGAAAGACATTACTTGACATTTTTCAATATTTAAAGAGAGTATATTACGCTTACAGTAATTACACAGTGAATCCAGATCCTCCTGGAGTTGTAAGACATCTGCAGGAGAACGTATTTCCTTGAAAATCTTCATATCATCTGCGTAAAGTAAGATGTTACTATGACGGATACAGCTACCTATATCATTAATGAAAAGGTTAAATAGTAGTGGTCCCAAATGAGAGCCTTGAGGTACGCCAGACGTAACAGGAACAAAACTCGAACAAAAACCCTTAATAGTAACAGCCTGAGTTCGCTCTCTAAGATATGATGTTAACCACCGCAGTAAATCACCATGAATACCAGATTGCTCAAGCTTACGTATCAGAATACTATGAGAGATTTTATCAAAACACTTGGCGTAGTCAGTGTACACAACATCGACTTGACAGCCTCGGTCCATTGATCCCGCTATACTATGAACAAACTCACATAGACCCAGTTTCAAAGACAAATTGAACAGAAACGTAAGAGGTTTGGAGAGACTCCCTCTACAGGATTTTAAAAATATTGGGGGAACACCATCTGGACCGCATCCCTTATTCTCATCTAACATTTTCAAATATTTTAAGACTGTGTCACTACTTAGAGGAGCTATGTCACTCACACAAACTACACCATGCTGATCAATAACAGATCCACCAAGAATAAGTGAAGGTGGGGAACGGTTGCCTGGATCGAAAACTGACTGGAAATACTCGTTGAACAGACTACAGGCATGCTCCCCATCGGTGGATGCGACGGAGTTTAGATACATAGTATCCGGGATACAGGTTGTTGTTTTTTTGATTTTACAAATGACCAGAAGTGTTTACTATCAGAGCGCAATTTCATTTCAGATTGGTGTATATATACATTATAACATTCGGATTGAATCTTTTTTTGGCGGCTGCGTAATAGCGAAAAGGAGTTATAGTCAGAGATTCGGCCATACAATTTCCATTTCTTATGATATTTCAGTTTTTCCCTAGTAATTTTTATCAGAGCCTTTGAATACCAACGGGGATAACTGGAGTTACATTTAATGTTTTTTTTAGGGATAAGCCTCTCTATTACTCATTAACTTTGCTGTAAAATATGGAAACAGCTGTATCAATACTATCACACTCGGTAAGGTCACTCCAGTCTATGTCTGACAGCTCTGTGTTGATGATACTATAATCCGCAACACGAAATAAGCGAACCGAACGTGGAGCTTCCCGGAATTGACTATCAAATAAACATTGAACCCTATTTCTAAAGCAGGATGGTGAGGGTCTTCTGGAACCAGTGGCCTAGCACAGTGTGTTACTTCACATTGAGTATTCGCCATAATAAGATCTAAGCATCTGGAGTTATTGTTTAAGACATAGTTATACTGTTCAAGGTTTGTCATCGCCAAAAATCCACTTAACGCTTGAACCAAGTTGTTGCTACTTTCAGCATTGATTAAATAATAATACCAAGATATAATTATACCAAGATTAGTACATGTCACATATGTAACACATAATTGTGGTTCAGGTCTAGAAATCTGTGAAAATATGCAAATGAGGTTTATAAATGTAGAAACCATCTTTAATCACGGTTTCAGACAGTCGCATGATTTTTTGAAATATGTTGCAGAGAAGTGAGAGGTGTGACTGATGGCCGTTTTAGATGCGGCCAGGTAAAGATATCATTTGGTTTTTTATTCGGTTTCGCGTTGCTCTAGAGATTTGCCGGATATTTTACATGTGCTGACTTATTTTTTTTTAAACATAAAAGATGCTATATTATATTTGAGCTATTTTTTTAAAAGTAGATTGTATGTTACGTGTAGATAGATAGATATTTTATTTGGTCTATAGATACACACACACACAACAATTATTGAGTAATAATGACAAGAAAAAATAATAAATTTAGGGTACGAACAGCGAAACAGCCCTATTTTTTTTTAGCCGACCTTGACTCGGCCCAGCACACGCTGGCGGAGTGTCCCGCGTGGGCCTCCGAGCGCCGAGTCTTGGTCGCAGAGATCGGGCGAGATCTGTCTCCGCCGGCATTGATTGCGGCAATGCTGGCGGACGAGGGAAGTTGGAGGGCTGTGGCCTCCTTCTGTGAAGCAGTGATGCTTCAGAAGGAGGCCGCCGAGCGGGGTCGGGAGATGACCGATCCCGCTCGAAGAAGGCGGCGCCGGGCTCGGTAGCACAGCTGCGCGCCGCCGCGGGTCGCCGGCGGGCGCGAGGAAGTCGCGACTGCTACAGCGACCGGGATGGACCACGCCCCTTCCGCGGCCGGGGGGCGTCGTCGGTGGAGGAGACCGGGGGCTCCCCTCTAGGCAGGGGAGCAGAGGCTGGGGGTTTCCGGAAGTGGCTTGATGTTCCCGGGGGCTCCCTACATGCCTGAGGAAGGCCATCCCTGAGGTTTTTAGTGGGTAGGCCTCCCCCTTCTGGGGAGGAGAGCCCCACATAATCGCCGGCTCGCCACAGCCGGGGTATGCAATTTAATGCATTTTTCTCAGGGGAACAAAAAAAAAAGGATACGAACATGGAAACCGACCTGCCCTGCATACAGAATAATTGAGCTTCATGTGTGCTAATCAATGACCAATGAGTAAGGGCTATTACAAAGTCAATGATTATTTAAATGATGCCAATGCTTGGTGTTGATTTGAAGATATTACATTCTAAAGTGTAAATATTTGTATAAATTGTATAAATTGTAAACACTACATTGTACATTGTATGATAACGACATAATTTATTGTAAATGTTGTTATTACTTTTGATAACGCTGATAAGTTTCTTGCGCCCATCCATCTTATCAGCTAAGAAATACGTCCTGAATGGGTGGTAGGAAAAAAGATTTGGAAGATTCAAAAAAAAATCTATAAAGACATAATTGAATAAAGTTAATTTTGATTTTGCTGCAGCAGCACAAAAAGGTCCATAGCTCAGTGCCAATATTTGTACAAGAGCAGAAATCGCAGATTTTCAGCTATAGACCTGGAGACCTATTTTTGAATTACGAATGCGACTTCGAAATCACCGATGTGACTAATAATCACCGATTTTCAATAATTCTTATTTTTGAATAGCACTGATGTGACTACCTTAGTCACAGGTGTGATTTCATTACGAGTGCCCTCACCCACTCGTAATCAAGTCATACTTGTGGAAATGTTATCTGTGTTTTGTTTGATTTTTCAGTCTATATATATATATATGAATGTAGCTTATATATATATATATATATATGCTACATTCATATTCATATATACATGTATGTATATTTTATAGGTATACAAAAGTTTATTTACATATAACCTTTATATACCTATAATATATACATAGATATATATGAATGTAGCATATATTATATATATAATAACCATAATGGTTAAGCCGACAATAATCGGCAGCGGCTACATTCTGCGTGGAACCGAATTCTTATATTTATGTGTGTACTTTATCTATGTTGGCAGCTCTGCGATCGACTTTCAAAAATTGGATGTTTCAGGAATCCGTGACCTCAAAGTCACCGCTGACTATTTAGTCAGCGGTGATTTCGAAATCGCATTCGTAATTCAAAAATAGGTCTCCTGGGGCCGTCACTTCGATACACATACATATATAGTTAATTTAGTAGGGACTTCCGGGGAATTCTGTAGGGACACAATGATTTTACTGTGTGGAACTTATTTGAGTAGTTCCTTTCTTTGTACTTGGAATAAAGGGTTCATTGTATGTTGTAGTTTCTGTGTAGAACAGTCTCATTACATCAATGCTCCAATTAACTCGTGTTCTTTTTTATTCGCCTTTTATTCTGATAGTGCAGATATATATTTTCATATAGAAACTTACTAGCGACCCGCCCCGGCTTCACACTGGTGCAATGAAAAAATGGTTATGGTGGGTTATCTTTAAGAGATAGACATATACCATAGCGGACTTTTTTTGTTGAACTTTTTGAGGTAGACAAGACTGTAGTACATTATTTTGGTCTATCTCGTAGGGTTCAGCTAGCGTTTTTGCAATATAAGCGCAAAAAAATTGGTTGTCTGTAGAATTCCGTCTACTGCCGATATTTGAACGTGACAACGTCTATTACATGGTAATTTTTTCTGGGTGCAATGAAATTATTTAAAATAAAGTAATGTATAACATTTATATTTTTATTACGTTGCCGTGTGGCGTCAGATCGGCCGTTACGCCGTTCGTGGACTCCGTGTGGCGTCAGATTCGGCCGTAACGGTGTTTTCGAGAATGACTCCACGCCGTACCAATTTAATAGACGTTGTCACGTCAAAATACGTGCTTATTTACGATATCACATTGGAAACCTCTAAATTTATCAGTGTTTCTCTACTATATTATACATGTATTATACATATAAACCTTCCTTAAGAATCACTCTATCTATTAAAAACCGCATCAATCCGAAAATCCGTTGCGTAGTTTTAAAGATCTAAGCATACATAGGGGCAGACAGACGCCGGATAGCGACTTTGTTTTAGTAAATTAGTGATTAGTAGGTGATATATGTATATATAATACCTTAAGTTATTTATTAACTTAAGTATTACCTAAAGTCTAAACTCATTTGCGCCGCCATCCCTCAATTAGTCCATACTTCGCAGCTTGCTGCACATGTACGAGTAGGCCCCATCATTTCAAGGCCGGACCCACTTTGGCGTACCGAGCCTTCTTTCGCGCATATGTCCTCTTCGGAGGGCAGCGCTGACGTGCCCTCTCCTGAGGGTGCGCCAACCATTCCATTCAAGCCGTAGGGCCCTTAGGGCCAAGGCTAGGCTGAGTTTAGTCGGTAGGTCTGTTGGGTCGAGCCGCCTCGATTCACCAGGAGTCCGACATAATCAACGCATCCCTGCTTGCCTGTTGCGTTGGTATCCATGAGGATTCTCAGCCTCCTCTCCTGAGGAAAAAAAAAGTCTAAACTTAAATTACGTATATGTGGAGATTTGTTCTTGATTCAAACCAAAGAAATATATCCCGAAACTCGTTATAACAAGACGCCTGCAGCATTGAATTTCACCGCTAATTGCGCATCTAATAACCGTCTCTAACGCGCAAAAAGTAGCTGAGTGATTAATATCTCCACACGACGTAGTTTCCAGCATCTTTGTGATAGATTTAAATTTGAAATACGTGTTTTGTAAGACAGAATAGACGCGAGTTTCACCTGTCCCCTGATTATATAACTGTGTTGGTATGACGAAGACTTTCGTCAAGTGGTTATTATAACACCGGTTTCAAAGTGTTGCCATGTCTGAGCTCCCGGGTTCGAGTCCCGGTGCAGGCAGATGTTTGTCTGTTGTATAACATATATTTACATCTAAAATATTTATATATGTATAATACATATATGTCTATCTGTTATTCTAAATCCCGTAACTCAAGGCTTACAGAGGTTACTTGGGCTGCGTTAATTAGTGTGAGTGTGTTTTTTTTTATTTTATTTTCTCCTCAGGAGAGGAGGCTGAGAATCCTCATGGATACCAACGCAACAGGCAAGCAGGGATGTGTTGATTATGTCGGACTCCTGGTGAATCGAGGCGGCTCGACCCAGCAGACCTACCGACTAAACTCAGCCTAGCCTTGGCCCTATTGGCCCTACGGCTTGAATGGAATGGTTGGCGCACCCTCAGGAGAGGGCACGTCAGCGCTGCCCTCCGAAGAAGACATATGCGCGAAAGAAGGCTCGGTACGCCAAAGTGGGTCCGGCCTTGAAATGATGGGGCCTACTCGTACATGTGCAGCAAGCTGCGAAGTATGGACTAACTAAGGGATGGCGGCGCAGATGCCGCCTCTCGCAAGGCTTGAAGAGCCAGCGTCAATGAGTCGGGAGGGTCCGAAATGACGTGTCTGGGTCGACGATATTCAGTGTTACGCGGATTGACTGGGGTACGCGGGGTGTAGCTACACGCCTGCCTCACTAACGGATTCGGATGCCTTAAAGAAATATGTGCATATATATATATGTCACGACACACAGTCTGTATAAATCTCTGTCTTATATTTATACAACTATATTATTGTAAAGTTTCACTAAAATCTATTTAGTAGTTTTTACGTGAAAGAGTAACAAACATCCCTACTTACAAATTTTTGCGTTTATATTATTAGAGTTGACGAGTTCTTCTAATAAGCCGTCAGAAATAAGTATACAAAAAACGCCAGACAAATGGGATTAATTATTTTTACCAGAGCGTCTACCTCAGATTAAGTTATCTTTTCTAGTTTAGAAGGCGCGTTTTCATTAAAATTGTGATAGAATTAATTTGATTGGCTCAATTTTAACAGGTAATAAGGAGAACCGAATTGCTGTGATAGCATTACACAAAGTAGGTATGGAACCAAATATAATGTTTTATTCGATATGGTTGGTATTAGTCGAATATTTGCCGAGGTATTGATAGATAATGACATGTGTTCTCTTTGTGAAAAAAAAAATTTACATTGACTACTGTTCATACGAAAAAGGCGTTTAAAGCAAAGCAGCAAGGGAATGAATTTGAACAAATCTTGTCTTAAAGCGAAAGATTGTAAGAAAGAGAGAGATGAAAATAACACTTAGAACCATATCGCGTATTTTAAAAGATGACTTACGATTTGAAAGAAAGAAAGAAAAAGATATATTTACTGCACATATATAGGTACTTAATGGCTAATAAATAATAATTGCCTGCAGTAAAAGGCTACGACTTAGCTATAATGCTGCTATTTATATAATTGTTGATTTGTTTTCTGCAGATCGTCTAATTTACTTTATTTTATTACTTTGTAACTTTTCTCATACTAGTGAATTGTTAATTCTTTTTGAGAAAAATAAATTTCTAAACCCCAAATATATTAGGTTATCCATATACAGACATTATAAAACGCAAATGTAACGATTATATATAGCAAGCATCGAAAACAAAGAAGAGTAAAGGAGATAGTACGCTGCCTTGAGGAACACTGACTGCAAGTTGTATTTAATCTGAGCTTTGGTACTTGTTAGATGAACTGCTGACGACTATGGAGTAATCGTAATCAAACCGAACAATGCCGGAGGTATGGTTAATTAATTTAGCATAGAAAGACTAATAAGTTACTAATGTCTACCCTATCGAAAGCTTTGGTGAAACCTAATAATTGGATGATTTATTTCCGCATTCATATAAAAATAAAACACAAATATTATTATATTACAAATAATTTAATATAACAAAACAAGGGCTGCGGTGAGCCAAAGAGACAGGTGCGCCACGCAGCCAGACCCTCGCTGTGGCGCGAACAACGCCACGTCGTGGTAATTGGAGCTCCATCCGATAAGCTGCTCATCTCTGTTCTGAACCCGCAGCCAAAGCTCCAGGGGCCGGAAATACCTTCAAATATAACATATTGTAGAAGATATGAAAAAATATGTCTACGGAGGGTATAAAAGCGAGTGCAAACTATTGACCCGGGCATTGCTGTCGGACATTTTTGCGTGAAAAAACAGATGGCGCTACGTGTGCTATGTAGCGTTCGAGCGTTTGACAGCAGCCGAATTTATCCGAGCGCGCTCGAGCTCAGAGGCTTCGTGCTAGTCGACGAGTGAACACATGTTTTTCAAATTACCATCTTTCTATTAAATATTAGTTGTTTTTTTTGCATAAATTAATTCAGAGCCTTAAGCATCTAGTGTCTTGTAAAAAGTTACGTCATTCTCTTAATAATAGCGTGGATCTTTTTATAATATATTAAATCTTGAGTGTGGCAAAAGAAGGATAAAAGTAATAAGATTAATGGAGTGGAAATGAGGAGTTTTAAGGGGAATGGCTGGAGTGACGGTGAAGGATAAATTGCGAAATAGTCTGATAAGGGAAATATGCGATGTGAAGAAGATATAGTGATTAAAATTGTAAAGGGAATGCTTCCACTCTTTCTTCCACTCTTCTCTATCACTCCCCATTTCGATACTCACTCCCTTCGTCAACATATCACCATTCACACAATCCATCCATCGTTTCTTCGGTCTTCCTCTCCTCACACGTCCATCCACTTGCATGTTCATAACTTTCCCAGTAACACGATAATTTTCTCTTCTTAACACGTGACGACACTAGGAAAATCTTTCTCTCAATTTTTCAAAAATAAGGGCTACTTTCAGACTTCTCCTGATATATTATATGTTACGAATGAACCACTACTTGGTTGAAACAGGTCCGAATCTTTCTCCAGATCTCTTTGAAGATTAGTTTGGATTTCGTGAGGGTAGATCCACGACGAACTTGTTTTTTTGGAAGTTGATTTTTTAGTAAGCAAATTACAAAATAAAAATAGGAAAGGAATCGTTTGATTACAGAGTTAGAAGACTGCACATTGCAACGCACCTGACAAGAGATTCCGGAGATATTCTATTAGTCTTGCCTTTGGTCATAGTACGGATGATGTCAGACGCGGGCTTCGATGACCCCGATTGCATGATTTCACTGGAACAAACTCTTTATTATATATTAAAGTCTACAAAGTGACAGACGAACTCTGTGCTAGAGACCTATCTGTCCATCACTATCTTACCTGCTTCTATCAGTTTGCAAGGTAAGAAAGCAAAATGTCCGAGTGCCGAGAGTTTATCATTCATTTATTCGTATAGTACGTCGAGTAGCTTATATTAGTATGGCGTATATCTGTATAAATTGCTGAACAATATTTATTAAAGTACCTATGGAGTAATAAATATATTATACTAGCTTTTGCCCGCGACTTCGTTCACGTGGACTTCAGGTTCCCCGCCCGTCTAGTCTAGTAATAAGTAAAAAATACGGTAACTAAGCACTGCAGAGCCCTAATCATAGGCCTATAGGTAGCTACTGCAGTATGCTCTATAAACTACGTAGGATTCAGTCAGCGTTTGCAATGTAACGCAAAAACGACTTTTGTTTAGTTTAGTTAGTTTTTTAACGAATTAGAAACCTCAAAAATTGTAGCCTATGTGTTATTCTGATGTATAAGCTATATTGTGGTAAAGTTTCATTCAAATCCATTCAGTAGTTTTTACGTGAAAGAGTAACAAACATCCATACTTACAAACTTTCGCCTTTATAATAGTAGTAGGATATGTTTATAAAATTTTGTAAGTTGTAGGATGTAGGCATTAAATATCAGGTAAGTAGGGGGTCTACCCAAAACCGAAAAACATTACAAAGGGTCTACGACACAAAACAGTTTGGGAACCTCTGGGATAGACATACATATAATATATATTTTTGATAGACATATACAATATTAAAAACTAAGGCACAAATGCTCGCATTCATCACACAGGCATCTGCAAACACCGAAACTAGAACACGAGACATTTGTTTACCACAATATACAAATAAATAAATTGCTATTGAAGAATGTCTTTTGAGACTTTATTCTACTACTCTGTGGCATCTAACGCTAATACTAAGGGAACATACCTGAGCACTCTGCCAGCATCCCTGCTCCTGTAAAAGTCGCACTCATGGAGGTGCCCCTTATGTCCAGAGACTAGACAAAGCTGCTCGAATATTTGGAATTCCAGAATCGTGGCCAGGAAGTATTTGATGTACTCCTGTTGAATAAATATCTACGTAATTATATTTAACAGAAGAATACTATATATTCACCCATTTAAAAAATGTAGGTGGGGTCAGTGCATGTCTGGTGAAATGTAGAGTTCTGTGCGTATGGTGTGATCATGCGTGCTATTGTGACGAAAATTTTTTCAAATCTGTACACTTATTGGGTGCCATTGTAACGAGAAATGTAGAGATCTGTACACTTATTGGGTGCCACTGTAACGATAAATGTAGAGATCTGTACACTTATTGGGTGCCACTGTAACGAGAAATGTAGAGATCTGTACACTTATTGGGTGCCATTGTGACGAGAAATGTAGAGATTTATACTTGCTGAGCGATATAAACAGAATAAATGAAGAGTCTGTTTTCAAAAAAAAATACATACAACTTATCATACAATATTGCTTAATATATAATAGAACGATTGCATGTTTAAAAATTATGAAGCCGATAAGTCGTTTTGTCTGTATGTAAATAATACGAGAGACCGTTTTATTGCAGCTGAGTTTATTATCTGTGTTTTGATTGCACTGACCTGATCTGAAACCACGTGATACTTAGATCCGGGGTCGAAGTCTTCCTCATTTCGCGGCATAGGTGGTATTACGCCCTGAGAAATAATGGAAATTAAAAAGTCAATATTAATTTTATTCACAAGAGAGATAGTTGCAAAATTTGTAGTGACCTGGAATCTCAGTTTCATTTGCCACCATCTGTTGTTCATACCCTGAACGCCATCTTCGAAGATAGACCAGCGCCACTGAGAAAAAAATATTTGATTTTAGATGATACACCGCGAACATTCATTTGCAATATAAAAGCATTAGTTTTGTTTTAATAGAATCAAGATCTCAGATGATCTTATGTCATAACTCGTAGACAAACATGATCTCATGTCAAAACCCGTAGCTAGATATGATCTCACGTCACAGCTTGTAGCCAAACATGATCTTACGTCACATTCCGTAGTCAAACATGATCTCGTGTAGCCCGTAGCTAAGAGTGATGTCTTTTATTGTTGCGTATCATTTCGATACATTTAGATATCAAACTGATTTCGATAACGAATACCTACATGACTGTATTAGTCATGTTCGATCCATTATCGAAGTCTTTTAGTTCATAGTTTCATAATTATCAAATGTTTAATCCAGTAATTATTTATGAGAACTCGTCTCAAAAGCACAACTGTAGACATAGCTGTTTACAACAAAATTTTACAAAGTGTTACTGATTTACCTTTCTGTATATTCAAAGTAATTGTTAAAAATACTCTAATAAATTAGGTTATTATAATTTTAATAACTTTATAGTTACGTTGTAAAGGTTACTTATATTATATTATGATAATTATTAACATTGAAAAGAGGAGATAAAAAATAGACCTTCAGAGTTTTTTGCCTGTTCTTCTCGAGAAGGTTCTCCCAATTTCCGAACAGGTGTAGAAGCAATATTTTTTTTCCTTATTCGTACGTATGGACAAGGCTTTTGTATTTTTTTTTAACTTTTTTTTGTTTTGACGTCAATAGGTGCCTGTAAAGGTCTATGTTGAATAAAGATTATTTTCATTTGATTCTTAAACGATAACAATGCTTGGGTTTAATTTTAATAACTCTAAAGTTACGTTGCCCTATATGTTTGTTATGTATATGTTTTGACTATAGTAAATAATATAATTAAACTATAGCATTCGTAGATATAATGTGAACTTTTTTGTACTTGTAAAGGGAGTTGGGTTCAGAATTTTCAGAGAGTTTCAGTTTTAGAGTCCAGCTTCTTATTGACGTCTCTGTAAAAATACAGGGAAAAAAATATAGCTCTCGCTGGTTCTTTTCAGTACAAGGTCTCCAGCCGTAGATTTGTGACCCAACAGCGTATATATCACGTGTAAAAGTGACGTGCAAAATTTAATTGTTGATGTATCAAATCAATTGCTATAAATATACCAAACTAGCTTATATTAAAATCAAAATCAAAATAATATTTATTCAACATAGACCTTTACAGGCACTTATTGACGTCAACAAACAAAACAAAAAAAAAGCTTAAATAATAAAAAAAAAACAAAAACCTTGTCCGTACGTACGAATAAGGAAAAAAAAAAAAGAAAAAATATATTGACTCGACACCTGTTCGGAAATTGGGAGAGCCTTCTCGAGAAGAACAGGCAAGAAACTCTGAAGGTCTATTTTTTATCTCCTTTTTTCAATGTTACTAATTATAATAATATAATATAAAAATACAATATAGTATAAGATACAATCATACCTAATACGATTACAGTCGTATGTATGTTTACATACACATACAAAATAATGCAATATTATAAATAATGTTGTTACCAAACATGGCTCTATGAATAGTGTCCCTATTCCCAAAATACTGTGATCATTTAGAGCGATTAAGCGACGCGTATATCTTTATCAATTGTAGCTTATGTCTTACTCGTATTCTGACGTATACGTTTTATTATTGTACATCATTTAAATAATCTTAGTAGGGATACATTTTAACATGTTATTTTTTTTTACTTTATTCAAATACTAGCTGTGCCAGCGACTTCGTCCGCGTGGAATAGTTATTTTGAGCATCATATTTATTTTTGGAAACAACCACCTCAGCTGTTACCCGATCTTGACAACGCGACATATCCAAATTTGATCATCATGAAAACAATTCTAGTGTGTTAACATTAAAAGATAGACATATACTGTCGCGGACATTTTTTTAGACTATTTTAAGAGGAATAATTCTTTCATACATATTTTTTTGGTATCTAGAACCGTTTTCGCAGTGCACGCAACGGAAGCCCTCAAAGATGAATAATTTTCAATTTTTCTTCCACATTTTCCATTAATTCTTCCTATTAGTCGCAGCGTGATGTTATGTAGCCTAAAGCCTTCCTCGATTAATGGGCTATTCAATAAAAGAATAATATTTCAATTCGAACCAGGAGTTCCAGAGATAAGCGCGTTCAAACAAACAAACAAACTCTTCAGCTTTATGATATTAGTATAGATGGTTGTGAGTCAACCATAAAATATAGACATGTGCTGTTGCGAGATGTTTTTTAGACAATTTTATATAGAATATTTCCGTCATACATGATTTTTATGTGACTTTAACCATTAAGGCTACACACGCGACGAAAGCTAAAAAAATGGAGTTACTTCTCCCGTTTTCCCAAAATTTCCCTTCACTACTCTGCTCCTATTGATTGTAGCGTAATGGAAAGTATTCTATAACCTGCCCAGGAGTATGAAGAATGATTATACCAAGTTTCGTTAAAATCCGTCCAGTAGTTTTTGTTTCTATAAGGAACATACAGACAGACAGACAGACAAAAATTTTACTGATTGCATTTTTGGCATCAGTATCGATCCCTAATCACCCCCTGATAGTTATTTTGAAAATATATTTCATGTACAGAATTGACCCCTCTACAGATTTATTATAAGTATAGATTATAGATGACTTTATAGAAAGCTCTTTTGAATCGTCCAAATTTTTTTTCCTTCCACCCATTCATGACGAATTTTTTAGCTGATAAGAAGAATGGGTGCAAAAAACCTATCAGCTTTATCAAAAGTAATAACAACATTTACAATAAATTATGTTGTTATCATACAATGTACATATGTGTTTACAATTTATACGGGAAAACAAATATTTATACTTTAGAATGTAATGTCTTCAAATCAACACCAAGCATTGGCATCATTTAAATAATCATTGACTTTGTAATAGCCCTTACTCATTAGCGTCTTTTTAACATGTGCCTTGTACTTATGAAAAGGCAATTCAGTTACACTATGTGGAATTTTGTTATAAAAATTTGTACATTTGCCCATAAACAAACCTCTAGTTTTTTGTATGTTGGAACAGCAAGTTTATTTGTATTTCTTGTGTTTAAATTATGTAAATGAAAATCAATATGAAATGTGTTACAATTTTTATACACATAAATCAAATTTTAATAAATATACTGTCCCGCTAAAGTCAATATATTAGGGCTGGTTTCACCGTTTGCTGATAAGGTCTCTGATAGCATAACTTTCTCTTATCTGTCATATTAAATGCAATTTTCGGTATCACAGGTCTCGGATAGAGGTATCTGACATATAAAGTTGCCTGTAACTTAATGGTCACATGAATTGGCTGATAGCGTTGTTATCTGTAAGATCTGTCAAAAATTGAAACTATTAGAAGAATTGAAAAGTGGCGCCAACACAGAAATGACAACAGTTTATGTCATCAATAGCGCGTTTCGTTCTTATTCAATAAAGTTTGAATAAAAATATATTACGTATTAGAATTTATTAGCACATAGTAAATATTCACAATAACAGTACAAGACTAATCTAGAACATATATTTATTAATTTCGATAACAATATGTTTAAGATATTAATATTTATTTAGTTTTTTGAAAACACCGGTAATTAGGTTAGTGAATCGAAACGTTAAATCGTTGCCGTTTCGTGACTTAATAACCTGTCGGCAAATTTATCTATCATTTATTTTATCTGTCAGTTAGATGGTGAAACGACAAAAAAAATTCAGTAATCTTTATCTATCGGATAGCGTTATATGTCAGACAACTATCTAAGAAATTATCAGCAACCGGTGAAACCGGCCCTTAATCTCTTTAAATAAATCTCTAAGAGAATTCCTTGCTGAAAAATAGCGCGGACTGCTCTTCTATGCTAGCAGCCGACACCCATAATATTAAACCATAGGACATAAGCATAACAATTTGAAAATAACTAAAGTAAATTAATCTTGCCGTTTCAACATCTGTAAGTTGTCTTATTTTTTTACAGCATATGCTGCAGAACTTAGTCTATTTGATAGGGTCTCAATATGTGGATCCCATTGCAAAGTCGGATCCAAAGTAATACCCAAGAATTTAGTGAATTCAACAAATTCTTTGAAGCTTACCTGATCGACCATGAACGCGAATGGCAGGTACGCCACCTTCTCCAGAGCCATGGACATCATGAAGTTCATACTTACTTCGTAGGGGTCGTGAGACCTGGAAATTTATGGTGCTGATTTCTCATATGAGACTGGATTCGATGAACTTTCGAACTTTAACAACAATTACATAAGGTTCATTTGATATCATCTCAATAGGGTAGATGACTAAAACTGAATATGGCCGTTTTTATACTATATTTATCTCTTGAGCAATTTATATCTCATGAAATATGTCAACATAGAAATTTCTGTTAAAGGACATTGTTAAATTTTGGCCTAAGAACCGATGTGAATATAAATTATACTATAATTTTTATTTATTTTTATATTATTTGAAACATATTTTAGTATTCCACGGACACTTCAAATAAATAAATTCCAAATAAAAAGTTGGGTCACAATTATTGATGCCGTATAAAATGTTTTCCGTCAGCCAGTGCTGCCAGTTTCGGAAGTTTTCGCGATTTCGGTAAATACGGATCGAATTGAAAACCTCCTCCTTTTTGAAGTCGGTTATTAAAATTAGTTGATAACACTTTATTCATTTAAATACCTAAATTGACTAGCTAGAAAAAAACTAGTATTATATATTTTTTAAGCGAAATCGCGAATTTCTAGCTTGGCATTCAAGTATTATAGTTTTCGTAATTGGCAACACTGGTGTAATTCATACCTTATCTGTGTCCGTTTCATTTAAATTTTGATTGCTTTGCGACTATCGTTTCTTTTGTGATTTTCTATCCGTTTCATGGTTTTATTCTAACAACTTTGGCTTGATTACGGACTCCGATTATATTGCGTAGGTACTTGGTAGGCTCGGATGTGTGTAAAGGACTATGGATTTTGTAAAATGATTATTGTCAAAGAATTATCTTAAACTTGACTAGGTACTATCTCTTTCCTAGTATCTAGTAGAGTAGTCCTTTCCTAGTTCTAGAAGAGAACATATATAGCTGCACATAGTATTGTTAATATTACTTTGATATTACTACTCTGATATTTCACGCAAGGTTGGTTATTTTTTATTTATAACCTCAAAATATTAACTTTTTTCGTAATTGTTTTAGTTTCCTGAAGTGTCCGTTGGTGAAAACTTATTTCATAGGATTCCATATAATTTTAAGAGTTTATATAAGTCACTTTCGATTCGAACGGTTCTTAGGCAGAACATATATGGAGCCGGAACAATGTCCTTTGCTATTAATATAGTTTTTAGATTTCTAAAAAAAATTGCAATAATTTTTTTACGTAATTCTAATGAACACATTTCTAACATTCTCACATTAAATATAACATTCTTTAATACAGAAAGTATACATATAATCTGTAAAGTATAGCTTGATACCTGTGACAGTTGTCTGACTGACATAACTAGTGCTGTGAATTGTATCTAAATCATATTGTTTGTCATCTTTAATGTGTTGTCTCTTACAAGTGACAAAATTTGCCAGTGGAAAACCGAAATAATGATGTTGTAAAATTAAATTAAATAAATTAATAACAAGACGCGTGTTCAAAGTCATGTCGTTTGTTTTGATGACAGCTGTCACAGGTATCAAGCTGTATTTTACAGACTTTATGAACCTGCAAATAACAAAGTTATTTTGAATGTTTATACTCTTATACAAATTAGGCGAGTTTACTCAATTATGAGGTCACAATTGCAGTGTATTTAGTATGGAGCGTGTTTGAGCAATCTGCTACAGCACCGCAACATGTCGCTTTATCTGCATAAGTAATAAGCGCAGGTATACTGTTGGTGCTATAATATCGCTCAGTTAAACCAGTTCTCTTATTATAAGAATTATGAGCCTGATGCTTGTGTTCCCGGAGGGATACAGTATGGCGGTCTTCAAATGAGGAGTAAATAGGTTTTTATAGCAACGCGCGACTGACGCCCCTGGTGTTGCAAGGTCTATAGGCTACGCTAACCGCTTACCATCAGGTGGGCCATAGGCCTTTTTTTTTTTTGTTCCCCTGAGGAAAATGCATGAAATTGCATACCCCGGCTGTGGCGAGCCGGCGGTTATGTGGGGCTCTCCTCCCCAGAAGGGGGAGGCCTACCCACTAAAAACTTCAGGGATGGCCTTCCTCAGGCATGTAGGGAGCCCCCGGGAACATCAAGCCACTTCCGGGAACCCCCAGCCTCCGCTCCCCTGCCTAGAAGGGAGCCCTCCTCGGGGGAGGCTACTACCTCCCCGATCTCCCCCACCGACGACGCCCCCCGGCCACGGAAGGGGCGTGGTCCATCCCGGGTCGCCGTAGCAGTCGCGACTTCCTCGCGCCCGCCGGCGACCCGCGGCGGCGCCGCAGCTATGCTACCGAGCCCGGCGCTGCCTTCTTCGAGCGGGATCGGCCATCTCCCGACCCCGCTCGGCGGCCTCCTTCTGGAGCATCACTGCTTCACAGAAGGAGGCCACAGCCCTCCAAGCTCCCTCGTCCGCCAGCATTGCCGCAATCAATGCCGGTGGAGACAGATCTCGGCCGATCTCTGCGACCAAGACTCGGCGCTTGGAGGCCCACGCGGGGCACTCCGCCAGCGTGTTCTGGGCCGAGTCGAGGTCAGATGCGCAGTGGTGGCAATGTGTCGATCCCTCCCGTCCTATTCGACACAGATACTCACCGAAGCAGCCGTGCCCGGTAAGTATCTGAGTCAATCGGTAGGTGACCTCCTCCTTCCCGTGGAGCCAAGCTTCGAGGTGCGGAAGTACGGCACCGACGGCAAGGCGGGCCATAGGCCTGGTTGCCATCATCGTGGTATAAAAAAATTTCATATCCATAATGATAGTTAACGATTCGCTCAGGTCGTCTTTGCACCGAGTCAAAAGATCAAAGCTGGTATCAAGGTACTTCTGCCCACACACTTCTCATGAGACAGGTCTCAAAAACTACTACGATTCAAATCGCAGATCAGGGGGCGTACTCTTAAAAACGATATTCGATATATCGTGGACTTCATCGTGTCGTATCCTACTCTTAGTTACTATCGTTTAAAGCATTCCACCGAACGATCGAACGAACGATATCAATTTTGACATAAGAAAGCCTCAAATGACAACGATGAATTGAATTTGACAGACGAACATTCGCAAAATTTACGTCAAATTTGCGAAAAGTAATACGATACCGTTTGAGGTGTCGTTGTAATTATCGTAAATTTGGCGTTTATTTTGCGAATATTCGTCTGTCAAATTCATTTCATCATTGTCATTTGAGGCTTTCTTATGTCAAAATTAATAGCGTTCGTTCGATCGTTCGGTGGAATGCTTTAAACGATAGTAACTAAGAGTAAGATACGACACGACGAAGTCCACGATATATCGAATATCGTTTTTAAGAGTACGCCCACTACTCTTAGTTACTATCGTTTAAAGCATTCCACCGAACGATCGAACGAACGATATCAATTTTGACATAAAAGAAAGCCACAAATGACAACGATGAATTGAATTTGACAGACGAACATTCGCAAAATTTACGTCAAATTTGCGAAAAGTAATACGATACCGTTTGAGGTGTCGTTGTAATTATCGTAAATTTGGCGTTTATTTTGCGAATATTCGTCTGTCAAATTCATTTCATCGTTGTCATTTGAGGCTTTCTTATGTCAAAATTAATATCGTTCGTTCGATCGTCCGTTGAAATGTTTTAAACGATAGTAACTAAGAGTAAGATACGACACGACGAAGTTCACGATATATCGAATATCGTTTTTAAGAGTACGCCCACTACTCTTAGTTACTATCGTTTAAAGCATCCCACCGGACAATCGAACGAACGCTATTGATTTTGACATAAGAAAGCGTCAAAAATGAGAACGATGAATTGAATTTGACAGACGAACATTCGCAAAATTTACGTCAAATTTGCGAAAAGTAATACGATACGGTTTGAGGTGTCGTTGTAATCATCGTATCGCTTTGTTGTTATTTACATCCAAACACCTAAAAATAAACATGTTTTTCTATTACACCTTTATTTCAAACACTTGCAAAAAATGGCGTTTGCAATTAAAATGGTTATAACAAGAGTTTCAATGGAAAGATTATTTAATAAAATGAGGAAGTTTTTAAAATAATTTGGACACCCCATTTGGTAAAATTTTTTTTCACCAGTAATTCATATTTTTGGTGAAAATTTTAAGTTTGTACCAAAATTTTAGGTATTTAAAAGACGATATCTGTAACTTCCTTGTATTCAATAGATAGATAGATGATTCGAGATTAAAATAAAAAAAAACTGTACTCGTGAAAGTTTTCATTCGTAGAAATGGTATGCAAAACCCTGATAAAAGGTAGAGGTTTTCCAAAATTTCATTAAACGTCAATAAAACTCTGAAACCATAAGACTTTTACTATGGTCTTTTTTATTGGTCGCAATGTAGCCAATCAGTAGATCAAAGTAATCTATGACTTTTTGGACACCCAGTATGTATATATAGAGGCAAAGATTACTTCAATATGAAGGGAGGTCAGGTTGAGAGTACCCGTGGTATATTCAGTACTTACTTGTTATGGTACAGCCCAATCCTTTGCAGATGTGGCAGGTTGTATACTGAGAGGGATGCTGCGTTGGCCACTGCTTCGTGGAACGCTGATAACGACGAATTTATTTCATAACGTTAGAACGTGTACAAATGGCGGACTTAATGCCATGGGCATTGTTTACCAGTCAACTAATAAAGTGAGCAGGAAAGTTGTTAAAAAGGCAGTGCTTTGTGAAAATGACACAAATATAAATAAAGCAGCAACAACTCCATTAATGCAATCGACTTTAAAACAAATTTATTTATTAAGGGATAAACAGTTAAAATATATAAACTATAATTTAGTTTACTTAATCTATGCCAATACTGCAGGCAATGTCCACAGATTTAAAAACACACACACACATAATAGATACATGTCAACACATATAACATAATTTTTATGAATAAAATAAATTAAATACATAAACATATAAATATAGGTAAATATTATATATACGTATATATATATATATATAAACATATATTATAAAAGTGTTATCTTGAGCAACGGACTCAAAAACGGATAGTTTCCATGCAAGATTCTTGAATTATTGAATCAACCTTACGTTTGGAGTCAAATCTTTATATATATATATATATATATATATTATATATATATATATATATAAATCTTTTGTACGTGTGTTAGTCCTTGAACTCCTCTTAAACGGCTGGACCGATTTTCATAAAATTATTTGTGTGTATTCCAGAGGGCTTGAGGATGGTTTAGATTCACAATACGGTCATCTAGATATTGTTTTTTTAGCTAAATTATTTATTTAAAAACATTTGAGAGGTGGGACAGGACAACGTCTGTTGGGTCAGCTAGTTATATTGTAAGAACGAGTACGAAGTACGATTGGGAAACAGATTATAAATAAAAAGTTTAAAATAAATGAATAAAAATAATCTGGGTATTACGTGTCTGTTACAAATAAATGAATAAAAATATTATGGGTGTTATGTGTAACAAATAAATGACTAAAAATAATCTGGGTATTATGTGTTACAAATAAATGAATAAAAATATTATGGGTGTTATGTGTAACAAATAAATAACTAAAAATAATCTGGGTATTATGTGTCACACATAAATAAATAACAATATTCTGGGTGTTATGTGTCAAAAATAAATAAACAAAAATAATCTGGGTTGTATGTGTCACAAAAAAATGAATAAAAATAATGTGGACATTATGTGTCACAAATAAATAAACAAAAATAATCTGGGTGGTATGTGTCACACATAAATAAATGAACATAATCTGGGTGTTATGTGTCACAAATAAATGAATAAAAAATTCTAGGTTTTATGTGTAACAAATAAATGAATAAAAATAATCTGGGCATTATGTGTCACCAATAAATAAACAAAAATACTCTGTGTGGTATGTATCACAAATAAATGAATAAAAATAATTTGGGTATCATGTGTCACAAATAAATGAATAAAAATAGTCAGGGTGTTATGTGTAACAAATAAATAAATAAAAATAATCTGGGTGGTATGTGTCACAAATAAATAAACAAATACCCGGATTCGCTCCATCCCTGAACAGCTGTGGCTGCTCAGCGTACTGAAGGTAGTACTGGATATGTGCCATCTCGTGGTGGGTCGAGATCAGGTCCTGCATCGTCACCTCCGTGCATTGTTTGATCCTGGGTTAGAAGTTAAAACAAGAAAAACTGTATCATATACGAATAGACTAAAAAGTAAAGCACACATAATTTCCTTGATATTTACCGACTAGTTTTATTTTATGATTGAAATAGATAAATATGTCTCCACTTTTGGGATCACCGTTACTGTAACTAAATCAAAATCAAAAATGTATTTTTCAAATAGGATTTTACCAATCAATTATGCACATCAAAAATGCTACGCCATTGGTTCACAAGTCAACGGCGGGAGATCTTGTACTGGAAATAATCAGCAAGGGATATATTTTCCCCTGTATTTTTGCAGTGTCGTCAATTAGATGCTTGGGTCAAATAAATAGAGTGAACTCAATTTTCTTTACAAGTTTAAGCATGTTGACATTATTCCCTTTAAATATACAGTGCCATTATGTTATTAACTATAGTTTTTTTTTATGTGATAGGGGGCAAACGAGCAGACGGATCACCCGATGGTAAGCAATTACCGCCGCCCATGAACGCCCGCAACACCAGAGGAGTCACAAGCGCGTTGCCGGCCTTTTAAATGGGAGTACGCTCTTTCCTTGAACGTTTGGATATCGTAACGGCTCGGAAACACTGCAGGCGACAATTCATTCCACAGTTTAGCTGTGCGAGGCAGAAAATTTCTAGAGAAACGCACAGTGGTGGACTGCCAAGTATTGAGATGGTGAGGATGGAAGGTTTGTCGCGTGGAACGATGTCGGAAAGTAGCAACAGGGATCAGTCAAACAATTCCTCCGAGCACTCTCCGTAGTAAATGCGATAAGTATGCAGAGAGAAGCTACATCTCTACGCATTGCCAAAGGGTCAAGCCGACTTGAAGTTTCCTGGTGGTCGACGATGCGAATCGCTTCTCCGTTGAATCCGGTCTAGAGGGAGAAGCTGGTATTGGGGCGCCTCTGCCCAAAGATGAGAACAGTATTCCATATGAGGCCGGACCTGTGCCTTATAAAGTTGCAGACGGTGGGCCGGTGTGAAATACCGCCTCGATCTATTGAGCACACCAAGCTTCTTCGAGGCTAGTTTAGCCTTACCCTCTAAGTGACCACGGAACTGAACTACGCTCGATATGTCGACACCAAGAATCCCAATTTTGGCTGAGGCGGTTAAGGGAGTGCTCTCAAAACGAGGAGACACGACTATAGTTAAAATTTTTATAATTAATAACCTTTGATGAGAGAATATTTTTCAAATTATTTAAATTTGTGAAAAGGCTAATCAGTAACATTTAATGGAGCTTTGTTGTTCTTAAAAACTTGGCTACAAGCATTGCCTATGGGTTTCAATGGTCTATAGCAGTGATTCCCAAAGGTCTAAATCGATCCCTACAGGTCTATGACAACCTGCAAGGGGTTTACGTTAGCGAAACAAAAAGGACATTGTTAAATTTTGGCCTAAGAACCGATGTTAATATAAATTATACTATTATATTATTTGAAACATATTTTAGTATTCCACGGACACTTCAAATAAATAAATTCCAAATAAAAATTTGGGTCGCAATTATTGATGCCGTATAAAATGTTTTCCAGCCGATTGAGCCGATGACAGCGATTTCGGTAAATACGGATCGAATTGAGAACCTCCTCCTTTTTAAAGTCAGTTATTAAAATTAGTTGATAACACTTTATTCATTTAAATACCTAAATTGACTAAGCTAGAAAATAACTAGTATTATATATTTTTTAAGAGAAATCGCGAATTTCTAGCTTGGCATTCGAGTATTATAGTTTTCGTAATTGGCAACACTGGTGTACTTCATACCTTATCTGTGTCCGTTACATTAAATTTTTGATTGCTTTACGACTATCGTTTCTTTTGTGATTTTCTATGCGTTTCATGGTTTTATTCTTACAACTTTGGCTTGATTACGGATTCCGATTACATTGCGTACTTGGTAGACTCGGCTGTGTGTAAAGGACTGGATTTTGTATAAAGAATTATCTTAAACTTGACTAGGTACTATCTCTTTTCCTAGTATCTATTAGAGTAGTCCTTTCCTAGTTCTAAAAGAGAACATATATAGCTGTACATAGTATTGTTAATATTACTTTGATATTACTACTCTGATATTTCACGCAAGGTTGTTTATTTTTTATTTATAACCTCAAAATGTTAACTTTTATCGTAATTATTTTAGTTTCCTGAAGTGTCCGTTCGTGAAAATTTATTTCATAGGATTCCATATAATTTTGAGAGTTTATATAAGTCACTTTCGATTCGAACGGTTCTTAGGCAGAACATGTATGGAGCTGGAACAATGTCCTTTGGTGGTCCATGAAATGAAAACGGGGATCCACGATAATGGATCTCAACATACATTGATAGTACCTATTTACTTATATTATACTATGTTCTAATATAAAGACTATTTATAAAAGTACCTATGAAGTAAAAAAATATTATATGTGCTTATAAAATGTTGTAGGATGTAAGCATTAAATATCAGGTAAGTAAGGGGTCTACTCAAAATCGAAAAACATGGCGAAGGGGCTATCTTGTGTGTGGTAGTGTAAGAATACAGACCTGTAATCGATGCGGTTGCAGAAGTCCCAGGCGCTAGCAGTACACTGCGCGCTGCGTTCCGAAGGCCGCGCCAGCATCGAGTTGCGCCAGAATTCCGGCGGCGCTGGCCGTAAACCCAGCGATGTATAGAACTCCTCGGCCATTTGGAACATCCTATTGAAAACCAGCTCCGTCTGTCTTATCATCATCATCACAGTCCATATACGTCCCCTCCTAGAGGAGCCTACCTTAACTATTTCAGGGCAATTAGGCTTTAGGCAACCTGCCTCAGGATTGGTTGACTTTATACACCTTTTGCTTTTGAGAATTTCTTCGCAGGTGTATGCAGGTTGCCTCACGATGCCTGACTTTCGTAGTCGAATGGTTATTATACCGGTTTTATGGTCATCATCTCTGAGGTCCTGGGTTCGAATCCCGTAGTCTGCCCCTATTTCTGTGATGCTACCATTTGTGTCATGGTTATTAATAGATATTTCCATCTAAAATATTTATATATGTATGTCTATCCGTTACAATAGATTTAGAGACAAGTTTTAGAGAGCTTACTTTGGGCTAGGCTAATTGGTTTAAGTGTAAGGAAGATTTTTTATTTATATTTTACTTCACTGTAGGAACGTCATATAAATGTACATATGAAATTCAAAAAACGAAAAACTCATTGGTACAGGGCAGGATCGACCGTGGGCCTCCTAAATCATTCCATTCGTAGACCAGTGCTGAGATCATAGCGCCACTGATGCTCGTGCGTAGTCTATTAAAACGAATTTTGTTAGATTTGTCATTCTTCTTCTTTCTTCCCTCCTTCTCAACACTCCTCTACCATCACCATTTCGACTTGCACTCACTTCTTCAATATATCACCTTTCAGGTCTTCTTGAGGTCTTCCTCTCAACAGCCTCCGAAGATGGAAGTGGTGAATGAAGGACCAGCCTCGACCAGGTAGCCAGCCAAGGCAAATAAATCCTTACTAATCTTTACTACGAGTAATATTATAAATCGGAAAGTGAGTTTGTTTGTTTGTTCCGCTTTCACGCTGTAACTACTGAACCGATTGCTTTGAAATTTGCAGATGTAAAGATAAAAGTCCGGATTAAATAATAGGCTACTATTTATCTCAGAAAAATCGACAGATCCCACAGGATGCGCAATGAATGGCTTCGCTCAAAAACTACTGCACAGATTTTCAGGCGGTTTTCATCAATAGATAGAGTGATTCTTGAGCAAGGTTTTACGGTATTTTTTCGGATAAACGGATAGTCCACGGGAAGCGCGATAAAACCTTCGCGATAAACGACTTCCGCGCATATGTAGTCGTGGGCAAAAGGTATACCCTTAAAACTCTAAAAACCCAATTCCGAAATCCACGCGGGCGAAGCCGCGGGCAGAAAGCTAGTAAATAATAAATATTTCTGACATTTACACTAATTAGCCTAGCCTAGAACAAGTTCTGTAAGGCTTGTGTTATGAGATCTGGGGTAACGGATAGACATACATATATTAAACATATATACAATAAATATATTTGGTAGAAATATATATATATAGGCAGCAGTATAATTTAATGCGCTGGCCTCGTAAATGTTCACAATTTGCAGCATACGTTAAGTTATAGCAGGTAGGACCCGGGATCAGTTCTTGACTGACTTTCGAGTACAGCAAAGCGGGAATTTTACGAGCAATTGAGAAGACGGTTAATTGAATATATAGGTACATAAACTAAGTGCAGTAAATTGACGCAAAGGCTATATATTAAACCTATTAATTAGTTACCTGAGTGGAGTGAACCCTTGTCTTAGCATTTCAGCTGTGACGTCAACGTTCGGTGCCTGAGGGAATGGCATCACAAGGTCCATAATGGACTTCCAGTTCTGTGCCCACATGTTCCCTAGAATAAGGATTTATATTCAACTTGTTGTGTTTTATAAGAAATTACAAGATTTCACAGCTTCCTGTGGGAAGTTGGAAATCTCCTTCGTGATGAATAAACGCTGAATGGAATTTCATGGTTCTAGATGTAGCAGGTTGTAGAACTCAAGAAAATAAGGTCTATCTAAAGAGGTTCGCTTTGCTGTGTTCCGGCGTGAAGGGTAAGATAGGCAGTGAAATTACTGGGTACTGTGACTTTACATCTTATGTCACAAGTTGGCAACGTACACTGTGGTTCTTATGAGGTTTGCAGATTTGCTGCGAATCTCGTGGGAACCACATGTACTATAGGCGACTGTTACCACTTACCATCAGGTGGGCAGCCTGCTTGTTTGTCAACTTTAGCAATAAAAAAAAAAAACAACTTAAGAGGTAATTTTTTACACCATTACGGTGGTAAATAGCCT
Organism: Scirpophaga incertulas; assembly: GCA_036419045.1. Taxonomy (NCBI): domain Eukaryota; kingdom Metazoa; phylum Arthropoda; class Insecta; order Lepidoptera; family Crambidae; genus Scirpophaga; species Scirpophaga incertulas. The sequence continues at coordinate 23,730,011 of CM071636.1, forward strand.
TGCGGCCTGTTTTATGGTAGGCAATCTCATAGTCTATGAGTGTCTGCAACTTTAAGGCAAACGTGTTACCGATCCTTTGAAACCTATTTCCTTCCTTTAAAGAATTAAGAATAACAAAGTACATTTCGGAATTCGTATTTAAATATTACACACACTTACATACCGCCATTTTAAAGTGGAGCATCCATTTCAAAATTGCATGTGTAATTTTCTGAATCGCTGTTCTTAGTAGTAGAAAGAAATTATGAAATTTTACAATCCTTACCCAGTAGTAATAAAGGAATTTCGGAGTTTGGAAACGGAAATATGATTGACAAAGGGTGACTGAGGAATAGGCAAATAGGGAATGACCTAAGGCGAACATATTTGGATCAAATAGGTGATATGTCGAATGAAACCGACGAGCGTGCATGAGAGTTTTAAATTTTGAGTCGGTGCCAGCCTGTAATCACAGATAGATAGTAAGGAGAATTTAATTTGTTTGTCTGGCACCGACTCCAAAATTAATTTATTATAGTAATACTGTTAAAATAATTGTATATTGCTAAATTTTGTTAGATTAAATTACATTTATATTAATAAAATATCATGTAAATATTGTTTATAGATTAAGATTTAGGTAGGTTGAACTGACGCGGGTGGAGATAAAGAAATTCTTAAGCTGTTAATCACAGTACTCATATTTAATTGAAAAACATTTCTTACTTTTTAGTACTTGATTGTTTATTTTCCATGTAAATCATAATTCGAATTACATTGTGCTAAATTAACCATATTTTGGTTTTTTAGTTTTTGCTTTTTTCAATTTTGAAGTCGGTTTTTTTTGTTAAAAAATTAGTTTATTTTACGAGTTTTAGAGATAGAGTCACAGTTGTGAGTTTCGAGAGTTCCTCTCGATTTCCTGGGATGCCATGATCAGATCCTGGTCTCATGGTACATTCTCATAACAAAAGAAATGTTTAGTGACCTGTACTTCTCTTCATAAAAGCTACGAATAGGAGTATAAATCCATATATCAATGTTGAAAGAACTATTTCCTAACTCCTAGTAATTGAGGACTTACACCTTCCATCATCAGCTCAGCAGCATACCATTATGATTGCCAGAAGCAAATGCCAATATAACTTTAGAAAATATGTAAAATGCGGTACATGTGCCTATAAAATTTGACGGTTCCCCTCGATTTCTCCAGGATCAAAAATACACCGGTATCACTCCGGGAGTGCCGGCAGAAGTGAAAACTTCAATATTAACGTTGTGTTTAATTATAAGTACAAAAGTACTATCACTTATGAGGTAGAATACAATGTTTATTTATTGCGCTATCGTACACAAATATGACAGACATTAGCGCAAGCGCCCTGTGCCGCCTAAACGGAGCAGCACACTCAGGCACGGCAGAAAGAGTGGGAGATACTAGTTCCTCGCCCTTCCCCTCGATCTTACGCTTTTTCGATCAGCATCATGTGACCTTGACGCTTGCTTGGAAGTTTTTAACCATACAAAAAGTGCTCAGCGCCGCTAAAGAAGTTTTCACTTCAAAAATATACCAGTCGAATTGAGAACACTCCTTTTTTTGGAGTCGGTTAATAAAAGTCGAAGAAGCTAGGGAATTATGTTTGGATCGTAGCAAGTGGAGAACTGTGATATGTATCTGCGTATGTATGTAAGTGTGTGTATGAATGTATGCGAGTGTGTATGAATATATGTGTGTAGATATGTATGCATGTATGTATGCATGCGTGTGTATGAATGTATGTGTGTAGATATGTATGCATGTATGTATGTAAGTGTGTGTATGAATGTATGCGTGTGTATAAATGCATGTGTGTAGATATGTATGCATGTATGTATGTATGCGTGTGTATGAATGTATGTGTGTAGATATGTATGCATGTATGTATGTATGCGTGTGTATAAATGCATGTGTGTAGATATGTATGCATGTATGTATGTACGTGTGTGTAAATGTGTATGAATGCATGAATTTATTTAAGTATGTATGCGTGATTGTATGAATGCATGTGTGTAGATATGTATGCATGCATGTTTGTATGTATGCAGTTAAGTGTATGTGTGAATGTATATGTGTAGATATGTATGTATGTGCATATGTATGTATGGATGTGTATATGTATGTATGTATGTATATATGTATGTAAGAATGTATGTATGTACTCAGTGGTCTTACCCAGTAAATGCGCGGGAATTGGTCCATCAGAACGCACGGTGGTTTCCCCATATCTTTGTAGTAAACGTCTTCGGACGTACGTGAACAGCTGTTTATATAGAGGCACCACCTGATTATATATTTCTTCCACGCTCGCCCTGAAGGAGGAGTCTTCGTACGGCGCCCGCATTTGTTCACCGGCGTCTCTGTAGCCTAGAACGTGTTTTAAAGAAAACTGTATAAATTCTTGCCCATAGATTATTCTGGCTCATTATTATTGCATTTATCAAATTTGTTCACTGATTCAACTTTCTCCGAATCAATAAATGACATGAGCTGTCAATTGCGCAAAATGGCGGACTGTCAAAAGTGATATTATAACAAACTAGCCGGTGCCCGCGACTTCGTCCGCTCAAATGGTAGGTTGTTTTCTGTTTATTTGACTACGTAATCTCTACTAACATTATATAAACGCGAAAGTTTGTAATATATAATAGTACATTACGATATTAGTGCGTTATGACGAAATAACATGCAAGGCGGATTTCAGCCCGAGCCGAAGGCGAGGGTGTAATTGAGCCGAGCATGTTATAACCAATACGCACGTTTATCGTACAACATTTTTTAGCACATTAGCGAGGAAACAGAAAAAAAAATATTTAAATAAACTCAATCTGTGAATGCACACTGCTTTCCCGCCATTTTACTACTGAGTGGCGCCGCGCGGCGATTAGTTCGACATTTGAATAGCAACAGCGCGCGAACTGGCAAATAATACTGTTATGGAATTTCTATGGACTATAACTTAACTATTTTCTTTGGTAACACACGCGTTTTGATGACCCGCTTTACATATTTAAAACTGGTGGAATTATATCAACTTTACGAGCAAATAAATAAGTGTCAAGTAAGGAAAACTTCTACCATCTGTACAGACGAAGTCGCGGGCAGCTAGTATCTTCATAATATTCATAGTATCTAATTTTCTTTTCCATATGACCAGTTTTGTTTCTAATTCCATATTTGATGTATTTTAATGTATTTTTGTTATCTTATAACAATAATTACTTACGTTACATTCAATTTTTAATGTGACAAACTATTTAATGAGTTGATAAATATAAACTTTTATACCAGTAGCCACTGCAGCTTCGTTAGCTAGTTGGACGTATTTTGCGAAGCGACTCTTCAGCTTGGGTCCAGTTTGCTCCCTGAAGCTCTTCCAAACGTACAGCAGTTCACTTTCTATCCTAGAATCATTTCAATTCAATAACAATAACATTTTTATCTACATCCTTTATTGTACACACAATTACAAAAAATCTACTGGACATTTCTTTATCATGGGACATTTCTTTATAATAAACAGTTACAATATGCCCAGTAGTTATAAGGTTACTTATTCTATGCATGGCAATACTAGAACCCACAGCATTATCCACGGATTAACATATAATAATATAGTGTACACACACATACATACTACAAACACACACATCTAAACATACATTATCATAAACACAGCAACTCACACACAAACATAATTCGTCCACACAATTAGGTAGAAGACATATTTCGTTTTATCGCTACATTACTAAAACAAAGTCGCTTTTCGCCGTTTGTCTGTGTATGCTTAGATCTTTAAAACTACGAAACGGATTTTGATGCGGTTTTTTAAATAGATAGAGTTATTCTTAAGGAATGCTTATATGTATAATATACACATAATATAGTAGAGAAACACTGATTTTAGAGGTTTCTAATGCGATGTCATAAATAAGCATTTATTTTGCGCTTATATTGCATAAACGCCGGCTGAACCCTACGAGATAGACCAAAATAATGTACTACAGTATTGTCCATCTTAAAAAATTCAACAAAAAAGTCCGCAATGGTATATGTCTATCTCTTAGGGATAACCCACCATAACTATGTTTTCATTGAACCCGTGCGAAGCCGGGGCGGGTCGCTAGTTCTATATATAATAAGAGTAGTGTTTTAGCTGAGAAATATTGTAGACCCAACAGAATACCTGCGATTATTATCAAAAACGCTCAAAGTACATTGCAATTGTGACGTCATAATAACAAAATTGCCAATAATTAATAACTAATATATTAAATAATGTTACATTTAATGTGAGGAAGTTAGAAAGGTATTCGTTTCATTACAAATTTGTAAAAAATAATTGTACATTTTTTTCAAATTTAAAAGCAATATTAATACAAAATCAAAGTGAAATTTCAATATAGACTTACGTTCATGAGATAGAAATTGCTCAACTTTGATAATTATATAATAAAAAAGCTTGTATTCAAAAAAAATTATTACTTTTAATATATTTTCCGACTTAAAACCCAAGCTTTCATTTGATACCCATATTGTAGGGGTGCATTATAAATAATTGGTCCGCCATCTTGGGAAAGTCCACCATATTGGATTAAGAGTGACGTCCTATTATTTATCGATGTGTTCTTGCAAGCCGTTTCATTTGATACCTATATTGTAGGGGGTGTATCAAAAATAATTGATCCGCCATCTTGGTAATGCCGCCATGTTGGATTTAGAATGACGTCACACACACATGCATTGTCTTCCGACTTACACGTGCATGCAAAATTTCAGCTCAATCGCAGACCGGGAAGTGGGTTAAATTAAGATTCCAAGATTTTCTTATATAGCTACAAGTGAAGCTAATATAAAAGCTTGTAAAAATAGGCATATTCAGTTCTAGTCAACTACCCTATTCTACCATACCGAGCAGGATAGTCGGTCGGTATGTTGCGTCTCTTCGACTTCGCAATTTTGGTCTTTGATCGTCATTTTTTGTCGTATCTTCTACCTCCTGATCTGTCGCCATCTTGCGAACTACGATGAGACGTCTAATGGCGTCATTTTCCTTTGAGTCCCTCTACAAGTTGCACATACTTTTACCGTACCGGACACCGTATGTCGGGATATGATCACAACTGAACCAACTGTAAGTAATCCTACTACTATTATAAAGGCGAAAGTTTGTAAGTATGGATGTATGGATGTTTGTTACTCTTTCATGTAAAAACTACTGAATGGATTTGAATGAAACTTTACCACAATATAGCTTATACATCAGAATAACACATAGGCTACAATTTTTGAGGTTTCTAATGTGAGCTCGTAAAAAAAACACATTTTTTGCGCTTACATTGCAAACGCTGACTGAATCCTACAAGATAGATCAAAACAATTTACTACAGTATTGTACAACTTAAAAAGGTCTACAAAAAAGTCCGTGATGATATATGTTTATCTCTTAGGAATAACCCACAAAAGGAAAAAGGTCGTTAAATGTAGTTTATAGGAGCATACTGCAGTAGCTACCTATAGGCCTATGATTAGGGCTCTGCAGTGCTTAGTTACCGTATTTCTTACTTATTACTAGACTAGACGGGACGAACCTGAAGTCCACGCGAACGAAGTCGCGGGCAAAAGCTAATCCTTAATAAATAAACATAATTTCGGCTTTTCTCAAAACATTTTGCAATGTAACTATTGAATCATTAATATCAAACCTAAGAATTGTTATTATTTAAGAAATCCTTAATAAATAAACATAATTTTGTTTTTTCTCTAAACATTTGGCAACGTAATGTTGAGTAATAAAAATTAGTTATTTAAGTAATCATATAATAATAGTACATTATTGTAAAGGCCGGGAAATAGGCAATTGCAGGTCGAGTATGAGTTTGAAGGCCGAGCCGTAGGCGAGGACTTCATCAATACGAGACAGGCAATTGCCCTTTTCCGCCGAGGCATATATAGTGCTTTTCTCAAAAGAATGCAGGGAAATAAATCATACTTTTTATAATATATGTACATTTAATTTATATTAAAAGTCACATTAGTCATATTGGGGCAATTACTAAATGAAAATGTTATTGATTTCCCCGGTACATTTATGTTTGTTTGTTGAACTTCTGATGAGGTTTGCAGTTGGGTATTGGATGTAGTAGTAGATGGCTGAATATGCTGTTTTGAGGTGGATGGCTGTGGACTTAGATGTTGGCAAGTGGTGAGCTGGTGAGATTCTGTTTCCGAATTAGGTTGCAATGTGATGTTTTGATTTATTTTATTATTTATATCAGTTTTGTTTTCAATTGAGTCCTCGATATAGCTTTCAGCCACTTTATCGGACTTCCAGCCTCCGTGTCTTTTCAGAGTCGTCAGATTCGCTCCAGAATCAGCCAAAAGAGTGGCTGAAGACCTACGGAAACAATGGCCAGTGTAACATTCAGGATTTGTCAAGTTTAAATAAGTTGCTATTTCTTTAGGTATTTTAGCTATTTTGTGTCTCCCAATGACCTGCTTTGTGCACTTCCCTTTTTGATAGTTAAGAAAAAACCTATCTGAAGTTGTGTTCGCTGGACGAAGATTATGATATTTTTTTACAATTGTTAGGAACTGTTCTCGAACTACAAAAATCCGGTCAATCTTTGTTTTAGTGTCGCGCAATGTTATTATTGCTTTGTCATCAAGAAATTCTATGTCTCTTGTGGTAATATTATAGAGTTCGATACTTCGACACGCACCGTTAACGCCTAATATCATAACAACCTGTAACAAACAAAACTAAATATCAATACAGCCACAGACAGTATATTTAATAAGACATATAAATCCTGTGTATCAAAATTCATCCAAATGCATCCAGCTATTTTGACTCAAATAATAAATAATATTTACCTTTGACGCTAAATATATATCATCTGGGGCTTTAAATAAAAATTGCTTTATATTTTCGCTAGTAAAAATCTTCGATTTTTTGCATTTGAATCCGGTCGATTGTCGTTTAAGAAAAGTAGTTAAATTTCCATAGTTTTTCAAGTAAATGCCGTTTTTAACATGAACTGTACATTTTAGCATGGAATAAATTGCCCATAATGTAGATGGCTTTTTTAGTTTTAGCAATCTCATTAAAATACGCCAAAAACACTGTTTCGGAGAAAATATTCACTTTTTTCTCGTTTTTCCAACTCATAAAATTTTCATAAACTTTCATATATTTTTCTTTAGACTTCTCTGGAAGTAGGTTTTCCATTGCCAATTTGGCTTCTGATCTTAAATCTGGTGGAGTACAGTCAATTTCCATTTCACTCTCTAAACCGTCGGAACTCATTTTAGGTAATTAATAAATTTAATTTTTTTTTAATAAGAATAAATGAAGACGAAATTTTTAGCTTTGCCGCCAGTTTTCTATTTATCACCTGTGTCGAAAGGCAAACGTATTTATGGCCATACCCACGTGAACGCTATTTGTACTAAGCAAAGAGACCTTTGGTATGCCAAGAATAATAAAAGAGGTCCAACCAAAGAGTACTTACACGCCGCCGCGCCGTTTCATACAACATTGCTGAGCGTTGTTGTTCGTTCCAAATTCAAAAATCGCGCCTGCAATGGATTTTCATATAACTTTGCTGGAGCGCTGAAACGTTCCAAATTCAAAATTTTTCCTCGTCCGTAAATTCAATACTTCGTGTGCTCCTTTATCGAATATAATGACAATATTACCAAGCATGTTTGAGAAAACATTATTTCGGCTTTCCTTTATTCTCACCGTGTTTGCCAAAATCAATACATAGTATAAAACAAAGTCGCTTTCGCTGTATGTCCGTATGTATGCTTAGATCTTTAAAACTACGCAACGGATTTTGACGCGGTTTTTTTTAATAGATAGAGTGATTCTTAAGGAAGGTTTGTATGTATAATAAATATATATATAGTAGAGAAACATTGATAAATTTAAAGGTTTCTATGTGATGTCGTAAATAAGCACGTGTTTTTGCGCTATATTGCAAACGCTGGCTGAACCCTACGAGATAGACCAAAATAATGTACTACAGTATTGTACAACTTACAAAAATCCACAAAAAAGTCCGCGATGGTATATGTCTATCTCTTAGGGATAACCCACCATAACCATTTTTTCACTGCACCCGTGCGAAGCTGGGGCGGGTCGCTAGTAGTTGTATAAATAAAAACAAAACGTACCTTGAATGGGCGAGAATCCTCGAGATCTCCGGGTCTAGTTGCATATCGCAGTAGTTCGAGTATTCTACGTTCTCCTGCTGTTGGTAATGCTGGAACGGCTGGTTGAGTTGGTACTGGTTCTGATACGTATTCGGGTACTGGTTTGATTCTGGTCTCGGTACGTGCGGGTCGTAAGGTTTCTGACCGTACGGGCAGATCTTTGCAGAGTTATAAATCTCTTTCATTTCCGTTATTAATTGTTGGATCTGAAAGTTTCTTTTTTTTAGTAGTTTCTTAACCAGTGTCATTGTTATTTAAGCAAATGGAATGTAGATTGTATGTTATACAATCTATTCTATTATTATATTATATCTATTATATCTGTTATATATATTATATCTGTTATTACAGCTTTATCGGATATAGATAAAATAGCATTGACCTGCGAACTTCGTTTCTCAGATTTTACGAGGTATTTCTCATAAAGGATATTTTTGACGTGAAACGTCTTTAAAATCGCGCCGAAACATACGGGTACCAGGTTTAAAAAGTGGACCGTAACGAAAAGGTCTATATCATCGTACCTGAATAATTAAAAAACTATTAGTCTTAGAAACAAAAATGTGGTGTGAATATTTCACTTATATAGTCAGCTCGCTGTTGTGACATGGAGTTTTTTATTTTTATTTCAATCTTTTACTTTAAATGCGATTCCCTAACATGGACGTTTCACGTTAAAACCAACGGCCGTGTGCCCCGGCACAGCCCCACCCGATTTTTTAAATTGATCCGTCTTTATAATACACGGTCTTCTATAAGACTTGCGCGGGGATATAGGTCCACGTGTAGAGGCCATTTATGCGAAATTTTATGTATGTGTTGTGGAGTGTACCAACTGGGTTTAATCTCTATCTGCACATTGAGAAAAGCAGCTAAAGACTATACCCAGTTGAGTTGCTACCTAGTTATTCAGAAACTATTCTCATTACAGATCAAAACGTTTGAGGACTTCGATTTTGGTGGTAATGAGAACCGGGCTATTGGAGAGACCCCGGTCACCTGCCTTCACAAAGTCACCTAATTGATTTAAATATGACAGCTGGTGACTCGCCGCTCACTAAATGGGTCCATAACGAGTCGGTTGGGAGCAGTCGCCAAAAGGAAGGTAAGAACAGTGGCTTCTGTTCTCATTAATGGGGCGGGACCGACAAAGCGCCTTTTGGTAGATGAAGCACTCTTGGTCCACTTTGGAGCCATAATAATGATAGCCAGGCTGACCAAGGCTCAAGAACTCGTCCTCATGGGCGATACTAACCAGATCCCCTTCATCGATAGAGACGCCATGTTCGAACTGCGTTATGGAAGTCCAGCCGCCATAACGTCTATAACCGAGAAGCTTCTCTGCACACACTGCTGCCCGATGGACGTGACGTTCGCCCTCAAAAATATCTATGTAGGTATACATACGTCTCGGCAAATACTGAGGTCTCTGATTGGTCTTTGATCGACTGTTGTCGGATTGGTTTTTGGGTTTAGAGAATCACGCTAGAATCGACACCATTGCAGGGTTAATTTAATTATGTTAGGATAGCTTATTATTATTAGATTAATTAATTTTATTGTTATAAAGTATTGAAATTAAGTGTATTGTTAAATGGTTGTATGAAGGTATAAATTAGGATAGTTATTAGATAAGTAAGTGCTGCGCAACTCACGTTAATATTAAGTCACGGAATAGTATTATAAGATAATATGACGCTGTGTACGTACAGTACGTATATAGTAGATCCAAACGAGGACAGTTTATAAAAGGCACGGACTACGAGTCCGTGGAGTAGACATATATATATATATATAAAAAAAAAATGGGTCCACCAAAAAAGCAGACCAATATCGGTGCGAAGGGAGCAACATTGCTGTGAACGGCTAAGGGTGTAGAGAGGTGTGTCTGCGGCGAGATGCCGTCGGCGTTATGACATTATCACACTTCCACTTTGTATATACGCGCCCTAAAGTATTTCGGCCCTCTGTGCCGTAAATCACAGACAGCCGCAAGCCCTGAGGGAGACTGATTGCACTGATGGGGCATTTATGGGACATTAAATGCCCACCAGTGGGCGAAATACCAAATTATTCCATAGTCGAGTGGTTAGGACACCGGTTTCAAGGTCACCATCTCTGAAGTCCAGGGTTCGAGTTCCGGTAAGGTCAGATGTTTGTGTGATGAGTGCGAGCATTTGTACTGAAGTCGTGGTTGTTAATATATATTTTTATCAAAAATATTTATATATGTATAATATATGTATGTCTATCCGTTACCGTACATCCCATAACATAACCCTTACAGAGCTTAGTTTGGGCTAGGCTAAGTGGTGTATGTGTAAGAAATATTTATTTATTTATTATGATTTATTTATTTATTATGATAGATTATGGCAATAAAGTATATATATATACTATTACTATATAGCTTAAAAGTTAATAGCTATTAAAATGTCATGTGACTTACCTGGTATAAGATCAAATTTGTTTTGACATTGATAAGTCCCTATGATGTTGAATAAAGTACCACGTATGTTGAATAAAGTACCACCTATGTTGAATAGTGTATCACCTATGTTTAATAAAGTACCAGCTATGTTGAATAAAGCACCTCCTATGTTGAATAAAGTACAACCAACTATGTTGAATAAAGATTATTTTGTTTTTAAGTTCTTTGGTAGTTTTACTAACCTCAGTAAATTTGTCGTCAGGCAAAGCTGCCCTGCTTGACTGTATGATCTTGAGGAGCTGCCGCCTGCTCTGAGCGTCGGGTAGCCTGGAGTAATCGAACGCTGCCGCCTTCCGCCACGAGAGGCGCTCGAACTTGGAGCTGATGGCTAACTCCTCGAGCATCCGCCGGCGATTATATTCCGTGATGTTGGTCACGAAACGCCATTGGGATATTGTTACTCTGGAATGTAGAAAATGGGGAGGCAAAGGTGAAGATTTATTGGAATTTTTTTCAGATGTAATAATAATGTAATAGTAATAATAACATTTGTATTTTTTTTTTCTTTCTTCGTAGCCTGGTTCTCATTACCACCAAAATCGAAATGCCATAGTCCACAAACTTTTTGACCAGTAATCACAATAGTTTCTGTGCATCTAACTGGATATAGTCTTTAGTTGCATCTCTCATTGTGCAAATAGAGATTATACCCAGTTGGTCACGGGAAGGAGGAGGTCACCTAACGATTGACTCAGATACTCACCGGGCACGGCTGCTTCGGTGAGTCGGAGTGAGTTCGGTGAGGTGGGTATCTGTGTCGAATAGGACGGGAGGGATCGACACATTGCCACCACTGCGCATCCGACCTCGACTCGGCCCAGCACACGCTGGCGGAGTGTCCCGCGTGGGCCTCCGAGCGCCGAGTCTTGGTCGCAGAGATCGGGCGAGATCTGTCTCCGCCGGCATTGATTGCGGCAATGCTGGCGGACGAGGGAGGTTGGAGGGCTGTGGCCTCCTTCTGTGAAGCAGTGGAGCATCACTGCTTGGAGGAGGAGGCCGCCGAGCGGGGTCGGGAGATGGCCGATCCCGCTCGAAGAAGGCGGCGCCGGGCTCGGTAGCACAGCTGCGGCGCCGTCGCGGGTCGCCGGCGGGCGCGAGGAATTCGCGACGAGGTAGTATAGCCTCCCCCGAGGAGGGCTCCCCTCTAGGCAGGGGAGCGGAGGCTGGGGGTTCCCGGAAGTAGCTTGATGTTCCCGGGGGCTCTCTACATGCCTGAGGAAGGCTATCCCTGAGGTTTTTAGTGGGTAGGCCTCCCCCTTCTGGGGAGGAGAGCCCCACATAACCGCCGGCTCGCCACAGCCGGGGTATGCAATTTAATGCATTTTCCTCAGGGGAACAAAAAAAAAATTTTTCATTAAATTTCACTTAAATGGCCTCTGTGTTGGATCTGTATCCCTGCTGGAGGCGGCATGTGCGCCGCCGCCTAGCACGGATCAGTAAGTACCTTCTGTACATCCACTATGTTTGATTTCGACCGATCCACACCACTAAGGGCTACGCTGCCTCGCTTCTCCTCTGAGAGGGCCAGCGCTATCAGTTAAAGCCGATAGGGCTCCAGGCTTTCTGCCCGGCCAAAAGCATTAGGCAGTGTTTAGTTGGTAGGTTGGCCTTTTGCCAGAATCCAACATAACCACCCGGACTGGAGCGGGCGCGGGTGGTATCCGGTGTGAGGTCCGAGCACCAAGGGGTATTAAGACGACTACAAGAGTAGCGCACCCCTTATGAGGATTCACTGCCTCCTCCCGAGTGGAAAAACACATGTAATTACTATAATTAATCTTATTAATTTTGTTTTTTTTTTGTATCTTAAGGCTGTAGCAGTCGTTATTATGGTATCATTGTCGTCGTTGGTATACGAAATAAATAAATTACCTGTAGCACATTCCAGAAGCTTCCCGGTCGTACTCTCGTAGGAACTGCATGGCTTCCGCTGCATTTGAGTTGACACCCTGAAGCAGAGAGGAGGAGCGTTATTTAATTTTATTATATAACTTTTGATCATTCATTCTTAAATATTTCGTCTACGATGAGAGCCAAGAGTGTGTTAATGAAGATGTGAGAATGGTTCTAATATAGAAAGTATTTTTATACTATAATATAGTATTATACTATAGTAGCTGACCCGTGCCTACTTCCAATCCATTTTTAATTCAAAGTGTTATGTTTTAATTTCTAACTGTAACATTAAAAAAACAATTTTTTGTAATTTAAATATAAAAGTTCGAAATATGCTGTCGTTGGCTTTTTTGTAGGCATTTTCAAGTTGCACATCTTTTCTCTAGAACTCAAAAATACATCTTTCATAGTTAAGGCAGCGTTCGTAAGAAACGCTTTCATTCGACCGATTTTTCTCCGATTCACTTTGCAAAACGGACTACCACGTAAATGCCTTTTTATTTTTCGGTTTTTTATATAACTTATGACTAGAGATCGGATAATCGGATGCATATTTACCTAAAGTTAGTTTTTGGCTCACAAATTATGGAAGCGGCTTTTTAAAATACATTTTGTTAAATAAAAATCCCGGGAAAATACGGGACTGCAAATTTAACGTAGTGATATTGTTTGAAAATTACTAAATTAGCACGTGGTATTTATTTTCAAAAGACCGAGACTCCGGGTTCATTTATACAACTATGCATACGTATTTACCAAAATGTTCTACAGGACCGGAATTCCGGGATTTTTATTTATGGAAATAAAATAAAAAGACAGTTCCATACTTTGTCAAAAACTAAATTAGGTAAATAAACAAACATCCGGCTATCCAATTCCGCAATCCCGGGATTTTTATTTAACAAAGCAATAAAAAGCCGTTTCCATACTTTGTCTTAAACTAACTTTAGGTAAATATGCATCCGATTATCCGATCTCTACATATGACACTCAGCAATAATGTGGCTTTCTATTGGTGAAAGAATTTTTTAAATCAGTTCAGTAGATCCCGAATTACCCCTTACAATTTAACAAATAAACAACAAACACACAAACTTTAATTCTTTATAATATTAGTATGGAAAAAAGAGGAGTACCAGCGGAGTTTGGAGTACTTATTCAAAGAAATTAGTATATTGAACTTAGCAGGTCAATACATTTATGTAAATTTAACTTATGTTTGTAAAAACTATGATAATTTTGATAAATAATGTTTAATGAAATAAATTAAGTACGAGAAATATAAATGAGCTCTTCGTTTCAACATACAGGCTGCAAAAAACTACAAGCGCTTTTATGCGAAAATGCATAGCCTTTTACGACAAGGTTCCACAAAGTGTTACCGATTTACCTTTTTACAGATTGAAATTCCGTCCAAAATATTCTTATGAAAAAAAATATTAAAAAAAAATAAAACCGACTTCAAAATTGTACGCAACTAACTTACCTACGTATGTTTCTATCTTCTATCTATCTTAGGGGCCGGGGTGGCTACCGTGAGGTGCCAACGCACTTCGACCCATTATGGGTCTTTTGTGCTACCCCATTACATCCTACTCCTTAATGTCGTTAGACAGTTACTTGACCACCGTCAGTCCAATCAATCGTGCTCAAGAGCCTGATTATGTCCCTTGGTGGCATTACCCTAAAGTCTTTGGGTTTTGGGTATCCAATCCCTATCAACCTTTGCCTACTTCCGGCCAGAGCATCGCAGTTGCACAATAGATGTGTCATGCTCTCCTCCTCGGTCTTGCAGGCCCTGCATAGAGTGGTCTCAGTGAGGCCCATACGTATGTTTAGAAAGAATATAAAAGAACTAAAAGGTAAAAAATAAATACGATAACTTCTGTCTTAAATAAATTAATTCAAATTCAAATTCAAAATCATTTATTCAGTCTGGGCTGTTACAAGCGCTTGTGAATGTCGAAAAGCTACGCCATCGGTTCGCAAATCTACGGCGGGAGACCTTGTACTGAGAAGAACCGGCGCAAGAAACTCAGCAAGGGCTGTTTTTTTTCCCTGTATTAAATAGATACAGAGTCGTCAATTTGGAAAATGACTTCAATATTGATAATTCATGAAGTCACTTTCCATTACATAATATAATTAATAAAAATTTATTTTGAAAACATGCCTATATTAGGAATGCCGTGTCATACAGTTTTAAAAGAATATATCAAAGTTAAATTAAAATTATAATAATTAAACTTTGATACACCAACTAGGTATTTTTTGAAGTCATAAACATAGCCATCTGAAGCTTCAGCATAGGTTCTTAAAAAAAATATGATGATATATTGACAAACAAGCAGCATATCTTGCAATCAAAACCAAAGACATGTTTGTCGTAGCGGTCGACTGATCGGTTTCCGGTCGCAATGGGTTACGGCTTGAATTCCCGCACGAGACAGTTTTATTGTATGACCTACAAAAATTTGTTCCGATCTGGGTGTCTGCATGCGAAAGAAGATTGGCAGGAAACTATACATTGTTGGTACCATAGTTAGACTAAGTGTACGGCGATAAAAATACCATGTATTTCTTCGTTTTTAATAATATAACAAAAAAGGTAATCGCACCATATGTGTGCAACTGCTAAATAAAAAGATAAACTCATTTAAAAAATAGAGCATAGAGGTAACGAAACGTTATAAATCACTTATGTTTTGACTTTTGCGACGCTTTGTCGATAACTATGTGTTATCAAAACGTTGTAAATGTCAAAATATGTGTGTGATTGATTTAATATTGACATAATCTATGCACGACACGACCATAAATGATATTGCATGTGACCACAGACGAAGTAGTAGAAGCTACGTACGTTAACTTAATATACTAATCTGTGACGTTAACTTGACTTTGCTAGTTGACATAATAGTGACAGATTTTTCATTTATATCTAAAAATACAGGACTCAGCTAGGAATAGTAATATTACATTCATAAATTCTAGTGATATTATCGGTATTCTAACTGTCATTAATCAATAATCAGAATATGTATTAATCTATAATCGATATATCCGTAACGAATGAAATAGTTATTTTTCTTATGCATATTGCGTTTTAATATTGCTTGGCGCATAAATACGTTTTGTTATCAATATTCCCTGAAATTGTAACTTCAATTTTTCTTTATTTACAAAAGTTTAGATTTTTCTCAGTGAAAGAAAAATAGGTAACCAGTTACCGTTTACAAAATATTAAAAAATCAGAATCGTACATTTAACAATGTAATGGGTACCAGGCCAGCCAATCTTCTTTCTATGTTTCTCTGCACCCATGACACTAGATAAAAATCCTAGAGCGGAGAGACGTAGACGTTTGTAAAAAAATAAAAGAACCCAAAAGCAACGTACCTATAGGGATTCCAAAGGAATAGTCGGTGGCGGATTTTGAAATTTGAACAGTGTCTATATTGTTAACTTCTAGAGAACGGCTAAATACTTGTCTAGTGTGCACTTCAAATATAATTAAAATTACGACAGCCAAAATTGATCACTGATATCATCATCATCATCATGATATTAACCCAACTAATATTATAAATGCGAAAGTAACTCTGTCTGTCTGTCTGTTACGCTTTCCCGCTTAAACCTCGCAACCGATTTTGATGAAATTTGGTACAGACAATCTTTAGACCCTGAGATAGAACATAGGGTACTTTTTATTTAGAAACAAGGGATGAAGGGGTTGAAATAGAGGTTGAAAGCTTGTATGGGATTTCTAAATTTTAAAAGATGAAACCATGAAACTTTATATTTAAGCACTTGATAAGAAATCATTAAACATTTGCTCTAGCATTTTTGAAATTTCGACCAGCTAGGGGGTGAAATAAGGGTTGAAAGTTAGTATGCAAGTTCGTCAAATATCACGTCATAAGAAACAAAAAATCGTTTGTTCTAGCATTTTGAACTTTTTTTCAGGGTGGGGGTGAAATCGGGGTTGAATTGAAGATAAGACCATGAATCTTGGCACCTTAGACATAAGGGACCAGGATTGACAAAAACTAATTTCACGCGGGCGAAGCTGCGGGCGGAAGCTAGTAGTTTATATGCGACACCCAGTATTTTGAATATTATTTATGTATTTTTTTCCCATACTTCTATATGATTTAAATTTGTATTTTATTTATAGTTTGTGTTTAAAGGAGATAATTTTTTCTTGTATGGAGAATAGGCCCACTACAAAATGTAACGTTTATTAATGAGACAAACGTTAAATAATTTCTTTTAACCCTAGATATTATAAGGAACATTAGCTTGTTTTTATCTAACGGGAATATTGAGAAACCAATTAAAACATGAAGATTAAAATAACCTAAAAATCTTAGTAGTTAGTAGCTTTATTTTGATTTGGATTCAAATTGCTTTTTACGTAAATGCTGTATTTTTATTTATTGCTTTTCTTAATTATTGAAAAATACAATCTTCTTTGGCCACTACCAAACGCCCGAAATACGGTACCTAGCGTATTTCGGGCGTTTCACCAGTGCTGCAGTGCTCGCGGAGTGTCGACGCGACCTCATGCATTTACGATAAAATAAAATACAGTATAAACAAACCCCTAAATCGTATTATTTTTTTGCATTCTAAATACGGGATACGGGAAAGAAAACGAAATCAAGCCGTTGGAAACGTAAACACAGAATTCGGTTGAAAACAAACCGACGTCAATGGATGTCAGTGTAGGTACCATTCTGTCGCTGTCAAAAATGATGACGCGTTCCGTTTCACGACGATACTGGACTGACGAACTAATAGTTAAAATAATCTAAAATAGTATTAAAAATAATTATTGAGAGTTCAATACCTTTAAATAAAATAAAAAAGAAATAATACACTGTCCTTTATCTATTATTATATTTATATATTATTTTGTATATATATTAAATCATCTTTCCT
This sequence comes from Scirpophaga incertulas, assembly GCA_036419045.1. Classification (NCBI taxonomy): domain Eukaryota; kingdom Metazoa; phylum Arthropoda; class Insecta; order Lepidoptera; family Crambidae; genus Scirpophaga; species Scirpophaga incertulas. The sequence goes on from CM071636.1 coordinate 23,747,578, forward strand.
TTTGATCTAAAAAACGTTAGTTCCTTTACCTCAAATGTCAAATTACTAAGTTTAATTAATTGATTTTATTATTCCCGTTTCATTTTTACTCATAATATCGTGCAATTGCTTTTAATAATAAATTGATATTTTAGAGTTCAGTAATATCAATAAACGTTAACGTTTTCTAGTGGGCCTAAAAAAAATTATCTCCTTTGTATGTATATATATTTGTATACCTACACATACATACATATATACATTTATAAAGATAAATTATGTTTTATTTTATGTAAAATCTTCGCAAATTATTGGCAAACACAAAACCCTTAGGTTGTAGCAGAATACCA